>OX439394.1:6702244-7302244 GCA_949319315.1 Zelleria hepariella
ATGATGGATCTCAGACTGTCTTGATAGATTGTATGTGTAACTGTGTGTGTATGTCACCTTTATATGGACCCTGGTCTGAAATAAAAAAGTTTTTATTATTATTAAAACAGATTTCACAAGCAAGGCGATTCTAAAGCACGCTTTCATCTCGCTCTTGTATAGCTATGATGCTAATTGGGTTCTAATACACAGAACAGGAAGAAGCCCTCCTGCCTTGTGCTGCGTAACTTTATATGGTCGATAAAGTCACAATATAAATCCTGAGTAGAAACCCTGTCACGCGGTATTGCGACTAACTTTATAAAGGATCACATCAAATTTTCAGTCTACGGCTTTTCATTGCCTCTGGCGTTGCTTTGTGCTTGTCATTTTATTTTCAATAGGCAGTCGCTTCTTTGGGCTGGTAAAAGAACATGTTTGCTGGCATGTTTGGCTACTTTCATAATAAACCCGTCCCAATACAATCCTTAACTCTATCTTCAGCTGTCTATCAAGTCAAAAGACAGCCTCTATCATAATCACAAATGGTCAAAGATCAAACCGCGAAGCCTCAATAGGCGCAATCAAAGAAGGATAAACAAAGAGGTCAATTTATACTGGTTTGCGTAATAAACCAGGCGTTAGATGCACGTTATTGTCAATCCAATCGTTTATTAATTTGTAAGCTGGTGACCCACATTCGAAGGCCTGATTCGGTGACTTTTAACAATAGCTTTCATATAGATTCAATTTTTATTTAATCCCTAGGTCATGCCGATGTAAATTAAATGATTGTATCTACTTATAGTATAGTCCTGAAAACAAATAAAGAATATAAAGATGGTCAAATCAGGATGTAAAAACACGAGTTTACATACTTGATTGCTCAGTAATTTGAGGGCCACGAGTGTTGAGGGCTAAAGCTTTTAAACGTTCAAGGTCAATACATATTTTGTACATTATGCAAGGAATTACAAAAATACCTAACTCTTTTTACAGGGTAATAGCACCCGGTGATAGGGATCACAACCTAAATATTTTTTTTTTTGCTCTATGACGTTCCGTTAATTTTTAAATTAATAAAATGTGAACGATGTGGCGGGAGAAAAGTATTTTTTCAATATTGTTTTCATTAACTTTCACAATGTTTTAACAACTCAAAGCTATGTAAATGCACCTACATGCACAAACATATTTTTAAATTTGAGCTAATAACAAAAACAAAAAAGTTATGATTTTTTTTCTATTTTGAGGTTATAAAATAAAAAATGTTTTTTTTTAAACTTTTTTTACAGATTTGACTCTTTTCACACCCTGTAAAAATAGTTAGGTACGGTTGTAACACCTTGTATATTTATCGTGGCAAAAAATCTTTCGAATTCAACTGCCGCGTTATCCACCTTATAATGATAGTAAATTATCCTAAATCCTTTTGTCTGAATCTGAAGGCTTATTTCCACTGCCTTTCTTGCAATGACTGAATAAAGAAGCTGAGCAATAGGATTTCCAATACCTTACTCTCGGCCTCCGACATTGCAATGTGAATACCCTGTTCTATTCAAAATTACTTCCTGACAACAATGCATTTAAATGAAGATAAATGCTATTCATCTTAGTTCCTTAATACTGCTGGGGATTGATAAAATACCTCAGTCGTGTAGGTTTCCTTATTCAAGTAAGGAAAATGGTCTTATAGTGAAAAAAAATTGTAAGAAAACGACATAAACACTTTTTTTATGTCAAGAGGATTACTTTTCTAGACTTTTATTTGTCTTACGTTGCCCAGCAGTGGCAACGTAAGACGTAAGATTATTTAAAAAATCAATAGGTATACATTAAAAAAATAAAAGATACGGAAGAATGAAGAACGTCCTCCTTTTTTAAAATCGGGTTACAAAGGCTTTTTGACAGTTAAAATGCCTGTACCTATTTTCGAGAGCGTGTAATGCTATTTAGGCATTTATCCCAATTCCGTGGCTGTGTGGGGAAACCGGCATTTTCATATCCATTGGTAAACAATTTGGTAACTGGCCCTCTGTCTGTGGTGTGCGTCCTAGATTGGATTTGGGGTTTTATTCCGTAAACGGCCATGAAATAAACAAAACCAGAAGATCTATAAACAACCGGCCTTCCATATCGTTAAAATGTTCGCAGGGACAAACTTCAAAAATGTGATTATTTCTTCAATTGTAATTCATCATATTTGGAGGACCCCACACACCATATTTTGATAAGTACGAGGCCTACAACTACGATCAATGTAAAGCCTCAATAATTTCAAAGATGAGTATTTATAGGTCTTGTTGCACGCAAATGATGCGGTTATCTCTAATGTTTCAATATCTAAATGAAGTGGATTTCTCTACTAAAACCTGACAGCCAAAAGACTCCCCTTGGCAAGAGAAAGAGCTGAGTAATTTCGCGACATATTATTTAATTGGTGATTTTAGCAGCCATGTAATTTGTCAAGTCTTGGAGTCTCCCAAACGATGGTTATTTGTATGGGCTCTTCTGTAACTTCCATATTCTGTCTGCTCCGTACGTTTTTTGTTGTCCCCCGACGCTGCACCAATCACGTTTTTCACCCATCGGATGGTGCAATATTCTAAACGTTTTAGTTTTTTCGCAGGCATGAAAATCGCGCACGAATAATGGTACAGATCTTGCAACTCACGAATGCGAGTGGGCTTTGGTTGTGTTTGCTCGTATAGGTACATTCACTTTGCAATAGTGTGCGTGCTTAGCAGAGCGATCAGTAGGGACACAATATCGAATAGAAAGTATCGATACTGTACTGATGAGTAGTATCGAAAAAAAAGTATCGTATTTTCTTCACCGGAGCAAACACAACTATAGCCCAGTCGCGTTCGTGAGTTGCAAGATCTGTAACAGTTTTTCTCCTTGTCAGATGTTGCTTCTACATAAGTTTTACCCATTTAATAATAATATTATTCTGTGAGCTATGGTTAAGTCTACCTTCATTTGCGTACAGTCAACAGCACGACTGTATACTTTTGTTGCTTTTGTTTTTCTTAAGTCGGCCGTAACGTAACCGAATAGAGGGGGTGCTTATAAAGGTCGATGTGCTGTCAAATGTACTGTACAGTTCCACTCGAATTCACACTCACTAACATTCTGCGATGGTTTAGTAAGAAAACTAAACCTGAGCAAAAGGCATCAAGGTCGTTTCTTACGTCTTGTGTAAAAAAAACCATGGGCAATATAAGCAAGCGAACTGTTGAGGATTGAGTTATTTTTGCTTGCGTGAGAATGTTATAAAAAAATGGCAACATTACTTGCTTCATTGAACGCTAATTTGATTATAATTTATAACTTACGGCACCATTTTAGTAATAAAGTAATAAAAGAAACGCTTTATTGATGCATTTCCTTCGCTATGGCGTATAGCCTCAACTTGAAATTAAAATATTTCTTTAAAAACTCCTCTGTTTGCCATAGAGACATCGTTCAGTTCTTAGCAGCCTCTGACTCTTTTATATTTCTATTAACCCGGTCTATTTCCAGTCATCATGCCTTTTCAGGAGAGTTAATTTTTTTAGTCTACTTTGGACCTTTATCCTTTTTTGTCAACAAATTCCATTTGTTTAATTCCTTACCATTCCTTACCGATAGCCCAGCCACCTTCTTTTCATAATTATGGTAGTCCTTTTTTCATTGATAACTAGGTCAAAGAAAAAATGGGATTGGAGCCGCAAACAGAAACTATCTTTCAAACTCTTGTATGCCTACACGCTGCTAGATGCCGACTTATAAGCAATGTTACTAACACACAACACTACAAATTATGCATCAGCAACAATGGAAGGAATACGCGGTTATTCGCCAGCTTATTATTTCATAATTATTTACGCTGTGGGCTTTGCTGATCTTATCCTTTTTCATTTCCTATCATACATGAACATTTTGTAACTAAAAACCAGAATTGTCAGACTTTGTTAATTTGTTGAACAAAACGATCGAAAAACTTGTTACAACAAACACTCATGCCTGGATTTCCTTATAACTAAATAGGGATGTCCTATAAATTGTTCTCGGATACATTTGTATAGAATACTTAGTGATACTGGTGTATATCACTGGGAGATAGAAAAAGAGCACTGTATCGCATGCTATCGAGCTCGTTGATTTGATCCAGTGATCCTTCATTATCATGATCGATTTGCTAGACAACGTTCATCTACTCATCCACTGCGACAGCTATCAGTAAAAAAACTTTGTGGTCCGTCCTTTCAGTCATAAGTAATATTTGAGCTAGAATAAAGAAGAAACCAAGAAAGAGTATCATTCTAGAGCGTTCTCGTGCGTCAACGTTTTTGTTCCCACATTCCCGGGCGCGTGGTCGAATTAGCTGCATCATTTCTTGTGCGCTCTCTCCATGCGTTACCGCTCAGTTCCGTTGCTAATGTTCTCCATTGTTACGTGGCCTACATTTGGATATTAGGGCTCTTTAGATCCCGAGGCTATACGGATAATCATTCCAAGAAATTCTTGATGTTCGTTTGTTGCGATGACTCAAGAACAAAAATTAAAGTTCTTCATCTTATCTAATCCTCAAAAAACTTGGTTTTCTAATAAAAATACAATCATACAAAACGTCACAAAAAATTTACAAGACCTACTGAAGTCTAAGATAATTTTTCCGTGCTCAAACGTATGTCTAGTCTCTAATACATCGTACATACCAAACTGTATTTACCACTAGAGAAAACAACAAACACCCAAAGCCTCGCCTCAATTTCAACTCGACCTCGATCCACTCATATCAACAAAAAACAAAACTTAACTTTCCATGTCACCACTGTAACCCCAGCATTACAAGAGACCTAAAATAATATAATATAAATAGATAGATAAATCCTGATCGCGGCCCCACATAAATAATGTAACTAAATAGAAATAATGTAACTAACTAATCCGAGAATTTAAAATTAATTATTATGGCCTTTGACATGATCGTTCTAGTGGTAGGACCTACATTATGAACCTGAATTAACCAAGACTCTTACTAGGGAAAGTATGTAATCTCTTGGAAAGCTGGCTATAGTGATAACAAACCTATCAGTGAAAATAATAGAATATTGAAGTGATTAGTTGTAAGAATAGTAATAGTGATTTGCCAAACGTAAGTAATTAAAAGAATAAACCTACCCTGCCTTCTTTATTTCTAGTTTTAATTGCCTTAATGGTCAGAATTATAATGCTTAGCTAAAGGAAGCTTTTAGATAGATTAAAGTGAATTTATAATGCATAATTTAACAAATATTAGTGCGATGCTTACTAGGACAATAACGTAGGTATGTATGCCGCAAAGTTAAAAGTACCCTACTTATTCAGTGTAAAAGATAGTAAAGGAAATTAATTAGCTAAATTAAAGTATTTTGCCTTCTTTTACTACTAGATTGAAACTCATTATCAACTTCTTAGTAGTTAAATTATACTGAGACTTCATTTAAATACTGTGAACTTTACTCAGAGATTTTCCATTGAATTAAAAGATAAATATTAGAAATTCGATAAAGTGAATTAATTGTATGCTAAAAATCATACAAACATTTTTGTTTGTTGGTAAAAGGACAGCTCCGACCCGCTGAACCTAGTAAACCTCACCTCTTGTGGAATTGGGTTTCCCTCCAACTTTTTTTTCTCTAAAATAATTTTATTACATTTAACTTTACTTTATTCATTTAAATAATTTATGAGTACCACTGGTTCGTAAAGCACTTATCATGAAGAAAAGAACCAGCAAGAAACTTCACATGTGTGCTTCAAGATATTATAATAAAACAAAGTTATGTCGTCTCTTTCGGACATAAATTGTTATTTATTTCTTCTTTGAAATTTACATTTAATATTGAGTAAATTCTATGTTCATTTGCACTTCATTCTTGTGCTGAACAAGAAATATTAGTAAGTATTTATTTTACTTAAGTTTCAAATCCAATAATAAAATACAGGCAAATTCTCTGCAAAATTTACATTATTATAATATGAATCTTTATTTTACTTTATTTTGTGAATGAATAGACTTTCTTTATCTATCATTTCACAATGCAAGAATTTACAACTTGAGAAGCAAATTATTATTCCATAAATTTTAGAATAAAAAGGTTTTAGTTTCAATAAAAATATACCCTTAGGTAAATTCAAAAGTCAATAGAACTAATTCTTCACTAAATAGCTCTGATCCTAACAGATAATTCCATTTATTTGGAAAAGTAGTTTTTAGATTTCTACCTTCAAATATTTCCCATTAGATTTTTCTAAAAGGTTCACAGCTCAAACTCCTTTTTAGGCAGTTCGGATGCGAAGATGAATATTTATTTATAATGGTTATGAAAATGTTTTATAACACTTTATGATTTTATAATATCAAGTTAGTCTCTTTTTATTAGACTGAACAGAACTCTATTTATTGAGTTTAATTATAAATTGGTATAATTTTATTTCCTACCATCATCGTGCTGAATATTCATAAGGTAAGTTATCTTAAGGTTTGGATTGAATGTTACACCAAATTTCATCCCGTGAAACGGAGACACTGAATCATATCAAAAACAATCCTTGTTTGCTAGACAATTTCACCCACATGGTATGAAGATTGACTAAGGTACTGCTTTGCTTGACCTCGGATAATTTTCAATACAAAACACTGACCCATTCCCCAAGCTAAAACTGATGCAAAATTCAATAAAGAAGTTATTTGGAAGGTTAAATTGCCTAACTAAGTTATTGACTCCCAATAAAACGCGATCCCTAGCCTAATGTGTCTATCGCCCAGCCTATCCCTCTAACCCCGCAATTTCTACTGTGTTGAGACAAGCTAGAAGCATTCAGCTTCACATTTACTTTAAACGTGTAGTGTGTGATGTCAAATCTTCGATTGTGCAATGAAGATTTGCTAGCAGAGTGAAATTAAGAGAAAGCGCTGTGGGTTCGCAGCTAGGTGTGTACCTAAGTGTGTCCCTATAACCCAAAAGTGTCAAGTTCGAGCAATAGGATTGGGATCACGCCATGAACTTGACAATTTCCCTATATGTTTGTGTATAGATAAATATATAAATAAGGCTGCGACGCAAGGGTGTATCCAGAGTTTTGTCAAATAAGCGCTCGCTCTAAATAAACCAATGCCCGAGTAGCTAGCAACTCGTAATAATAAAAAACGAGGAGACAGCGGCTACACACTATTCTCTAACAAAGAACCATGTCTCTGTTATTGCCTCACTAGTGAATCTAACAAAACTTTAAAATATAATTGATTGTTCTTTGCGTAAAATAAAACAAAGTCACTTCCATAATATTCCTGCATCTCCAAGGCACACCTTAGCATGACACAAGAATACTATTTCAGCAACACTCAACTAAGTTAAATTACAAAAGCACGAACTTCAAAAACAATCAATTATTTCGACCGCGATAACTAATTGCCTCTGCGCAGATAGAAATCCCTTCGCTATGCCTCCGCAATTCATAGAACCACGAAAACACCACGTTAGAATCTCTCCGAGCTAATCGCTATAATCAAATTACCAAATATAATCAAGCAGAGGCTTCCCAAGAAATCTGTCGCCAGGGAATCAACCACAAGATCAAAAATGTCGTACTAACCCAAGGGGTACCTTGGCTCTTAGTCTGACACACTTTGGCAACTCAAAAATGCAACCAGCAAGGTTCAAGCGAACAACAAGACTCTCAGTTATTTGAAATAATCACCAAAGTTAAATTCACTAGGAAAATCCGACGAATAATAATCGCTCCCGCTACCGCGCTGGACGTTTTATACCGCTTCTCCCATGCTCCAAAAATTCCCTATGAAAAACTACTACTTCAGTTCGAAGAAGAAAATAAAGATAGTCCTATACTAATTATCACATAGGTGTGAAAGAGTGAGAGAAAATGACGACATTTCCTCCATTAAAGTAAAACATAGAACTGAAAGAATGAGCTAAAATATATGAAACATGTCACAAGCGTGAAAGGGTGAGAGATATTCCTCATGAAACAACTTCACTTCACTCTCCAAGGGATCCCTAGGTTTCAATGAAAACCCCGTAAACGTCAACCTGCATGAAGTGCAAGGGATTTCCATGATGGCGGCCCGTCAATACCAATTTTATTTCCAAAACCCGAAAACTCCATTAACGTATCACTACATTCGAATTTTGAATATGCGATGGCCGTTTGTTGGACAAATCTCGCGCCATTATCTACCTACACTTGGCCCCGGCCTTGATAATATTGCCTTGATAATTCTCAATTAAATGTAAGGAACCCAGTAAAGGAATTTTAGTGGTACTTCGCGTTTTCAACTCAATGATTCTTAGTACTTCGCTTTTTAAACTTAATAAATTCAAACCATTCCTAATACTGCTGAAGTAGTTCTTCCTCCTTCCGCAAGATGTCGCCTATTGATTAGTTCCTTCTTTGCCCTATAGATGGCGTTATGATTTTCTTATTAATATTTATTTGATTAGTTGAAAATTGACAACGTAGTTCCCAATTTCACAAACAGATGGCGCAATTATTTACATGATTAATTTCTCATTTTATTTATTTATTTGTGAATGTTGGGCGAATCGATTGAAAAATCAATCTGGTTCGTCTCAGCGCCCCCCGAAGATTGTGCAAGTGAAGAACTGAAGCAAACTTCTACCCCAAAGAAATTAAATGACATTCACAAATGACTCTATCAAAGTTTATGAACACTTCCCCTTTGCTGTATTCTTTTTGTGTGTGGTGTGTATTTTAAACCAAATAATAGTCAACCACCTCAGAATATGAATAACAGAACAGCTGACGTCTGAATCATGTAAAGCAACTTCTCGCCCAAGATTTACGGAGTCCATTGTTATGAGGGAAGAAAAGGTTGTGAATCTCTTCTCTTTCATAAGGAAAGAAGGTTCTTTCATGAAGCCTCCGTTTTCATCATTGTACTGCGCAGCTCGATAAATGAACTTCCCCCTCTGTAGACCTAGAGACAGTAGCCTCTCCCGACCATCCTTTAAGATTGATAATTTACTATACAAGTTCTTCCGCCCCATATCCCGATATCCATTTAACGAAATCGCATCATAAAATTTGGTGTATGTTAAAGTATGTGAAAGGAGAACCAGCCTGATGTCAAATCTCGGAAAATTAAACTAAAATTCTTCTCCTCCTTCTTTAGCATTGTTATCTCAACAATTCTAAAACCAGAAACTTTTTTATTCCAATAGAAAAGTTTCAAAATAACAACGTGTCCCAAGCAAAATATAAAATTCTTATTAATTATTGACACCAAGAATATTAAATAGTTTGTGATAATTCTCCATTCGCATGACTTAGTGTGGGGAAAATGATTGCCAAATCAAATGGCTGCATGTAGAGTTAGACCTCCATATAAGCCTGCTTTGCATGAGCGTGTCTCTTGAATGACTGATCTACAATCTATGCCCATCTCTTATAGGAAGGTATTTGTAAATGTGTGTGTGTATCAAAGTTTCTATGTTCATAAACTTGGCTTCTTCCCGTATGGAAATCTTTTGATTCAATTAAGCCCTTTTTAACATACATATAATATAATATTAAAGTAATAGTCAGTCAAGTCGATAAATATATTTTAGTCAGGATAATAATCATACATCTCTTGAATCACCATTCACCTTTTCATTCTCTCTCTTTCGTTTCTTCTACGCCACTTATTTGAATCACAAGCCCACGTAAGGAAGAAGCGGTAAACCAAAGTTATACTACAGTAATGTATTCAAATGAATCAGTGTTTTTTTTTTTTTATAACTGGCTCATTTGTTAAAACAACAAACCCCAAACTGTTTTACCATTAAGTATAAAGATAATATAATTCACTTTGCACAAAACTCAGGGAAAACTTTAATAAACTCACTAGGTCTTCCTTTTCTTTAAAAATCTATAAATACCAGATCTTTCTTAAACAAACTAATTATTTATTTTCATAACTCCATTTTACTAAAATCAATTGCAAAGATATCAAAACATAATATAATTAACTTCAATGATCCATCACTGGACTCCTATCTTAAACTCCAAAACGTTTATCTCCAATAATAATTGATTTAATAAAATAAAATTATTTTTTAATAAAATAAGTAATCTTAAATAAATTAACCTTTGCATCTACGCAACGAGGTGATTTATACAATTCAATGGCACAACAATGTCAACAAAGTGAATTGAATAATATGATTCAATAATTAAATTCAACGTTCAATTTCCTAATACCAGACCCCATACTAGGTCCTTCCTACTTGTTATTTTTCTCATCGAGTTTTTAGTAATTTAGAATAGAAAAGAACACTATTTATTACACTAAAACACACTGTAAGGATAAACAGTATTAATATCAAAATATAACCGACGACCCTATTGCTAATAGCAATGTCTTCCAGGTAATTCATAGGTTAAAAAATGTTTTCTTTGGTGGTCCATAATGTGCTATTTAACCCTATAGGTATTACAAACCGTCAACCTTCGGTTTTCGATATAAAAATATTAGTGAATTAGTTAGAAAAATTATAAAATTTTATTTCAGTGGTTCATAATAAAACACCCTGACCCTACAATTTCATCATCATCATCATCAGCCTGCTAGCTCCCACCACTGAGCAAAAGTCTCCCCATGCTCACACCAGCTCTCACGATCCTGCGCCAGGCAATGCAATTGTGCAATTTATACCAATAATATTCCAGTCGTAAATATCGCAATAATAAATAAATAATTTAATATGTCACCGGTCCATTATTTACTACCCGACCCTACTTACTTTCAAAGCTTGGTTTTAATTTCATTCTACCAACACTTTGTAATGAAATAACAACATATAACATGTCCAAACATATCTTCCGAATGAAGTGCAGAACGAATAAAATTCTTAAAGTAATTATTTCCTAGACGATAAATATTTGAATCATAATGATGATGATTATGACAGAAGAGTTAATATTCCTGAAATTACAATACATAACATGTCCCAAACTCATTTCCTTATAAAAAGTTCTTAAATTAATGAATCTCTCAGATGATACATATTATTTGAATCATAATGAAGATGATTATGACAGAATCAACCTAGATTTTGCATAGGTACCTACTTAGCATAATCTGCAGCTGCCCAAAAGCTCGATAAAATAAAATAAATGCTTGCTCAAAACATAGGTACCTACATACATACAAGAATGTATTTTACTCAAATAGCTTTTAGAATCTTTTACCCTAATGACCATACAGATAGACCCAAATAACATTCAATTTCTGTAGTGATTCAACACCGAATTGAATCATTCAATTTCAATTTTATTAAGGTTCTTGAGATTATTGAAATGACGTGTACACGGCTCTAGATCTATAATGTAACACTAATGCAATAATTCCGCGACCCTAAAGCTATCCTATAACTAACATGCAACTTAATCTGTAGAGAATTAATAAATTCTGAATATTATAAAAGTTTATCCACACAAAAGAAAAATAGAAACAAGAAAAAAAAAAACTATTTTATTTCCCGGGGCTGGTTTCGAACCATCTCCCTTCATATCGTCGGTCCAGTGCGTTATCTACTGCGCCAATTACTTAGCTACCGGTCTACGCGAATTAATCGATTGCATGGCGTCTTCAAATGACGAAACGGAATGGAATGCGACAATCACAAGTTTTAATCGACCTACCTACCTACAGTGAATGGGCATATTGTTTTTGTAACGCTGGAAAAGTGACTATCACAGCTTTTCATAGTATGTAAGAGTTCTCAATAACGTTAGGTACTGAAATAATAAAATACTTTAGGTACTGAAACATTCTATTCCACCCGATAGAAAAGTACAAATGTTTAAGAATAATTTTAATGACTCCGTTTTCGAAAACCGAAAGCCCTTCATCTAGTTCATCGTACCTCCTTACTAATACTAGCCAAAATATAGCACAGCCGGTGCTAAGTTACATCTAAAATCTAGACCGTTGTCTGATAATTCCGCTTTGTCCGTCTAACTACGCTATTATGAAGAAGAAAAGTTTGTACCACGACAGCACATCGACCGTTACATGCTAGCACTCTACTCAGTTACGTTACAAGCTATTTTTACAACAAAAGCGCACACTCTAACGTGCTGTCGTGTGTACGTAATTATGTATGTAAGGAGTAATCTTCGAAACCAGTGATCGGACTTTAAAAACTTCCGCACTAATGGGAAGCTTATCTATCGCTGAGTGCTACATCTAGGCTAAGTATTTCTTTTTTTTCGTGATAACGGAAAAACCAAGTCTGCGCGGACAAAGTCGCGGGTAAAAGCTAGCGTGAAAGAAAAGTAAATAAGGATCTAGTAACAAGCCTGAATTTGGTTATTTTTACACGATCCTAGATGCTAAAAGATATTACATGTTGAGACAACCCGTTTTCCAAAACTCCCTACGTGCGTCCTGTACACTAATTATTATTGCACTAATTACGGACAAGTAAATAAGTTTCCGTTGCTAAAATATAGCATGCTAGCTTTAGATTCGTTTGATTAAACAAATAAGCAGATATGGAACATGTAAGTATGTATTGTGTTTGATTTATATTCGTATTAACCGACTTAGAACCGAGTAAGTTTACACTGTAGGTAAAATCTAAGCAAAACAAAATAATGAACTTGAGAAACTGAATTTGAGTTTGACAACTTTGATATTACCCTGCAAACGATTGTGCTGCACGCCAAGCATGAGAGAGAGATTCTACCCTGTCAAATTTGGCCATCATGTACCAACATCGAAGCGCCTGATTAACGTAAACTCACTGCTTGGGAAAGTTTGCCAGCACGTTCGTAGCAGGCGCACCGTCTTATCACCGTCATCTAACATTTTCTAGCTTGAAGAACGAGTGAGCGAAGCAAGAGAAGTTCTCCGAGTCTACCCGAACAATCCGGCACCTGTATGTCTGAATGTCTGTATGTTTGTAAGTTTGTTGAACGAGTAAGCTAAGAAGCAAAAGCAAGAGAAGTTCTCCGAGTCTACTGGAACAATCCGGCACCTGTACGTCTGTATGTTTGATGAACGAGCGAGTGAGGCGAAGTGATGGAAGTTATCAGAGTCCGCTGGAACAATCCGGTGTTTGTATGTCTGTATGTTTGTATGCATGATCGTTCGACGATAACTTGAGCAAACTTGGTCCGATCGTCATGAAATTTAGTAAGCGGGCAAAAGAAACCAAAATAATCTCTAAACTCGAACACAAGCCAAATCAGTCGAGGGGTTTCCCAGCTTGGTGTCACAATTTCACGTGTACACTAATGTTCGCTGGCAAGATAATTTAAAATGAGATCTAGCAACCTTTGAGAGAGAAAATACCGCGAAAAGTTAATCTAAAAGTAGGTAGACCAATTTGTTCGAATGAAATCTTTGAATACTTTACACAACGTGGATCTGCAGTCTGCTCCCGACAAAAGAAAAGAAGAAACTTTATGACAAAGAAATTCAAAAGTTCGTGAAAGAGAACATGCGACAACTTTTTGTGATTTCGGAACGCAACCTCACGGAAGTGTCAACCAACCCAAACGTCAAGTTTAACCAAACGACAAACAAAAACAAAATTTATTTTCACGCGATTAACTAGCTTATTCTTCATTATATTCCTCAATAGTTGTGCCCTGGAACATCCCCTAATCTCCATTCGTCTTTACTACGCACAAATACGTCGGCGGGAACGGTGTATTTAGCAAATTCAAGACAACAAAGCAACCTGAAATTGGACAATGAGCTACAAACGAAATCTCTACGTGCCTGTTTTTTCACCAACCGCAAGCAAAAGAAAGCTAACATAAGGTAAGAAAGCAAGAAATAGCCCGTACAACTGCACATTCCCACCAGCCGGACAAAGACCTTCTTTTTCAGAGAGTGAGTTCGAGCACAATCACCACTCAAACTGGCGCCTATTGCTAAAAGTATAATCTCCCTTACGCTCAGGTTCTCTCACAATGACTAGCGAGTAGCACTGCCACAAAAATTCACAAACGTAGGTACGCAATCCTGAAATAAACCAAAGTTATAGCTACATGCCCGCTGCGGTAACCAAACCTGAGTCTCTCGCCTCCAAGTCCATCGCTCTACCACTAGGCCATCATAGATCAGAACAAAATCGCCCCCCCCGAACTTACAAATACCAGAGTCCGCTCGAAAAACTGAAGTCCGCCCCCCCGTCCGTATGAATTTGCTTTTTCTAACTTCTGCATTACTCTCTATTTCAGAATACCCTCAACAAGAAAGAAAATGAATCTACATTGTTCACGACAACTTCTACCACAAAAACCGAGACTCCGACAAGATCCTAAGTCCAGTGAAAGAGAAAAATTGAACTTAGCAAGATAAATAGTGCCGCCATGAAGAGATGAAGAGAACCTTCAAGAGTCCGCAATACTACTAGAGAAAATAATGTTCGTCTACGCTTCGCAATGAGATGATTCATACAGCGTCCAGTGAGTGACACCCCCACAGATGGATGAAGAGACCACTCAGCGCAGCACTCAGTGCAATGCTTATTATGATAGTAAATTAATTACATGATAGAAAACCCTGCCGTTTCATTTTGTTTCAAAAGCTATTTTCCCTGTGAAATATTTACATTATTCTCATAGATCCCTTAGTTAGTCATAGGTAAAATGTAACGAGGCCAAATGTCTCGGAAAGACGTAGTAAACCTGGTAGTGGACCCGAAAAATAAGGTAATTATTTTCCAAAAACATCCCAACAATAATCTATTGACAATATTGACAGCTCTCACTTATTTATTTTTTTAATCTGTGTCTAGCTAGAACAAAAAAAGGAAAAGTTTGTCTGTGAATGCCCTGACTTGAGTGAATGATTGAATGAATGCAAATTAACCCTATGAGTGTGTGCATGACATAGACCTACAAAATAAAATAGGGGGCCTATTCTCGTTTCTTACGGTAATCTACCTACAATAAATCCGCAATCTAATCTTAATTGTTTTCTTGTTTCTCAATTTGGCTAAACGTCATTAAATGGAATTATTATTTATAGTTAGTTCATAAAAGTCAAATGTTACTCCTTTACGCTGAAACGGCTGAACGGAAATGAATGAAACTTGAAATACAGATAGCTTAAAGAAACAGCCGAACCGATATGGATGAAATTTGAAATACACTAAGTTTAATGAAACGGCTGAACAGATATGGATGAAATTTGAAATCCAGTTAGTTTATAGAAAAGGCTGAACAGATATGGATGAAATTTGAAAACCAGTTAGTTTATAGAAAAGGCTGAACAGATATGGAAGAAATTTGAAATCCAGTTAGTTTATAGAAAAGACTGAACAGATATGGATGAAATTTGAAAACCAGTTAGTTTATAGAGAAGGCTGAACAGATATGTATGAAATTTTAAATGAAGTTAATTTAGAGAAACGGCTGAAGAAATATGGATAAAATTTTTAATATAGCTAATTTAGAGAAACGGCTCAACAAATATGGATAAAATTCTAAATAATGTTATTTTTAAGAAACGGCTCAACCAATATGGATGAAATTTTAAATAAAGTTAATTTAAAAGAAACGGCTCAACAAATATGGATGAAATTTTGAATAGGGACACTAGCTTATCAGTAAAACACACAGGCAATAAACCATCTGTCCTCCACACCAAAGACCAAAGTAAAGAACGCACCCCGTTTTTTACAGTTCACGCGGACGAAGTCACGGGCAAAAGCTAGTATAATAATAAAAATACAAATGAATAACAACAACTAGCCTACCGATTTTCTCCTCACAAGCCATATCGCCCACAACAATACAACATCTACCAGTTGAACTCCGGAATCGCCCCTTTTTGCTCAAACAACACAGCGCAGCGCTCTGAACATCGCAGCACACGGCAGCCAGCGCGGCGCCACGGTGTCGCGGTCGGTGTCGCCCGACGGCCGCCATTTTGTGAAACGCTCGTGCACGACAAGATAATGCAATACATGAACAAATACAACACATCAAAAATCTGCAAATAAGTAGAAGATTTTCCCATTTTTCAACCTAGAAGCCCGAATTAACAACCAGTATAAACTTCAACACGTCGAGTAACGAAGAAAACATGCTGCAAAACTGCAAATCAAGAGAAACTAATCAAGAAACCAATCGGACATGAAACCCATGGAAATCTATTATCCACGCTAAACAGGTAACTAAACAGAAACAAATACATGGGCTTTCGCCCCCCCATCACGTAAAATCTGCTCGCTAATCGTTTTAAGACTTGACCAACCCAACTAAACTCCCAATGTTGTTTCTTTTCAGAAGAGTCATCTAGAAAATGAAAAACGAAGAAACTGCCTTTGCCTACAACCTCGAGGCTCTCGTCTGAAGACAAACAAGACGCTATGTGCAAAAGTGTTAGTGAAATAAGTAACCTAGTGAATTGAAGTCAACTTTCCAAGAAATCACGTACCTCTCACAACCCACACGACAACAAATTGTGTGCTCAAATGGAGCACCACATAAATAAATAGAATAAACAGATCCTGGTCACGGCACCAAATTGTAACCCCAGCATTACAAGAGACCTAAAATAATATAATATAAATAGATAGATAAATCCTGATCGCGGCCCCACATAAATAATGTAACTAAATAGAAATAATGTAACTAACTAATCCGAGAATTTAAAATTAATTATTATGGCCTTTGACATGATCGTTCTAGTGGTAGGACCTACATTATGAACCTGAATTAACCAAGACTCTTACTAGGGAAAGTATGTAATCTCTTGGAAAGCTGGCTATAGTGATAACAAACCTATCAGTGAAAATAATAGAATATTGAAGTGATTAGTTGTAAGAATAGTAATAGTGATTTGCCAAACGTAAGTAATTAAAAGAATAAACCTACCCTGCCTTCTTTATTTCTAGTTTTAATTGCCTTAATGGTCAGAATTATAATGCTTAGCTAAAGGAAGCTTTTAGATAGATTAAAGTGAATTTATAATGCATAATTTAACAAATATTAGTGCGATGCTTACTAGGACAATAACGTAGGTATGTATGCCGCAAAGTTAAAAGTACCCTACTTATTCAGTGTAAAAGATAGTAAAGGAAATTAATTAGCTAAATTAAAGTATTTTGCCTTCTTTTACTACTAGATTGAAACTCATTATCAACTTCTTAGTAGTTAAATTATACTGAGACTTCATTTAAATACTGTGAACTTTACTCAGAGATTTTCCATTGAATTAAAAGATAAATATTAGAAATTCGATAAAGTGAATTAATTGTATGCTAAAAATCATACAAACATTTTTGTTTGTTGGTAAAAGGACAGCTCCGACCCGCTGAACCTAGTAAACCTCACCTCTTGTGGAATTGGGTTTCCCTCCAACTTTTTTTTCTCTAAAATAATTTTATTACATTTAACTTTACTTTATTCATTTAAATAATTTATGAGTACCACTGGTTCGTAAAGCACTTATCATGAAGAAAAGAACCAGCAAGAAACTTCACATGTGTGCTTCAAGATATTATAATAAAACAAAGTTATGTCGTCTCTTTCGGACATAAATTGTTATTTATTTCTTCTTTGAAATTTACATTTAATATTGAGTAAATTCTATGTTCATTTGCACTTCATTCTTGTGCTGAACAAGAAATATTAGTAAGTATTTATTTTACTTAAGTTTCAAATCCAATAATAAAATACAGGCAAATTCTCTGCAAAATTTACATTATTATAATATGAATCTTTATTTTACTTTATTTTGTGAATGAATAGACTTTCTTTATCTATCATTTCACAATGCAAGAATTTACAACTTGAGAAGCAAATTATTATTCCATAAATTTTAGAATAAAAAGGTTTTAGTTTCAATAAAAATATACCCTTAGGTAAATTCAAAAGTCAATAGAACTAATTCTTCACTAAATAGCTCTGATCCTAACAGATAATTCCATTTATTTGGAAAAGTAGTTTTTAGATTTCTACCTTCAAATATTTCCCATTAGATTTTTCTAAAAGGTTCACAGCTCAAACTCCTTTTTAGGCAGTTCGGATGCGAAGATGAATATTTATTTATAATGGTTATGAAAATGTTTTATAACACTTTATGATTTTATAATATCAAGTTAGTCTCTTTTTATTAGACTGAACAGAACTCTATTTATTGAGTTTAATTATAAATTGGTATAATTTTATTTCCTACCATCATCGTGCTGAATATTCATAAGGTAAGTTATCTTAAGGTTTGGATTGAATGTTACACCAAATTTCATCCCGTGAAACGGAGACACTGAATCATATCAAAAACAATCCTTGTTTGCTAGACAATTTCACCCACATGGTATGAAGATTGACTAAGGTACTGCTTTGCTTGACCTCGGATAATTTTCAATACAAAACACTGACCCATTCCCCAAGCTAAAACTGATGCAAAATTCAATAAAGAAGTTATTTGGAAGGTTAAATTGCCTAACTAAGTTATTGACTCCCAATAAAACGCGATCCCTAGCCTAATGTGTCTATCGCCCAGCCTATCCCTCTAACCCCGCAATTTCTACTGTGTTGAGACAAGCTAGAAGCATTCAGCTTCACATTTACTTTAAACGTGTAGTGTGTGATGTCAAATCTTCGATTGTGCAATGAAGATTTGCTAGCAGAGTGAAATTAAGAGAAAGCGCTGTGGGTTCGCAGCTAGGTGTGTACCTAAGTGTGTCCCTATAACCCAAAAGTGTCAAGTTCGAGCAATAGGATTGGGATCACGCCATGAACTTGACAATTTCCCTATATGTTTGTGTATAGATAAATATATAAATAAGGCTGCGACGCAAGGGTGTATCCAGAGTTTTGTCAAATAAGCGCTCGCTCTAAATAAACCAATGCCCGAGTAGCTAGCAACTCGTAATAATAAAAAACGAGGAGACAGCGGCTACACACTATTCTCTAACAAAGAACCATGTCTCTGTTATTGCCTCACTAGTGAATCTAACAAAACTTTAAAATATAATTGATTGTTCTTTGCGTAAAATAAAACAAAGTCACTTCCATAATATTCCTGCATCTCCAAGGCACACCTTAGCATGACACAAGAATACTATTTCAGCAACACTCAACTAAGTTAAATTACAAAAGCACGAACTTCAAAAACAATCAATTATTTCGACCGCGATAACTAATTGCCTCTGCGCAGATAGAAATCCCTTCGCTATGCCTCCGCAATTCATAGAACCACGAAAACACCACGTTAGAATCTCTCCGAGCTAATCGCTATAATCAAATTACCAAATATAATCAAGCAGAGGCTTCCCAAGAAATCTGTCGCCAGGGAATCAACCACAAGATCAAAAATGTCGTACTAACCCAAGGGGTACCTTGGCTCTTAGTCTGACACACTTTGGCAACTCAAAAATGCAACCAGCAAGGTTCAAGCGAACAACAAGACTCTCAGTTATTTGAAATAATCACCAAAGTTAAATTCACTAGGAAAATCCGACGAATAATAATCGCTCCCGCTACCGCGCTGGACGTTTTATACCGCTTCTCCCATGCTCCAAAAATTCCCTATGAAAAACTACTACTTCAGTTCGAAGAAGAAAATAAAGATAGTCCTATACTAATTATCACATAGGTGTGAAAGAGTGAGAGAAAATGACGACATTTCCTCCATTAAAGTAAAACATAGAACTGAAAGAATGAGCTAAAATATATGAAACATGTCACAAGCGTGAAAGGGTGAGAGATATTCCTCATGAAACAACTTCACTTCACTCTCCAAGGGATCCCTAGGTTTCAATGAAAACCCCGTAAACGTCAACCTGCATGAAGTGCAAGGGATTTCCATGATGGCGGCCCGTCAATACCAATTTTATTTCCAAAACCCGAAAACTCCATTAACGTATCACTACATTCGAATTTTGAATATGCGATGGCCGTTTGTTGGACAAATCTCGCGCCATTATCTACCTACACTTGGCCCCGGCCTTGATAATATTGCCTTGATAATTCTCAATTAAATGTAAGGAACCCAGTAAAGGAATTTTAGTGGTACTTCGCGTTTTCAACTCAATGATTCTTAGTACTTCGCTTTTTAAACTTAATAAATTCAAACCATTCCTAATACTGCTGAAGTAGTTCTTCCTCCTTCCGCAAGATGTCGCCTATTGATTAGTTCCTTCTTTGCCCTATAGATGGCGTTATGATTTTCTTATTAATATTTATTTGATTAGTTGAAAATTGACAACGTAGTTCCCAATTTCACAAACAGATGGCGCAATTATTTACATGATTAATTTCTCATTTTATTTATTTATTTGTGAATGTTGGGCGAATCGATTGAAAAATCAATCTGGTTCGTCTCACCACGGCACGTGGTACGGTCTGCCACAGTCACACATACCCCATGGCAGCTCTTACAGCGCGCGGCATAAGGGCACCAATCGAACTAAAAGGCGTAACCCAGCGTGTCGCTGACTGTACCAACATGCACATAATGTATGCCATGCCAGTTAGCCAGTAGTTGCCGGCAACATAACGGCATCTGTAGTGGACAACCTGTTACTAGTGAGGTGTGCTTCTTGCGAGGAGGCGCAACATATCACGAGCGGTAAGCAACTGGTTCTCGAAACTTGTTCTGGAGATGTGGAGCTATGAAGCGCAAAACGTCCACTCCAAGTATTGGGCAAAATTAAATGCATCAAAAATGTTGAGTTCGAATTTTAAACAACTGACAATCTACATTATACCGAGTGTTGAAATATATAAACTACTAATACACGGCGCGTTTCAAAAATTAAAATAAACCAAAATTAGGTTGTACGAACATAAACTCTAATTTTTAAATCGAGTCCACGGAATGACAGTTGATACAAAGGCTTTATCTGTCAGAAGCATACTAGCAACTGTCATTCCGTGGACTCGAATTAAAAATTAGAATTTACTTAGTTCAAGAAAATTATGCTAACACTATGTTCGCATGTCTAAAAAGGTAAGAAAGTAAGACAAAGGGGGCACAGTCACAAAGTCCCACTAATTCGGCACGCAAAGTTTTTTGTTCGAAAGTCCGTTATTGGCTTAATCTTATCTTTAGACAATATTGAGAAACTAATTTCAATAGTTTTTATTTTGGTTCAGTAGCATGCATTAAACAATAATGCAGTGTTACAATAATAATGCAACTTTGCATTATTATTGTAACACGGAAAGCTACTAGGCTAATACACCCTTATTTACCCAGTTCTTACCATGTCTTTAAAGGTCTAACAAGCTTAAGAAGTCGGCCTTCTGTTTATAATCTCTTCAGCGGTTTGCGAGAATAATACGGTACATTGTTGTAGAACGTGCGCATAATCGCTTATGTGGGTGTCCAAACTGCTATTGAAATAAATCTTCTCTACATTTGCATTTGTTAGGCCGCTAAACATGAAATAAAATTAGGCATCGGTAAAATAGAGGTAACTCTTCAACTATCGATAATTCGTAAACTTGATGCAATCGTGGAAAGGAGAAATAACATTATTCTTTGTATCTATTCTCCACGCGGCGGGTGCCGTATCCACCGCGTTTCAACAAGGACTTGCGACAGAGGTGTTACTTTACGGTGCCCTTTTACGATACGCATCAACGCTCACCTTCACTTCCCTGGCTACTCTCCCTGCCTAGCCATATTTTGAAAGATCCTGTCAGAGCCGCTTTGAATACCCGTTCTAATAAAGAACTCAGTTCTTGACAGGCCAAAGTTTCTAAGTAGTTTGTAGAGGTACTTTCTTGGTTTACCTCTCGCAACTACTTCTACTTCTTTCTTAGGATCCTCTCCGACTCAGCGAAGGTTAGCGGTCAGTCCCGCATATTTTTCTTTTTGTCTCGTCAGGTGAATAGCTCGACAGTAAATTCACTCCACTCCCGTGGGTTTCCCAATCAGGATTTCCTCTTACTTAGTGATAGGAAAAGTCTCTTGCCAGCGACTTTCCCTATCATAAGCCACTCAGGCCAGGCCTAGTGTGGAGACCACCTACGAACTTTGTATAGACTTCTTTGTAAAAGCGAATTGTTGTTGCTAAATTTCATTATTTTCTTTCTTTTAAATATTTTATCCGGCACCCACAACACAGGCCATGCCTAAGTGTGGGGGCCACCAATGTCTTCAATATGTTACTTCACTATTTATTTTTTTAAAAAAACATTTTTCATTTTTCATTTTCATTGGTGGAATTAACTGCACTTGTTACTGTTTTGAATGAGGTTTATTGGTAGATTATAATATTGAAAAATTACATGTTTGCTATCGACGATGAAACAGAATGACGTCTGAATAAAAAAATATCAAAATCAAGATGGCCGCGCGGGTGCGTTCTAAAATTAATACTCTTGAACATTCATTTTCATAAGTTGGAGGAGGCTGTGCGCCGCCGGTTTCTGAATTGAGAATTACACTAATCAACTTAAGTATCATTCTTTTTTGTGACATCTGCAGAGACAGGACGATACTTAATATACAATTTTTAAATCGAGTCCACGGAATGACAGTTGTTACAAAGGCTTTATCTGTCAGTACCATACTAGCAACTGTCATTCCGTGGACTCGAATTAAAAATTAGAGTTTAAGTATTTGATTAGTGAAATTATCTATTCAGACATCGGAGGTGTATCTCTTAGATGTCTGAATACACACAGCTTATTCTTCTACGGACGCCTAATGTGATTGAAAGTGGTGTTATCGTGTAGGTGTCGCTACATATGGGCGCCAACAGCGAAAGTGTGGTAACATAAAGGTGCAATATTAGGGCCATTAGAAAATGCTACGATGACAAGCTGATGGATGCACAAACAAGAAAAAGCGAAAGTTACTTGCAAAATAGACCAGTCATCATTGTGGATAGCCATCACAATGATCTTAAAACGATAGCGTTCACGGCATAAGTGCATCTGGTTTATATAACTAAAGCTCTTATAGCTTGGGGCATAAGTTTGAATTGGTTACAAAATGGGTATCTTCGAGTATCCCTGGCTGTACTATTATCTCGCATTATCTCGAAACTGCAACTAATTCGGAGAGTTAACAAACTGAAACCGATCTGTTACGTGGCGGAGTGGGAGAACTGCGATTTTCACTTACCAAGTTTTGCCTCAAACGTTTCGTGCTATTTGAAACTAAAATGGCCAGCTAGAAGATATCGTGGTTTATGTTGTTAAAGCACAAAAAGCATAGGTTTTGTTTCGCCATACGTTGTCTTATCTTTTGGTTTGTAAAGCTAGGTAAGTACCTATAGTATTAACAACGGGCAGAAGCCTCATCATTAGGTATTATACTCGTATACCCATTTGTGCGCGCATCACCGGCACAAATAGATATAACAGTCCCCGTAGCATGACTTTTATCGAGGCGGATTTATCCAACAAAATGGCGGTTTATCAGCATTTTTGACGTCTGTAGTGGGTTATATATCGTCGAGAGCGATATAGTATAACCCACTATAGACGTCAAAAATGCTGATAAACCGCCATTTTGTTGGATAAATCCGCCTCGATAAAAGTCATGCTACCTCCGCTGGAGCAATGATGTTCTTGTAGTTATATTTTAACAAGAAGAGAGATAAATAGATAGAGAAATATTGAATGAACATTTTGTATAATGTATTCTTTTCTCTCTGGATTGTACATTTTAATTTTCTTTACCAAAAAAAACAACTGTTGTCATTAGTTGATTAGAACTACAGATAGGTACATATTGACCTAATAGTCGTGAAACTACATGTTAAATGAGCGGATGCTCAATGAGCGATGTTAAATGAGCGGATGATATAATCCGCGCGGAATGAGAATGGGATGCGACCTTTTGGAACTGAGACGCGCGCGGTAAGCAAACTCGCGTCGAAGCAACCTTGTCAAAGTAAAATACAGTATATTTTCGATTGACTTCGACAAGGTACCATCCCATTAATATCGCGCGTGGATTATATCCGTTGCTTGGTTTCCCAAAAGTCCCTATTCTGTGACTTTGAGCTTTGTGAACTCAACTCCTTTTAGAGAAAGCGCGGCGCAAGCAGAATTCGGAACCCAAAGTTTTTTGTTCGAAAGTCCGTTATTGGCTTATTCAAAACTTTTGGCTATTATAAGAAACTAATTTCAATACTTTTTATTTTGGTTCAGGTAGTTTGGATTTTACAACGTTTCAAAGATACAGTTTTATGACGTCACGCGACGGTCTGCATACTGTTGGCGGTCATAGGAACCAAACATTTTAGCGCATAAAAACAAAACTACTGGACCAAAATAAAAAATATTTAAATTAGTTTCTCAATATTGTCTAAAGATAAGATTAAGCCAATAACGGACTTACGAACAAAAAACTCTGGGTTCCGAAATGGTTCCGAATTAGACATGTGTAGGTAATGCTTGTAATATTACAAAAGACATGTTACACAACGGTGTCATGAAATATTACACATTACACGAGAGAATAAACCATGGCACATAGCATTTCATTACACTAGATGACATGAAACATGACACATGGCATGTCAGCACACTGTACGTACTGCAAGTGCTGAAATACCATGATGTCATGTTTCATGTCTGCAATGAAGAAATACCATGATGTCATGTTTCATGTCTGCAATGAAGAAATACCATGATGTCATGTTTCATGTCTGCAATGAAGAAATACCATGATGTCATGTGTCATGTTTGGTGCCATGATATAAGGTAATATCACGCGGAATGAAATGTCATGAAATATATCATGACTTCGAAGTGCACTGTTTCGCGCATGTCTATTCCGAATTAGCTTAGGCCTGCATTTTTGTCGAGTACAATGATGCAATCATAGCGGCGCAGCGCCCGCTTTGTGCACCGTGCACACAATGTGCACGGCACAGTCTGTGCACCTATGTATGCCTTGTGCTCCCGTGATTGTGAACTTTTTGAATGAGCACTAGCAATGTCAGCTCGTTGTTCGAATGCTTTATTACGCCGCCCTGTGTGTTTTTAGCTAGAGCATGCCTCTATTGCCATACATCTGAATGGAACAATTAGTGTGTTTGTTCTTAATAATACCAATATTAAAATTTGGCATAGAGGATATTTTTTAAACTACATTTAACACATTTAAATTACAGATACGCCGCTTGTATTCGTTAAAGACGATAGGTAAAACCATAGACATGCGAGTGTCCAATGAAAGTATTGAGAAAGGAACTAACTGACGTCTTTATGTTGGCCTTTTGAAAATAGGAAGTGTACGGAAGTAGGTACTTAATTGTAATAAGAAAAAATGTCCAACTCAGGAGCGATGAGAAAATATGTCAGTTTCAATGGCACCTATAAATCCTTACCCATTGCACAACGCAACGGTGTAAGTCATCAAACGCACAGTTTCTCGGTATGCCCTTGCGTCATTCTTTTGTTAAGGAAGCTAATGTCATGAGCCGTGAGAGAGACTAAAGCGCAATGGTTCCCCAGCCGTTCATCAATTAAACACGCAGTGCCAAAACAAAGTTTACATCTGGACAAATATTGCGAAAAAACTAGATACGCCGTTTTACCACGCATGCAGAATTAAAAACTTTTTAGAGTTTAGGTCGTAACATTTTGAAATAAATAACCCGTATCATAATAGCATATCCTCTGTAATTAAACATTGTTTATTTAATAGAAAATGGTAACAACAATCGGTGCTTAAAATCCGTATCAAGATTTCTTACCCACTTTGTTTAACGAACAAAACAAAAACACTCGATGGAGGTCCTAAAATTCACGCTAGCAGATACAATCGTTAAACCTACTAAACTTAATGTACACAGAGCAGAATGTATGTCTTGGCTGTTTGTCTGTGAGTGACGAACAATAGCTCGTTTCGTGCTTAGCTAGTTATTAGCCCAGTTAGTAAACAATGTGTTTTAGTAAACCTATTGGTAGATACTGTGTAAGAGAAGATACTACGTGATATTTGCCCGTAAAGATTACTTCGTCGTAACTTTACCGGGTGTAAACAAGCACAAAGCCTATCGACACAGATTTATCACTTTTGATTTTAACAATTTGATGTCTGGCTGGCTTCAGAAACTAAGTAAGAATTAACCATTGTAAGTATCACGCGTTGCTTAAAGGGGTATCGTAGCGTAGTACTTACTGTAGGTACCCATTTACTTACCATATTCATTCATCTGATTCGTAACCAAACTGAACTGAATGAAGCAAATCCGCCTCTTTAAAAAAGAAGGCCAGCTAATTGAATTTAGCTTCCTAAAAATACAAAAAGGGGTGAAAAAGAAAAACCAGGACGCTGAATCACCAAAGGAAAAGATAAAGAAAATATAAACAATAGACCTAAACAAACAATCTAACGATACCGCGGAACCTTTTATTTAATAAAGGAGGAGGATTCCGTACCAGTGAAATCTCTAAATAATCTTCGATATTTAATTTATTTCTATTAACAGTGGTGGCCTCAAGAAAATAAAACTGATCTAATGTATTTAAATGATTCTATGAAAAAAGTTCGACCACAATTCAGAACCGCCATATAGCAAAATTAAATATTTTTTTCTGAATGCCACTACCTCATTAGAAGAATTCTACCTGAACCACAGAATACCTACATAATCCTAAACAGTTAATAGATAGATAGAAAGATAGAAAGACGTTTATTAATAGCCACGGAAATAGGTACAGTCGGCCACAGTCTCAGATACCCCTTTTTGTTCGATTGGCGCCCTTATGCCGCGCGCGGTAAGAGCTGCCATGGGGTATCTGAGATTGTGGCCGACCGTACAATGATTAAAAAAAAATAAAAACAGAATATTTACCTACATACTAGGTACAAGCGACATAACTTGTCGGAACATCTCCGCAGCTAAAAATAGGAACTGACTCAGCACTAATAACTATCTAACAACCAACTATTATAACTCATAAGTTTATTTTATTTAGAAGGGTTTAAAATCTTTCCCGCCGGAACCCAAAGAAGTGATTAAAGCTGCAGCGCTCATTTATCGCCTCGATTAACACAATCACGGTCCAGGGGAGGGGAAACGCTTCAATATTTTTTCAATAATGAACCTCCTCCCTACGTGACATTCCCGTACGTTGAGTAATTCAACCAAAAAGTTTCAAAATAACTGAAAAATGGGAAAAGGCTAAAAAAAAGCGGTCATTTGCCTACTTAACCCAAACAATAACGAGCTATTAAAACTAAGGGTACGGCACAATAGGCCAATGAAAAATATATCGTAAATCTTCATTGGGATGCGTTTTTTTGCGAAAAAAGGACAGTCAAGTTCTTTACTAAATTCTAGTTGTCGCTAAGGACCTAAGTCCTACATCTCAGATCCTAGAACCTTAGAACAGTCTTATCGGTTGTAAGTTGTGTTTTTCCTGCAACAGACTGTCAACAGCTGGTAAAAAGCTATATGAAAAATTGGGACATTATTATAATTTACTACTTACGTACAGTTTTCTATCCGCATAAGTTATTAGGTCACGCACATTTGATTCCCGCAGGAGCTACCTATTCATTTTAAATGTGAAAACCGTCTCATAGAGATACGAAAAGCAGGTTGCATTACTTGCATTGCATAAATGTATCTTTGGCGGCACGCTGGAATACCGTATTTTCTCTGAAAACCCTAAAAAATACTTTGCCGGAACTCAGATTAAAAAAAAAAAGGTAATGACATGCAAAGTCATTGAAAAAAGACCTTTTAACTTGTTGTCACATAATTAGTTTACACTAGCCGACCCGGTGAACTTCGTATCACCTGAAATAGTTTGACTCTCCGCGTCAAAAATGACGATTCCAATACAAAATGACCAATTTTTTTTTCTTCCGTTTTTCACCTTTCATCCTTTAACTTTTCCCATATTTCTTTGCTTTTAAACCTACCCTGAACTATGGTGAACTAAACAAAACAGTAAATATGCAAATCGGTCAAGCCGTTTCTTAGTTTTAGCGAGACTAATGCACGGCGATTCATTTTTATATATATAGATAGATAGATAAGATACAGTCATACTTTCATACGTTTGTGTAAACAGAATAACAAACTAAGGACATTGTTGTGTATTTGTGTATCCTGGCATCAAATAAAGATTTTATCCAACAAGGGAACTTACTCAGGCGTTCTGAGTCCATTCTTTCAAACGACACTTTTAACTGTAAGAATTCCCTGCATTATTGTTATCATTCACGACACTTTACGTTACGATTATGCCTTCCATTTTAGAAGTAGATGCCGCACAGAAGGGAAACACAAGAATGCAATTCAATGCAATTTGAAGTATGAATGACCTTTAATTAATCTTTTTGAACGAGCGAGCGAAGCGAGCAAAGTTCTCCGAGTCTACTGGAACAATCCGGCGTTTGTATGTATGTATGTATGTTTGTATGTTTGTATGTTTGTATGTTTGTATATACATGTATATGAATGTTCATTCGACGATAACTTGAGTAAATTTAGTCGGATCGTCATGAAATTTGGTAGGCGGGTAAATGACGTAAAGATAATTTTTAAGTTCGAACATGAGCCAAATCGGTCGAGGGGTTGCTGAGATATGGGGTCGCGAGTTCATGTTCGGGGCGAACCACTAGTATTGAACGAGCGAGCGAAGCGAGCGAAGTTCTCCGAGTCTACTGGAACAATCCGGCGTTTGTATGTATGTATGTATGTTTGTATGTTTGTATGTTTGTATGTATGAATGTTCGTTCGACGATAACTTGAGTAAATTTGGTCGGATCGTTATGAAATTTGGTAAGCGGGTAAATTGAATTAAAATATTTTTTAAATTCAAACATGAGCCAAATCGTTTGAGGGGTTGCCGAGATATCGGGTTGTTAAGTTTATATGGGATCGCGAGTTCACAGTTCGGGGCGAACCACTAGTTAGTGAATTTGCCAATTACAATGTAATCTGTCGTTTTGGATGACCTGTAAGGACAGTATAAATATGCAATAAATAAACTAGTGGTTCGCCACGAACTATGAACTCGCGACCCCATATCTCAGCAATCCCTCCATCGATTTGGCTCATGTTCGAACTTAAATATTCTCTTGGCCTCATTTACCTGCCTATCAAATTTCATGACGATTCGACTAAATTTACTCAAGTTATCGTCGAACGAACATTCATACATACATACGTACATACATACATACATACAAACGCCGGATTGTTCCAGTAGACTCGGAGAACTTCGCTCGCTCGTTCAATAAAAAAATAAAAAAATAATGCTAATGAATTTATTTATAGATTATTTTTAAACCGAATCATGGGGAAGAATCTATCGTGCCAGACTTTACTTTGACCCCTTAAAAATTGCACACGTTTCACTCTTGACAGCCCGACCTTCTCCTATACTTTCGATGTGGCCGAGTCAATTGATGTCATGGTAGGATTCCGAGTTTCTGCACTTTTATTTAAGGCTTCCTTCTGTGTTTGAAACTTTTCGGTAAGACCCTCGCGTGTGCCGTTACCTTTATCTGTAAGATGAGGGAGCGAGACAGCTTTATTGTTATGTGCCTCTCTTCAATATAGCACGTTGGAGGATTGAGGCCGAGTCGGAACGATTTAAGAAACTCCTAAACTTTAAGTGTACGGAGCTCTTTTTGGAACTTTGCAAATATCTAGGAGATGAATTGCAGAGGCAAATAAGAAAAGAAAACGGGAAAGTCCTTCAGAATGCACAGAACTCAAGTATTTATCTTTGCTTAGAGCTACGCCATGTCACGCAGCAAGATGGACTACCTACCTACGTCACGAGTTCACGACACCTATTTTTAAATTGAGGGAGTGAGTTTTTTCCTTCTTAAGGCGCTGGGCATAGTGAATTAGCCCGCGCGCAAAGAAAAATGCACAAAATCGATTCTGTATGAAATACACTAAACAAATCGAAAATATTCACATATCAAACCCTAGAATTAGTTGAGACCTATCTAACACAGCCAGTTTCATGTTGATATCCATTACAGATTGCAAGATATTTTGCTTGAAAAAAAGTGCGCCGCCTATTTTTTTTTTCAAGCAAAATATCTTCAAAACGTTTATAAATGTCAACATGAAGCTGGCTGTTTTAGATAGGTCTCACTTAATAGCGATGCGCGATTATGAATGATTTGGAAAGTCGAATGATCTTAAAACACTAATGTTCATAATCGACTTCAAAATTAGCGATACACTAATCCTGATAATCGAATGAAACCACTAATTAGTAGTCGCTAATATCAAAACACTTTTTGTACTGGCTGCATAGAAGTGTCGCTAATTTACGGTCTGCCAACCTAAGCGGCTACGACGGATAACCATACTGACAACTTAACAAATATAATGGAAAATTAGGTTCTTTCTTTTTGAGGTATTGATCACATAAAAAAATAATTGTAAAATAACGGTAAATAAATTAAGCCAATTAAAGTAGTAATTAAACTTACCTAATCTAATACTTAGCTAAAAACCAAATCAGTACGTTTTACGGAAGTTGCCAACCTAAACCTATCCACGGATGACTGTACTGACAACTTGACAGAAATAAGCGAATGAAATTAGCTAATAAAAACCGAATCGTTCCGATTCGCGGCGGAAATGCCCGAGTTGGCCAAATCATTCATCGGCATTGAATGATTCCCGAGTTGACCCGAGTCGAGACGGAAACGAACGACCGACTCGACAACTAATAGTAGTGGTTGGTTAGACTGTTAGTTTTAGCTACTAATCTAAACGTATCATTCGACTGAGTCGAATGATTGCCCGAGTCGAATGATTTCATTAGTATCATTCATAATCGCGCATCGCTATTTGATACAGGAATCGATTTTGTGCATTTTTTTTTTGCGCGCGTGCAATTCACTTTGCACGGCGCCTTAAGAAAGAGAAAACTCACTAAAATGAGTTAGATCGTAAGTTTTGCTGACCTTACGTAAGTTTGCATCTCAATTCAAGATGATAAAGCGACAATGTATAAAGCTTCGTACAGAGAACAACACACTTGCTATCGCTTGTTGGCATTATCAACTGCTTAATCGCGAATGTTTGGTCATTAGATAAGGGCTCCACCAAGCCAATACAATAGCTAAGAATTCACAGATAGTCTGCTTCAGCTTGTATTTTTTGTATAGAATCTACTTCATAAATCCAAATCTGACATCTACTTATCTTTTGATACATCTTTTTTACATTTCTTGAAATTTTCGAGAAAATTTACCTTTGATTCTATACTGGCTTTTGCCCGCGACTTCGTCCGCGTGGACTACAGAAAAAAATATGTATACTTTACTTTGCTCCTAAGTGTAAAAGCGTGATAATATGTATGTAGCCTATGTGTTATTCTGATGTCTAAGCTATCTCTATTCCAAATTTCATCCAAATCCGTTCAGCCGTTTCAGCGTGAAAGAGTAACAAACATCCATCCATCCATCCATCCATCCATCCATACTTACAAACTTTCGCAAATATAATATTAGTAAGGAAGTAGGATAGTAGGATTAATTGACACCATAAATTTGATCTTGTCTTGTTTTACCACGTATTTGCTATCGAAACTCAATGTTCAATCCATAACGAACGATGTCTGGAATAGTCAGCTTTCAGCGATAAGATCGATCGAAATAACGCTGCTGTGAGCGAGTATGAGATCATGAGTAAAATCGGTCAAGTTGGTGCCGAGAAATAGGGGGTTGAAAAGTACACCGAGAGTTCACAGTTCGGGGCAAACTGCAGTATTAATTAGGTCTCCCCTTGAATCGTCCATCTGCCTCTAGTTATTCTCAATCCGTGCTTTGTAAGCGACGACACGCGCCTACAATAGATAAGCCGTTTCTCGTAGGCATAGTAATGCGTAATGCAACAGTTTTTCCTTATCTACACGCACTTGCCGTGATTTAGGACGGGAGTGGAAGATTTTAATTTTTCGTGCCTGGAATAGACAAAACAAGATAGTGGGTCATTGCGTGCTTTGGGTGTTTGGGTGGCTCATTGTATTGTACACTAATTGAGCTCCTTGAATTCGAGGTGTCTTGTTCTTTTAATCAGAGTGCCGTTCACTAAGCTGAGGGAATGGTATATGTACTAGACAGTCCTTCTCCATCCAAAAAATATATCCCAGACATTGCAGCGACAATACGAAAATAAGACTCAAATTTACATTTAGTCTAAACACTCCCACTTCCCTTAGATCTATTATTGGCCCTGGCCCTCGAATTCGTCTACAAATTTTAATGAGGCGGCAATGACAATAATTGTGTGATTCAGTTGTTTTGGTACAGCCAGGGAAACCAGAAAGAACCCATAGTTTTTAGTTCGATACTCGCATTTATCTCAGACGGGATAAGGCGCAGGCAACCACAGAGTATCAAAATGTGTTTTGTTGGAAATAACTGCCTCAAATTATGTTTCTATGCATGTAACGAACGACGAACGATACCGAAGTATTGACGATCGCTTTATTTTTAAACAGTTTGAAAAAATAACTTTGAAAATCTGAATTTAGGGCTGGCATTCTACCGAGGTAGGTGAGCAACGCTGCACTGGCTGACAATTTGGTATCTTATCTGCCAAGTGACGAGAAAACAAAGTTATGATTGAACTTTTTGTAAGTGTTTCGCTCTTCAACCAATAGAGAAACTCATTGTTACGCCAGCCGTAAAAAAATTACTTTCAAATAAAAATTTATGAACTGTGAAAAAATAGAGAAGAAGTATGTGTTATTCGAAATAGTAAAGAACATTCGTGCAACTAAGCCTACAACTAAAGCCACAATGCAAAGAAGCCACACAAAACGTCCATGACATGTGATATGAAAAATCCGCCCGATTTCAGGACGGCAAGCAATTAGGTTATTACTCTATTTGCTTACGTAACCTTTACGTTTTTTATGCCACAGTAGTTAGCAAATTACTGACAGAAATAATGCCAGGGTATGTTCGCAGTTTGCCTATTGCATACGATTTGCATAGATTTGCCAAGTAAAGACGTTAAAATATGGACGTTGCTTTTTCTTGCGTTTCTGCTTAGTTGATTGTGTTGTTTGGGGCCACTACAAGGCTGAAAACAAAGTCTTTAAGGTCTTATTTCTACAGAAAGCGTTTTATGTGTACTAGAAACAAAATAAAGTATGTCCTACTATCTATAGATTTAAATGGATATGCGTTATGCATTAGCCATCAAATATTTGAGAAGATTTAGATTAGCAAAATACATTTGAACTTCGTAGTTTTTTTTTTAGTTCTCTTCAATGACACTATTCACCTTGCGCATAAAAACAACCACAAACCGAGAACTGTAAAACAATAATATTTAATTGATGAGACTCTAAGCTGTCTAGACAAGCATTAACATTTTCAAAAGAAAGTGGAAAAAACAGAAGTCGATGAAGACAAAACTGCCAAAAGCACCTAATGTTGATGACTTCCTGCTCATCATCAAAGCAGATTTCGAAATCATAACCATGTGTCGTTTCGACGCATCATTTCGTGGAACTTTTGATTGCTCTTCCATATTTTTTGACCAAACATTTGATACTTTCAAGCCAGACGAAATAGTTTTATACCTTTGACGGAAGTTTGACGTAGGTTCTTCTTAATCTGGTTTCTGGCTTCCGCTCAAACATTTGCCAACTCGATTATTTTGATATGTGCAATAAAGGTATATTATAAGAATTTGAAGTATTTGAACCCGATCATTGCGTCACAGATCTATGGAAATATTCAACGCGGTACACTCCCATTACCTCACCTTATTGACAAAATGCCTTTAAGTAGCTGAACACTTTTCTATAGCTTTTATTTCACGAAATGGCTTTCTGAAAATCAATCACTGCCCTGGCTAATTTTCTACGACCTTAAACGTGTTTCTATCAAGGCACCAGGTTTTGATATCAACTTTTGAACTCTGGATGCTTTTAACTTTTCTCTCAATAAATCAATCAATAAGATTTAGAAATAAATCTTAGAATGTAACTTATTTGAACGTTATAATGTTTGTTTACTTTAGGCCCATTATCGGCCTCAACATTTAAGCCAGCAAAGAAGTAAACATGCTGTCATGACGTCAGATTAATTAGATCAAAGTAATAGGAGATTGTTTTGAACCGTTTCCACGCTACTTGCGTTTCAAACCATCGCCGGTCCGCCTAATGCTTCCGCCACAAAATAAGGAGTCCAAGAAATCTCACTGTTGCTTTAATCTTTAATTTAATGAAAATGTCCTCACATTAAGGGTGGACGATAGCAACGTGGCGGGAAATTCAAAATTTTCACAGTTTTTTTTACATTTTGTAGCTAAACTGAGCTATTTTTGAATTATTGTTGTTCTGTTGTTTACAATAATGAAAAGAATACTATGTTATTGCCGCGAACGAAAAATCGCTGAACAAAAATAGCTCAGTTTAGCTACAAAATGTAAAAAACTGTAAATATTTTGAATTTCCCGCCACCTTGCTATCTTTCTACCTTAATCCAAAGAATTTCACCTCATTGTGTCACTGTAGGATCACTACACAAGTGGCTGAATGAAGGCCTCTTCATGGTCAAGCCACAATCATTACCCTAAGCTTACTGATGATCATAGTGCTAGTCACCTCATATCAACTTGACGACGACGCTCCCACTGGTCGCCAATCGTCACTAAGTAGGTAGTTACTTGTCATTTGAATGATGGATAAAAGCTATCCCTTTTCTTGAAAGTGCACTAATGACTATGCAACGTTTTTACAGGCGATTCTTTCATGTCTTCCTATTCTGCACTTCCGTACCCTGCGTTCCAAATTTAAACTTTTGATGGTATTTACGACGACGAACGGCGGCAAATTACAAACTCACGTGACTGTATCGATTGTAACCGTTCGCGTGAATGATTTGTGTACCTACGTATTCTTATTTCTTTATTTTAGATGGAGCGTAGGCTTGCCCAGTACCTATACTATCCTCTCAGTTTAGTCAGCCTAGCCCATAGGAAATATAAGTCAACGTAATAAGCCGTGGTTTACTTCACGAGGTGCTGGGTATCGCAGTATAACTTAACCATATCCCAGGCATTGCAGTGTATGTGAAATGCAAAACACGTGGACGCTGTGTAAATCATCTTTTTAGATGCAAAGGTCTAAGTTTCCTCTAACTTTAACGGGAATCGTAGATCAGAGAAAACCAATTCGGCAGTTCCGGTCGTGCGTTTTCGGACTTTTCGGGACTTGAAAAGATCACGCTTTCAATTGACCTGCGGTCTGGCAATTTACGCTTAGATAGCCACAGTAAGACCACGTAGAGGCGGCTTACGAAATTGGTATACCCGACTACAATCAGGGTATACCATGGCAGTAAATTCCAGGCGTAAATTAGTACCAGTATAATAAAATTTAAACCTATTAAGAATAAAGAACAAAGAATTGTATCATAGATGAACACCACTTATTTCCTTACAATTTAATTTGGAATAACCACGATTCGACCCGTTACGAACAAAATTGTAAGTGAATATCGCGAGTCATTAAAAGTTACTATAAAATCATTATATGAAGAGCTCTATTCCAAAACGTACTAAGTCTGTTTTTTTTTTTAAAGTTAGATAAGTTGTTTATTTTTGCCTTTGGCACAAGACGGTTCGACCCTTAAAAAAAATCTTCCAAATAGCACTAAGTCACTACAATTTTCATATCAAAGTTCACGATTCACGCTCATCTATTTCAAATCGTACTAAGTCTGTTTTTGTTACTGCGTTAGAAAATTTACTAAGTCTGTTTTTTTTTACTGCGTTAGAAAAGTTGTTCATTTTTGTCTTTGGCACAAGACGGTTAGACCCTTAAAAAAAATCTTCCAAATACCACTAATTCAGTACGATTTTCATATCAAAGTTCACGATTCACGCTCATAACGTACTAAGATTCACTGTCATTCACTTACTAATTATCTATATTTTCTTACTTTGTTTTTTTGGACTTAGTGCATTTTGGAAAAGAGCTCTTCATATTTTAATCGACCTTCATGTATGTTGGTATGAAGGTCGAATACCAGATATAATACCAGCCCTAGAAAATTTCTATTTAATGATTGCGGATCGGTACAGTTAGGGTAAAAACGGCCACAATGGAATCCCACGCCTGGCAGGTCAACGTACTCCCGTCAAGCCTACTGGCGCTGACTGTACAGAGATTAGGCCAAGTTATTGCTTTTTGTAACGAAGGCACACTGAAGGTAAAGACTAGAGAAACGCAAGACCACGTGTATATAACAACCGCATGTTTGGTTCTAGTCAAGACAATGCCTCGTATCCTAGTTATTCTTGAAGACAGTCGCTCTTCAAAATATGTCTATTGCCATAACCCTGTGTTCTCACTAGCTCACTGGCTCTCTCACCACTATATTTTGTTCGGTCTGTAAGAAACACTCACACTAACACTGTTTTAAAACCATTGAATGTGTAGATGGAGCTTGCTTACCATCCACGTCTAACGTCTTGCAATATTTCAACACCAAAACGTCGTACGGGTTTCCCTTAAACTTGCAGTTATAGACGATCTGGGCCCTTAGCCTGTAACGCAATGGCGGGTCAATGGCGTCCCGGCAGAAGGACAAAACCGGGCTCTCCTCGTTTTTCTCCTACAACCAGAGAACTAATCCTCTAGAATTAGAATCAAAATATTCTTTGGTGTACTACAAAAACATTAAAAGGACAGACAGCGTTAGCAAATCGTAATTGAAGTCGTCACCTGACAGCCCATTTTAGCACCATTGTGTTACAGGCTAAGGGCCCTGATTGCTTGATCGATGCATATGATGGATCTCGATGATAGCACACTCATATTGATATTCGGCCGATTTGATAATACGCACTTATTTATGATGATTGAGTGTGAACTAAAGTTAAGTAAATAAAATAAACGGAACCGCGGTCGCGCAAAGTGCTGACGCCGCGGATTGTAGCTAGGTACAAGCGCTTTAACTTTAGTGCCATCAGCATTTTCACCTTCTGATCCCTCCTTTCTTTGTCTCCAGGTGCCCAGAGGCGACAATCCTCCCCGGCGGACGGTCTCAGTGGGACCAGGATCGTACGCAGAGGCGCGCGTGCCGGCGCCCCATGGTGGGCCTCCGCCCTCGCCCGGCGCTTCGGCCGCACAGAGGAAGGCAGCCGCCGCCTGCCTGCACAGCCGGCGGCTGCTGGAGGACATCCTTGCCAAACCTGGTGAGTCGAGGAAGAAAGCAATGCTAATATAGAGCGGTAGCGAATGAAGGGAACTCGAGAATAGAGAGCTGATGCGAGCGAAGCGGGCTAGATAATGAAGAGCGGAAGTGAGTGAAGCTGACTCGAGAGTAGTGAGCGGAAGCGAGCTTGAGAAAAAAGAACGGGAGTGAGTGAAGCTTACAGGACAATTTAGAGCGGGTGCGAGCAAAATAAAGCGGGCTAGAGAGAGTTCCAGATAATAATTATTACTTAAAAATGGAGAATGAACTTGAAAAAACACACTCGTAGTTTTCTGAATCCAACAACTGAAACACTCACCCTCAAACGCAATATTCATCCAAAAATTCAGAGTTTTCAACATTGAGGAGAATTTTGAGATTTTTTATTGCAATTTTACCTAGGTATTTCGAAATGGGATCAAAACGATAATTTCAATGGTAGCAGCTCGAGAATTTTAACATAAAGCTTTTATGGAAATTGTTGCATAATGAACGCGCCGTCTGAAACTTTGTCAAAGGGCAACGCTGAAAGGAATTCGGATGTTTCACGGGAATACATTTGCGTTATTACTCAGGACACAAAAGTGCCAAATGCGACAAAAAGGAAAAAAGAAACTACCACCTATCAATAGAAGAGAGCGAAGAGCTGAAGAGCGAAATGAAAATTTTTGATATCATGATATTTTGGAAATTCGTCATCAATGCAATCAATGGTTTCAACTCAAAACACAGTAAGAATTGATGACTCACTTCAAGTTCAAGAGCAAGTTGGCGTTACAATATGGTCCAATATTTTCAGTCGTAGCCACTTAGTACGGAATGTATATTTTATGGTGTCTGACCTTAAAATGTCGTAACTCGTGTACACTAAAGGATCCAGTCTCTTTGTACTATCATTACGTACGATATTCCTTGAACGCCTCCCAAACTCAATTCTTTTGTACTAAAGTTTCGTAACAACTTTCGTCATTGTTATGAAGAGCAAACGCGCAAGTAAAAGAGAGCTTGCGAGTTTATGAGAAATGACTTGAAATGAGACGTGAAAGTGTACTGCATTTGCTCCATTCTAAGTGTTGAACTTTCCATCAGCCATCATAATTCTGACCACAAAATAAGTGTAGCCATCTACATAGAAGGACAACTTTGTTAGTACGAGTATATTTTGTATATAACCTAAAAGATGTACTGTGCCTCAAAAATATAATAGAATACAGCAGCAAGCCCAGCATCAGCACAAAGTTTACATAATACCTATTTAATTATCTTTTTTCCACTGTTTTTAACCCCCGACCAAAAAAGAGGGGTGTTATAAGTTTGAACGTTATATTATATGTGTGTGTCTGTCTGTCTGTCTTTCTTTGTGTCTGTCTGTGGCACTGTTTTTAGTTCTCTATTTTTTATTTGGATCATCAGGCGAGTGTTCTCAGATATGTTTTATCAAAATCGGTTCAGCCGTTTATGAGATAAAACGCTTCGAGTTGCGGTGCTCATTCAGTGTTATTTATTCTGTGCAAAAAATCATTAAAGAAGCCTGCATTTTACAAGTAGCAATTTCTATGAAATAACTTGAACAATAACTAAACACCTATCTTTTTCATTTCAATAAAGCGATCCCATTACTTCCGGGATTCCCAGCCTCTAATGCCTATTAAATGACAGCAAAAAAATTGAGAAAAATATAAAACGAGCATTCCAGATTTACGACCATAATCAAATGAAATTGCTCTGGCAAATAAAAGTACGTTCGTGTGCGGATGAAATGTAATATTTGGGTAGCCAGCCGAGTAACGTTGTAATATCAGGGAGCTTTGGCATTGCATCTAAACAATTTTAGATCTGTGGGGGTGAATCTCGAGTCTCAAGTGGAAATGGGCACGACACCTGCTGAGGAGGGAAGATGGCCGGTGGACAAAGGCAGTGACAGAGTGGCGGCCGAGAACTGGACGACGATCAGTCGGAAGACCAGCAGCCCGATGGTCGGACGACATTGTCATAGCGGCGGAGGGTCCATGGATGCGGATGGCTAGGGACCGTGAGTGGTGGCGCGAGAGGAAAAAGGCCTATACCCAACAGTGAGCAGAGGTGGGCTGATGATGATGATGATGATGATGGGGGGTAGGGAAACAAAATAATCATACCTGTATGCTAAAATTGCAATGAATACCTGCTTTAAGTCTGAAATCGTCTTCGGAAATAATTGCGTAACGTTTGAATGCTTAGGCCCGTGTTAAATCACTTTGGAAACACCTCGGGGTATTCGGTAAGTCCCACCACGCATTTCGGAACATCTGTGCTCAATTGGGCTCGTGCCCATACCATACTCTACATACTGTAGTTTGTGTACTATAAACTTAGGCCTTTGCATCTACGTAATGAGATGATTTACAGATACAGCGTCCAGTGACACCTTCACTCACACTAGATGGGTGAAGAGACCACTCGGCGTGGTCGACCAGTGCCTGGGACAGTGCAGTTTGTACTATAATGCCTTTCAATACTCGCAATGTTGGCAAAAGCGAGAAACATTCCCTGCAGGTCTATTAATAGGTAAAAATGTTTTTTTTTTTTTGTCAATAATGAGAGATAGTAGTTACCCTCTGGTTCAACCTAAAGTAACATCTCGGGAGAACCCAAATTAAAATTAAAAAAAATTGTAGCTAAAGTCTGCTATTTTGTTCAGCGATTTTTGTTTCACGACCAAAAACATTGTATTACTAGCTTTTGCCCGCGACTTCGTCCGCGTGGACTACAGAAAAAGGATAATATGCTTTACTTTGCTCCTAAGTGTAAAAGCGTGATAATATGTAGCCTATGTGTTATTCTGATGTCCGTTCAGCCGTTTCAGCGTGAAAGAATAACAAACATCCATCCATCCATACTTAAAAACTTTCGCGAATATAATATTATAGCTTTTGCCCGCGACTTCGTCCGCGCTGACTAAGATAAAAAGTTGTAGCTCTATTTTCCCCCCGCCATCGACGTCAGTCAGGGGAAAAGAAAGCAGTTTATAGTTTATAGCTTGTGGCCGCGACTTCATTAACGTGGATAAAAGAAAAAGGATATTAGCAATGGTACTAAGCATATTTTTGACCACCTAGTATGAACCCCACCCTACACCCAGCGCTATCATAGCGTTGGCCCAAGACTTTGTTTCCATGGACCATGAGTTGTTATCTGCTTCTTCCAACCTCAACGGAGTAAAGATGCTGATACCTACTGTTATCGGCGACTAACTGATTGAACGTGGGTTACCTGCATTTCAAGACACACTTGAAGATTATCTTCTCTTTTTAGCCTTATCCCATAATTTCGAGTCCGCTAATCTGCTGCTGCTTACTGCAAACTTTCAGGCTGGGTTCTCTCTCTGTTCAGTTGGTCTCGCCCCAAGTCTTCTAAGTATGATTATGCAAAAACTACGTGCCTCTGTGGCCTTTGTGGATACTGCCTATCCCGATCTTAGAGAGCCCTAAGGGTAGTTTGAAACCCAAGTACATACATCTCGTTAGCTTGCGCAGTTGGGTGAATGAATAATCAGCATTCGCTGCAGTACGTTACAGGTCTCAACATCTGTCTGGAATTCTATAAAACTGTAAAAGATCTCCAACAGAGCTAGTTAGCGTTACCTACTCGTATTATAGGCACGAAGAGAAAACTATTTGAAAATCCGTATGTTTTTTTTTTATTTTTTATTTTGCATCATATTATATCAGAGAGACCGATCATAATAATTGGGTTCCGACACCAGAATATCAGGAAATACTTAAAATATTATGTCTATCACATTGAGTAGTTTTTTTTTTTATGAGCGGCCCTTCTGAAACACCAAACGCGTATTCTTAGCGTCTGCGATACCATAGTCTGAAACAACGGTTTTAAATCGTCAGTCTTATTCTTCTTTCGTGTTGAAACCATCACACTTTGCTGTCCCAGAAACTAGTTAACTTGATCGCGCTGAGGTCGCCTCTAGAGAGATCCTATCAGCTGCACTGTGGAGCATCAGGACAGGTATGATCAGGTCAGTCAGTACAGTTAAGATTGGCACGAAACATCGGCATCTGCCTCTTCTGGATGTATTCCTCACATATCTTTCATGCCGGCAACACCACCACGCAGGCGGTTCGGGGATTTTCACATGCCAGAATGAATATATAGGCGACGATGAAATTATGTAAAAGTTCACCTGTCCAGTCCTTCTAGGTACTCAATAAGTACTTAATGGAAATGAAACGGTCATGGTGCTCATGTTACACCATCAATGACTGATGTTATGTGCCTATGGTCGCTCAAGACTCTACAATATTTTGCACATTTGCACAGTACAGCTATACACAGCGGGTTTTTTTGGTCAGAACATCGTATCTTAACTTTCCTTCGAGGTCTCCATTCCATTCAGTCGTTCCCTCAATGCTGAGGATCGTGACCATCATTGAAGGTGGCAGAGAAAAGAGTTCTTCATTGCGCTCTATGACTCGCGATGTGGATCAGTTCATGCAGGTGTTTTTGTGTGGCTTTCGTCATAATATCCGTCCATCTTCGAGGTCTGGTGCATCCTATTCTTCCCTGAATAACCAGCAATCAGCAATGCACTCAACAGACGTCCCATCTCGTCTGGGCAAAAGATCTCAGGATGCAACCGCAACTTTGTAAAGAGCTTTGATAAAACTGCTGGATGCAGAGTTTTTTAAGTAAGGATTTATTGGCTCTTTCAGATTGTAAGTAAGTAAGTAAGTAAGTAAGTAAGTAGCTATCACTGAACTTATGTTTTTTGCCTGTTTTGAGTAATTAAACTTGTAGATTTTTCCTTTATTGCTTTGTTGATATACCATTTTTTGTGACAGTGACGGATGACAGCGATAATTAAAAACAACTTCTTCACGGTTGTTCATCGTTTGAGTTTTTCGGCACATTTAGACCTGTTTGGTGCACTAAATTTCACCGTTGTTCAGTTTTCGATGGATTTACGAAAGTAAATAGCTCAACGCTACGTGATGACAGAGGGTCTTTGGTAAATGGTTGTGTCGTTCACTTTTATACAAATAGCCACTATATGATAATCTTTGTGTGTTTATTTTGCTCCTAAGCACCAAAGCGTGATAATATGTAGCCTATATGTTATTCTGATGTCTCAGCTATCTACATTCCAAATTTCATCCAAATCCGTCCAGCGGATTCAGCGTTATAAGGTAACAAACACACTCACTCACTCACTCACTCACAAACTTTCGCATTTATAATATAAGTAGGAAGTAGGATAGGATTTTCATTGTTGTAAACAACAGAACAACAAAATGGGTGTATAACATTTTCCACGACATGATTATCACAGTTGACTCCACCACAATGTGTCATAATAAATTAATGGTTTGTGATTATGTTTTAACCCATTTAGACCTATTTGTATGATAAAAAAAAACTAGAGAACAAAATGTAGGTAGGTACCTACTTGTGAAGTGGAAGAGCCCTGCGTCCGGACGTATCCGCGTATAGGAAAAGGGCTTTTCGGTAAACCATCAATATTTGGGAACTTCTGGCACGTTTAAAATGACATTGCGAAATCAGTGCTCAAGTTGTAATTAGAAAATTAAACCGCAAATTTACAGTAACATAATGAATTTAGATTATTTACGTCGTCGTTCGCGAATATACCCCTAGAGCTCGCAAATTGTAGATTACTTCCGAATTGTTTTGGTTAAGACCTGAAAAACCTCCTATGGAGATCAGTGCTTCTAGCATGATAGATGTATCTCATTGAGCATTGACGGCTCATGTTAAAGTTATCGGCTCTAAGTAAGTAAATATTCCAAGGGAGAATACTAATTGATTATTACCCTTAACATAGACACTAGACAAGCTGGTCTAGGAGAAATAGATTTTACTGTCGGTATGTTTTACTTACTTACTTACTCGCTGGCTCAGCGACCCGAAGTGGATCTTGGCCTCAGCGACCAAAAGACATTCGTTGTCCTACGCCACTTCCCTCCAATCTTCCACCTGAAGTTCGCGAAGTCTTTTGATACTTCATCAATACAGCGATAGGTACTTGGGACGTCCAACTGGATGATCGGTATGTTTTACATAAAAAAATAAGCGAGTAAAAATTATTTCCCCACTTTTAAATAGACCCAAACTGACTTTTAAACACATTTAAGGCGCTGGGCATAGTGAATTAGCCCGCGCGCAAAGAAAAATGCACAAAATCGATTACTGTATCAAATACACTTAAAAAATCGAAAATGTTCACATATCATACCCTAGAATTAGGTGAGAGCTATCTAAAACAGCCAGTTTTGTGTTGATACCCATAACAGATTGCAAGATATTTTGTTTGAAAAAAAGTGCGCCGCCTATTTTTGTCATAAAAAATATCTTCAAAACGTTTATGAATGTCAACACGAAACTGGCTGTTTTAGATAGGTCTCACCTAATTCTAGGGTTTGATATGTGAAAATTTTCGATTTGTTTTGTGTATTTGCTACAGGACTCGATTTTGTGCATTTTTCTTGGCGCGCGGTCTATTCACTATGTACAGCGCCTTAACTGTTGATCAGAACCCTTAAAAAATTAAAATCGCCTAAGAGGGTAAAATGTCTGAAATTTGAATAGTAGAAATACCAAAACAGAATCGCTAAGTTAAAACGCAAACAAACTAAAGCGAACTAGCCAGAGTTCGGTATTGTAACAACCTACTCGAAGCAGTAGTGGCAAGGGCTATTTAGTTGATTAAAACATTAATTAAATTAGATGGCGCGTCGGTGGCTTGCTCTCGGGATTCACAAGGTGTTAACACAAAGTTCTTCGTGTACAGAGGTACCACTACCTTTCTGGCAAAGAAGTAAATAACACAACCATCTAGCTCCTTCTTCTTCTTCTTAGCATGCATCTTCATATTCTTTTCTGTTCCTTGCCAAGCGAAATAGATGTTCAACGCTTGCTATCTCGGTACACTAGCTCCACTAACGAAAATCTGTCATTTTTGTTGGAAACGCTACGAAGCCGTTCTAAGTAGGTTCCAGGACCGGGTAACTTCAACATCTAATTATAGAAGTAGATGAGTAAATATAATACTAAAGGCGACCAGAAAATTCGCGAATTGTAGATGGGTAAAGGCAACCAGAATAGCGACCAGAAAATTCGAAGTAGAATTCAGAATTAAAGGTTAAAGTGGTATTTCACCACTCTTTAAAAATCTAGCGACAGCAAATTCACAGATGCAAGGAAGGGAAGGAGTGACCCTTTTGCCAAGTAGGCCATCTTTTCAATTAGAACTTTGTACCTCCTGTTAATCAACATGGACCACTGGAGGCGTGGGAGTAGAGTCCTAATTTATTAACTTTAACTAATTATCTACCTGTGCTCCTATAGAGTACCAAACATTACTTAGCCCGGTTCTTGTTGTAAAAGTTTAATGAAAATGTAAGAAATTGGTACATTTTGTACTCAGCTCACTGAAGAAGATTGCCAATTGACTGGAGAACCTTTGATTGGACGTCCAATAAATATTTGATACTCTTCGCCGATTATAAATGTCTTACTTGACCGATGAGTAAACTAGAAACGTATTAATTGTATGTCTGTCATCAACCATATTATTGTATTGATACTATAATATTAAGCCTTGTTTAAGAGACAGATCTGTCTGTTTCTGGCATTATTTGCCATTTGTTCTCGTGACCTTGAAGAATCAAATGGTTAAAAAGCACAAAACACATTTTGGTGTTAAAATTGCATCGGTAAAGCAACGTCATCATAATAAAATTATAATGTATTCATTCAGGTACTGCAGCAAGTAGACGCTTACACTTTCATTGCAAAGTCGCCCGTAACGTAATTGAATAGAGTGCATGCGTGTAAGCGTCTACGTGCTACGTCTACGTTGTGTCTTTACTACTGGGAATTTAACCCTCGGGCTCATCACTGGATGTGCTGTGAAATAGAAAACAGTAAAACTGATCTCAAAAGACTAATCGGGGTTGGCTAAAGTCATTAACATCAGGAGCGTCATTTGCTATATTAAGCGCAGTCAGACCGAAGTGAATGCACCTATCAATAGTCTCATTGAAACACCTACTCGTAACCTTGCCGAGTCAAATGCAGAAATGTCTATGTTTTGAGAGCACTTCGCGTCAGTTCGCCTGTCGATTCAAAACACAATAATACTGGCACAATCAACAATGAATCGCCGAGGCCTTCGACTGAATACTATACCAACTTTGTCTTTGAACTTTTGGATTCGGAGTATTTTCTTTGTACCTAGGCTCCATTTATTCATAGTTAAATTTCTAGCATAATGCACCACTTCAATGTAGACAGCTTGCAATAAAGTGCTGTTTCTCTCTCTTACTTCATTGATATAACTAGAGTGCGGGACAGTTTATTCTACGTGTCTCAAAGTGACAATTTTAAGTTCCTAGTCACTGGATCCACATTTGGGAATGTGGGCTTACAAGTTATTAATTAATATTATCGTACCATCTCCTACAATCTCCCTTTAAGCTATCTTTCTTATCTTTGTCAACCCATTTTTTACGCCCTAGCGTTGCACAGAATATTTAACAGAATTTGCTTCCGCTGACTCACTATTCCCACAAAAAAAACTCCATAGATGTACTAACAAGTCTAACGACACTACTTCCCAGTGCTTTCCTTCGACATTCAAAACTGAAAATCCTGTCGCCATGTCCAGTTGCTCATTACTTATTGCCAGGCTGAATGAAAAGGCTTTGTGTACCGCAGATAAACAGTGAGGGAGATCCTTTATGAGGCGGAATGCTGCAGACAATGAGAACGGGCGTATTGAAAGCTGTGTAAAAATGTTCAGAGCTAGACGTAGGATGGATGGCGTAGTTTTGTTTACTCTGTGGTTTGATTAGATACCGGGGATGTGAAGTGAAGTTTTAGATATCAATTGTATAGCAATAGTCTGATAGTGGTTAGTAGTCAACCACTGCTACTACTGCCTGACTGTCTGACCATTTTCTAACTGGATGTTTTACTAAGGGTTTTAACTATCAAAGTTCATCTAAACAATGTTCCAGGCACTGAAGGGTCTAAGTGGTTAACCTACCTAGTGTAAGAAGTGTGACTGGACGCTGCATAAATATGCAAAAGAACGGATGGGACTGGAACCTGTACCTACAGTTTGGGAGTCAACCGTTTTTTCCCGTGGATTAGGGCAGCTGAACTAAGAGGCTGGTTTAGGTGGTGTGTCATCTAAGCGTGTACCAAGTATTTGTGGTGAAAGTCTACTCAGTGTAAGTGAAGCACTGCATTTAAATTATTGAACGAGCGAGCGAAGCGAGCGAAGTTCTCCGAGTCTACTGGAACAATCCGGCGTTTGTATGTATGTATGTATGTATGTATGTTTGTATGTATGTTTGTATGTTTGTATGTATGAATGTTCGTTCGACGATAACTTGAGTAAACTTAGTTGGATCGTTATGAAATTTGGAAGGCGGGTAAATCAGGAAAAGAGAATTTTTAAGTTCGAAGATGAGCCAAATCGATCGAGGGGTTGCTGAGATATGGGGTCGCGAGTTCGTAGTTCGGGGCGAACCACTAGTTAAAAAAAAGTGTTAAGATCTAGTTTGCTACGAGAAACACAAATGCAAGCACACCAAGGACTTGGAAAATTTAACCTAATGCTACACCAAAAAGTGATGCTATTCCTATAGATTGGTCATCGTAGGTACTGTGATATCACAAATTAATTCCAGTATCAATTTGCCCGCGCCTAAACAAACGAATACTTGTAGACTTGAGTCTTACAATCTTTGTTCGTCGAAGGTCGCTCCTTGCGAAATCGGAGGCAAAAACTGAATAGCCCTCGTGACTTCCTCAAAACGTTTAAATGGCAATTTTGGTGCAAAAGGCGATGATTTCTTCACTCAAGTCGATTTGACAGAAAGATCGTGGAATTATAACCTACAATTACAATGGATGCTCGAGTCTTTGTCATTAGGTTACGCAATGGACTTGGAACGCTTGAAATCTGTTATTAGAGGCCTTAAATCTTTATGCCGTCGCGAATATTGGAAGTTTCCAGAAGCTATAGTTACAAACTTTATGATAGCTGTAAAATTTTATACTGTTTCTCCTGACCATGATTTATCTTTTGTACTCTTATTTTTCCATAACAATAACATGTTTTTCCGTCCATAACAACGTCTACTTTGTCAATGCGACAAAACTTAGGCCTTTGCATTTTTCGTCCAGTGACACCTTCACTCTCACGAGATGGGTGAAGTGCCCACTCGGACGCTGCAGTGCCTGGGACATTATTTTAGAAGGAATAAATTAAGACAATAAAACAAAGCTATCAGTTATCGTGCTTAATTAGTCAGGTCAGGGTTGCGGGATGCTGCGAAATTAACTTTTATAGAGCGTTTGATCTCGATATACATAGGTAATTGTTTCGCCGGCGACCAGCACATCGACGTAAAGCATTATCGATGATTACGTAAATCAAAGTAGCACTAATTAAAATAATTTGTCGCGGTGTAAAACCATCGGGTCAGCTAGTTGGTGTCATCACACCATTCATCCAACACATAACCAAAGCGTTGCCGTTGCCGATTCTTATTTCAACTTTCCTTTGGTTGCAGGAACCCCTCCATCCATAGTCTTGCCCCCTGGCGGAGGCTGCTGGACGGCAGATGGCATCGACGAGTCCCACCCTGATGCTGAGGAGGTCGAGCCTCGGACCCAGCCCGGGACCCCTCGCCACGGCTCCAGGAGACATAATATCGACATCGATGACACTGCCAACTACTACAGGAAATTCTTCCTTGGGAAGGTGAGCTTTTGGTCTTTAGTGCTTTTTACTAGACATGTGTAGGTAATGCTTGTAATATTACAAAAGACATATTACACAACGGTGTCATGAAATATTACCCATTACACGAGATAATAAAGCATGGCATATAGCATTTCATTACACTAGATGACATGAAACATGACACATGGCCTTTCAGCACACTGTACGTACTGCAATGAAAGTGTGCTGAAATACCATGATGTCATGTTTCATGTCTGCAATGAAGAAATACCATGATGTCATGTTTCATGTCATCTGGTGTAATGAAATTAATAACTGTACTGCAATGAAAGTGTGCTGAAATATGACGTGTCATGTTTCATGACGTGTCATAACATGTCATGTTTCATTTCATGACGTGTCATGTTTCATGGCAAACATGACATGTTTCATTTCATGACGTGTGCTGAATTGAATTGTCATGTGTCATGTTTGGTGCCATGATATAAGGTAATATCACGCGGTATGAAATGTCATGAAATATATCATGTCTTCGAAGTGCACTGTTTCGCGCATGTCTACTTTTTACAATACGTGCCACGAAAGTAGATACTTGACCACACCTCCCGCACCTCTTTCCACCGCTTCGATGACGCCCGGTCCCTTCCCGAACTCAGACCTCATACCGCTAAAGAAACCTATAATTAATAGTTATTGCGCATGTCAAACCACGCGGTGTCTCAAGGGAGTTGTATCCACCGATCCCGGGATCAGATGGATGTCTCCACGGATCCCGCCGAGTTGTCTCCACCGATCCCGGGATCACAGGATACAAACATTAACTAAATTTTAATGTTTCCACTGATCCCGGGATCGGTGGAGACAACTCGGCGGGATCCGTGGAGACATCCATCTGATCCCGGGATCGGTGGATACAATTCCGTCTCAAGTCTCTTCTTTCGTGGCACGCATTGTAAAGTTGTGATAAAAAGAAGCATTTTCATCGGTCGAGGGCATAAAGTGTTACTTGTTCGCAGTAAAGACATCGTTTTTAGCGCTTTAATCGTACAACCACACAACTAGGCACCTAGAGCCGGACACAACAATCTCAATAAAATCATTGTCATGTTACCGTGAAGTTGCATATCCTCCTCCCTTTTAAATAATAAGTTAAGCTGAAAAGTTATTCTAGAAAAATATGTTCATTTTGCGGCATACCACGCCCATTTTCAAATTACCTCCGTAACTACCGTTCACAATGCGGACGTTACGAGCACGTACTCCACTGACAGCGCCCTAACGAGCTTTGCAAAACCGGCCTTATTACCACACTGTCACGGGCATTACTAAATCATGATTAAATTGCTTTCGTGAGGCATTTACTTGGGCGAAAAAAAGCAGGGAAGACGCGCCAGCCTTGACATCTGCGCGCCACTCAGTCTGCGATCAGAATACTGGCAGTCTGAGCCAACTGTGCCGTTGCCAAGTCTCTGTGGCACATATGAATTTACCGCCCACAAAAGAAACAAAAAGACGAAAAAAAAAACAAGTCGTGCCGGCCAGGAGTGCGTATGGAAAACTGTCCACTTGAACACGCTCCCCTTGACTTATCGTATGTGCGAACATGCGTCCCATACCTACGGTAATGTTGATGTCCTTTTATAAGCCAGACAGCCATACGTTACGGCTACATGACGTTTTATACAGGGCAATATTTAATTATCTTCTTTCTTGAAACACGTCAACTTCTTAATGTCATTTCCAACAACTTTGGTTATACGACTTTTCGAATAGCTCGATACTTTTTATTTATTGAATGTTTCTTATTATTTTGTGCCATTTTAGCGCTTTCATGCCCCTCCGCTCTCTACCACCTTTCCAGCCCCTCTTGCTCCTATTTGATAATACGCGCCGCAAATTTTGCAAAAATAAATCAATATTTGGATGGAAAAATAAGATTGCGCTTTCACCAAAGTGGTGGAACAAAATTTGTTGGAAATCACATTTAGAAGTTAACGTGTTTCAGGGATAAAGCTATTTTAAAATTACCCTGTATTACACCGACATGCCTTCACAATCGTAGAGAGCAAGTTAAGGTGTTGAGGTAACCTTTTAAATTGTGGAAACTGTATCTAGCTAGTAGCTACGCAAAATCACAGCTTGAGATCGCTAGATGCAAGCCAACAGAATAAAATCAATACCTACGTAAAAATAATAATTGCCAAAAGTTGAAGAGTTATTTTGACCACCCTTTTCTCATGCCTATGTAACAAAAGATACTTGACTCTAGCACGGCCTCTTAAGGTGGAAACTTAGTCCGGCTGTTGCCAACTTTTGCTCACTAGCGGCGCTGGGGTGCACACATGCACAAAGTAACGTGGTTTTTAGATTTATCAATATTTATCGCTTTTATTTCAAACTATCCTTCCGTTCGCGAGCATTGTTATGCAATTGAAGTATTAGGGAAGAAAAAAATCTAATTAACATGCTGTATTTTCCAAGTTCTGGTCTACGACAATTTTATCTTCCATCCATTCACTCACACATACAAACAAAAACATCTGAAGTAAATACTGACCAGGAACTAAGACACCTGGCCCAGTAGTAGATTGTATGTAGCGAGGTCTCTTGAACTTTTGACAGGTAATGACCAACAATCAAGACCCCTGACCACATAGTGGATTGTATGTAGCGGGGTGTTTTAGTTACTGGACATAGAATGTCTCGTTATAATATCAAAGAGTTGAAAACCCTCATTGGTAATAACCGCTACAGAAGAGGATCGAATATCCTCCTTGGTAGGTCCCTCATACCTATTTATCTAGGCGCAATAAAATTAAACTGTATACTTGAAAAAAATAAAATGTCACACAGTTTTTCACAACAAACATGGTGAAATCAGTTGATATAATTTGGACTTTACTTGGATATATTCTCACTTATGAGTGAACTAGTGACTATCACGGGAGTGGTCACAGGAGTAATTTCCATTTTTAAAGAGTATAATTTATTTCAATCAGACTTGTGTCGCGAATGCAATCGACAACGAAATACTTATCGCGTACTAGAAGACTTTGGCCTTCCCAAGGATTTGGAGGATACATTATTCAAGGAAATAATTGTTTGGTTGCGTACCTAGTATCTAGGTAACTACTAACAATTTCTACAAGGAGAGTATCGAGAGAGACCAAAATGTTTTAGAGAACAACAAGACAAGGGGGAAAAGCTATTCACAGAAGACTTCCTGCCTCACTTCCAACAGCCCCATATATTGGGAATACTTCGGCGGCAGTCTTTGTCCTAAAATCTGCTGGAGAATACAGGCTTACTTATAGATAATTATTGTTTCAAGCTATTGGATGGAATGTTAGACTACTCAAATAAAGATTTTATTATTGCGCATGTTTTTATCATTTATTGAACATCTAGGTAACACAGGTAAATACGCTATACTTAGTATAAATAAAGGCCTTTGCATCTACGTAATGAGATGATTTATGATTTATGCAGCATCTCATACTTAGTATAAATAGCTTGCAGCAAGCACTGATTCAATACGAAATGTAGGCATTTTTTTTACTTTTTCAATCCGTGGGATCAAGTTTAGTAGAATGGGACCATTCCATTTTCCCCCACCAGAGTTCCCCCACTGGTGGGGGAAAATGGAATCGCACAAATAATATTCCATTTTCCCCCACGGGAAAATGGAATCGCTCAAAAAAATATTCCATTTTCCCCCACCAGCTATTTATAGACAAGATTATTATTGGCAATAGCCTAATTTTATTATTAATCGGCATAAGTAAAACTAATTTGGGAGAGGCCTATGTTCAGAAATGGACCAACAGAGGCTGCCAATGATGATGATGAAATTGACTAATTCTATAATTTGTATTTAAAAAAAAATTGGTATCTTATGGCATTTAACATAACAACAGTCAACGTTATTGAAATAGTACAAAATAACACAAAGACCGCTTATAAATTATTCTGAATAATCCTTTATAAAAAATATACAGGTTGGCCCAAACATAGACGTCAGCCATTAATTGGGTTTTTTTGAAAAAAAAAATACCTAGCATTGGATTTTATTTTGTAACTTTTTTTTCTTTTGATTTTTTAGCAATGTTTTTTATTCTTTAGAGTCTCAGATAAATTATCCATCACCAAAAAAATAATGATCAGCTATTTTTTGTATTATTCTGAAGAATGAGGGTTTGGAAAAGTTTTTGAAATCAATAGAAAGTCCTTCAGACCTCTACTTATGTTTTTCCCCATACTAACTATGTCAGTGATGTTTTCTCAAAAACAACATTTTGGACTTTGTATCGAAATTGCTGTATCTTCTAAAAGTCCATAGCTGATCATTATTTTTTGAAGATAGATAAATTATCTGAGACTCTAAAACATTAAAAATAATTCTGAAAAGTGAACAGAAAAAAAGTTACAAAATAAAATTCAATACTAGATTTTTTTTTTCAAAAAACCTTAAGAGCCTCAAAACTTCTAAACGACAAAAAATGGCTGAACAGTGAACATACATGGGGGTGATTCGGGTAGCCCACGGCGTCAGCTATCTAGATTTTTTCGCTTGACGTCTATGTTTGGGCCACCCTGTATATCATTTATGAATAAGTATGCTTGTTATAGCTTTGTTATTTAAAAATCTTTACAAAACATTAATATTAAACAAATAATTCAAGTCATCGCTTTCTTGATTTAAATTAAAAATTAAAAAAAAAACCTAAACAATCGTTCGCTTGTGTCTATTCATGTCCATAGCCTAATCAGTCTATTATAATACTAAAATGTACTGATATGCAAATAGTAGTCACCCGTAAGGTTTTAAAAGAAACGCTAAAAGTACCTAGCTATTCAAATTGAGGTTTAAATGTTAAAAACTATACCAATTTTATAGGGTGTTTCAGAATGGTCCTGTGACACTGAAAGGGCTCGCACGGAAGTTTGTAATGGAGATTTTATTACAATTAATGGAGATGTTAATAATAATAATATCTTTTTTAAACATTTATAATAAGTTGAAAAAATTCACTTGGGGCAGGACTTAAACCCGCAACCTCTCGCATACCGTGCAGGCGCTGTACCAATTGAGCTACCGATTCAAGTAACTGTCGATGCGAATTTCTTCAACTAGTCTCCATCAACTGGACGGGGGCGCCACCTGGTGTGATTAGTTTGCACTAATCTACACCAAGTTGCCCCGAGTGATTTTTTTCAACTTATTATAAATGTTTAAATTATTTCCTAGCACGGGTTACTGCTTTAGAAAAAACAAAAAGTGGTTAAATATCTTTTTTATTCAGATTACTGGGATCCATTGGGTTACAGACTAGTTTAAAATAAATAATAGTTTATAAGCAGGCAATATTTCAGAAATAACTAAGCTCGCAAAGTTTGGCTGTGCATCATTATTGTGAGTAACACATAACCCACGTAGCCAATTTATTTCTTCTTTTTTACCCTGAGTGAAATTTTTTGTTCTGATAAAGTATATTTCATTTATTTTGAAAATTCAACTATTACTTTTTAAAATATAATGTTATGTTGACTCTAATGAAACAATAAGACTGGCTTCGCTCGCCAGTCATAGGGCCTTTCTGTAACAAAAGTTCTAACACTCTTTATTGGTTGCGGTTTTATTGATATTATTAAGCGATAAAAAAAGAGCAAAATTATCTTATAAAAATTCAGTCTTATGGTTTCATTAAAGTCAACATAAAATTATATTTATAAAAAAGTAATTGTCAGATAATTTATCTATCTTCAAAAAAATAATGATCAGCTATGGACTTCTAGAAGATACCGCAATTTTGATCCAAAGTCCAAAAATGTTATTTTTGAGAAATCAACACTAAAATATTTAGTATGGGGAAAGAATTAAGGTCTGTCCATAAACAGAACTCTGGAAATTAAATGGCAACAATATTTCATAGTAAATTTAGTCCGAAAAGTGGTCGGCTTTACTATGAAAAATTGTTGTCATTTAATTTCTAGAGTTAATGGACAGACCATAGAGGTCTGAAAGACTTTCTTTTAATTTCAAAAACTTTCACAAAACCTTAGTGCTCAGAATAGTACAAAAAACCTGTCACTTTATGGGACTTTTATTCAAGTAATTCGCGATCAAAGATCGAAAGTCGAAAAACTGGAGTTGGGAGAAATTTTATTTCAATAGATTTTAATTTATTTTACTTTATTCGGACAAAAATAATTGCAGGTAGGCTTAATATCGCCTGTCAGCATGGCTAGCATTCGAAATAAATTCACGGAAATTAAAAAAAAAATCTCATTTAATTTTCTGACGTTTTTTATGAATTAAAATTTTCATTGTTTTGTAAGTAAATTCGTTAATAAAATAACTTAAAATTCAAATAATGAAAAAAAAAGCCAAAATAAAAATATTTTATCGTTATTTTTTTTTTCCGTGCATTTCGAATGCAGGCCATTCTGGCAGGTGATATTAAGCCTACCTGCAATGATTTTTGTCCGAATAAACTAAAATAAATAAAAATCTATTGAAATAAAATTCTTCCAACTGCAGTCTTTCGACTTTGATCGCGAATTACTTGAATAAAAGTCCCATAAAGTGACAGGTTTTTTGTACTATTCTGAGCACTAAAGCTTTGGAAAAGTTTTTTAAATCAAACAAAGTCCTTCAGCCATCTACTTATTTTTTTCTCCATACTAACTATTTTAGTAATGATTTCTCAAAAACAATATTTTTGGACTTTGGATCAAAATTGCGGTAAATTATAGAAGCATATTTTTTTTTGGTAATAGATAAATTATGTAAGACACGAAAAAATAAAGAATATCTCTGAAAAGTCGAAAGAAAAAAAAAAAGAAAATAAAATCCAATGCTAGGTATTTTTTTTACCCGACTACGCGAAGCAAAAAGGAGGGTTATGATTTTAGCAGCGTATGTATGTATGTATGTATGTATGTATGTATGTATGTATGTATGTATGTTTGTGTGTTCATCTGTTCCCTCGCAGAGCCTAAACTACTCGGCCGATTTCAACAAATCAGGTGTCGTTGGATTCGTCTTAATCACCCAGGTAACATAGGATAGTTTAATTTTGAAAAAAAACAAGATGGCGGCTGTGCTGCGCCCTAAAGTGGTGGACCTAAAAATAAAAATTATCGGATACCATCGTCATGGGTATCAAATGAAAGGGCTTTAAAAGACCTTTTCAAAAATGTAAAACACATGTAGCGTCAACATAACAAACAGAACAAAAAAATCCAAAATGTGTTTTTTTTTTCCTTCTTGGTTCTATTCTGGGTGATCGTCCAAAATAACTTACTAAAAAGCTCAAAAAAAATTTAAGTTAAAAACTAAAACCCGACTACTAAAAGGCTTAAAACAAGACCTGCTTATCCTTATAATAGACTCATAGATAAAATTAATCGTAGTCGGAGGACACCACATTCGCATTTGATAAAACAATGGCCTCCGACTGCGATCTATGAGTCTATTATAAGGATAAGCAGGTCTTGTTTTAAGCCTTTTAGTAGTCGGGTTTTAGTTTTTAACTTAAAATTTTTCAATAAAACCTTTTAGCCTCATAAGTTCTAAACGACAAAAAATAGCTGAACGTACATGGGGGTGATTTGGGTAGCCCTCGGTGTCAGCTATTTATATTTTCTCGCTTGACATCTATGTTTGGGCCACCCTGTATATTTTTTAAAAAGGATTATTCAGAATAATTATAAGCGGTCTTTGTGTTATTTTGTACTATTTTAATAACGTTAACTGTTGTAATGTTAAATGCCATAATATACCAAATTATTTTTTTTAAATACAAATTATCTAATTAGTAAAGTTAACAAATTAGTTTTATTTATGCCGATTATAAAATTAGGCTAGGCTACAGTGTCTGCATCATTGTAATGAGTCGGCCTCGCCATTAATAATCTTGTCTATAAATAGCTGGTGGGGGAAAATGGAATAAAAATTCCATTTTCCCCCACCAGCCACTTAGTGAGGTGGCCAGTGGGTGAAAATGGAATATTTTTTGTGCGCTTCCATTTTCCCCCACTGGTAAGGGAAAATGGAATGGTCCGATTGGGGACGCCCTTATGCCGCGCGCGGTAAGAGCTGCCATGGGGTATCTGTGACTGTGGCTGACCGTACCTAACTCAGTAAGAAATAAGTTTCTTTTTGTTTTACCCTCTTATGTAGAAATCTTCGTAAAATCCTAAAACGTGATTAATTCTTTTTAATTAAATTTACGAATACTAAGTTTCAACTAAATCTGACTAAAAGATCTCCTGTACCTTCAAAATGATCCTTATATCTATTGTACTAAGAACCAAAATGTTCGTATTTGAACCAAAATGCTTTTGGTGAGACTTCTTTCTTGGATGGTGCGACGATCGGTGTTTTCAAGTCTAGGAATTTGTCAAACAGTTGAGAAAAAAATGTACCGAACTTTAAAAAACGCCCATATTTTTTAAATGAAAAGTAAATAATATCATGTTTTCATTGCCAGATGACCTAAACGAGCTGCATTTAGTCAAACAATAAGATAAATAAAATCTCGACCGTACAATACATGGACCTGTAACTGTATATAAGACTATTGTTGAGAATTCAGCATAAGAATATTCAATATCATCGCTTTATTTTTAGGGAACCCAATCTCTTTATAAAGCAATAAAAGACCGAATTGTTGCCATGTTTTCTCGCCCGCTGACCCCCAAAATATCCTAAACGGCTATATTTGTCTAACATGGCAATACTGACTGACAGCACTAAAAGTTGTATTTCTGAATATTTACTCAGAGCTTCGCCGAAGCATTGGTTGCCGGTCTTGCAACGCCGCAAACTGGCAGCGTTGCCAAATGTAGGTACACAAGACAGCACGTAGACGCTTACACGCTAGCACTCTACTCGGTTATGTTACGGGCGACTTTAAAACAAAAGTGTACACTCTGACGTGCTGTCGTGTGTACCCGGCTACCCTCAGTTTTTTTTTTCACGAGTCCTTTGGGCAAGGAGTAGGTAAGGAATGGAGAAAAAGGTGATTATACCTTCTTGGTGTATAAAGCAAGCCCACCCAAACAAAAGACTTGGCTCAAAGGTCTCGTATACAAGCTATAAAATAATTTAAAAAAATAAAGACAACAGCCTCCGTCATCGCGTATCAGCTGTTCGTGGCCGCCATGTTGAAAGCAGCGTTACGTGTGTGTGGGTTCTCACACACAACTACACAACTTTTATAGTATGTCGTGCACCCACACATACGTAAAATATTGATATTTTCAAAAGCTAAAATAAACATAATCCTGAATTAACAACATACTTTTTGTGAATTTCGCGGCAATGGTATGATATGATAAGACAGAATGTATCAAAATTCTGAAGAAATTCGGTTTAGTTTCTTAGTTCTGGTCTACGAAAGTTAGTATGGAAATTGACAGCTAACGACGACCCTTAAAAGTAACCTGCCCCTTCTAATCAGAAAGTGAGCTCAAAGGAATGAGGGGTTCTCTTTACCGTGAAAAGGTTCATTCAAGTGTTAAATTTTAAATCGCACTTGCAACGTCTATTCACTGTGAAGTGTCATTGAAACTATTGATTTTTAAAGGGGATGCATTTTTGCTCAGTCTTGCATTTTTTGAGTGTTTTCTCGTTCTTAAGCCTCTATTGTAAGAACAAATTGTAGTAGCTCAATCAAAGTTATCAGAGTTATGAATCTTCTCTGGTAATAAATCGTTCATTAACTCGATAGCGATAACAATCACCATGGTTTCATACAAAGGTTTTCTTGGTTTATATGCTAATCGTATTTCACGTTTTATACCATGCAATGTTGTCTGTACCGCGCTACAGTTAGACACATGGTGTGAACTTTCCCATACCCACGATAGTGGCTGGCTGAGCATTCCTTTTTCTTTATAATGTCATCTTGAATTTGTTGTAATTGCCAGCATGAATGAATGTAAAAGAAATTCTTTTGTTCGAGTTTTGAATTTCTCTATGTCGTTTACAACGTTCCAATTTTAAACATCCTCACGAAAATCATTATTATAAACAAATGAATCTCGGCTCTTTAATGGTAATGTTCTTTTTCCCATTTTACGATAAACATTATTAATTTTAATGACTGTACCTATTGAATAATTGGGCTCAGATTTCATTACAAATAATACAAAATCAACAAAAATACTAAATTCCGAAACCACTGAAAGGCAAGTACATTAATTTACGATCAGACAACCGGAACGGAGCCATTCCTTGGAGCACAAACCTACACCTCGTTCCGTGTAGTTAAAGTTGATAATGCCATTAATTCAATCTAACATTAGGATATAAGATTAGCAAGAACATATAATTATTGTAGGTACTTGTGCAGGGGTTCAAAGAGCTTTTGCCTGCCAAGTTAAGATGTAATTATAGAGATGAACTAATTTTCTTCAGTAGAGCTTAAACATGCCTTTAGAGCGAATTTCCTAAAGCCGTGTAAGTACAATCAGATACAATTTTTCTGCATTACCCGACATCTCCATCAAAATCTGAAGAAAATGCCGTCTCGTTCGTAAGAAGAAACCTTTTTTACACATACTCGTGCACATGCCTGGGAATAATTCTGGAAAAAAATGCCTTTGATGTACTTTTGCCCTTAGAATCACTGGTGTGGCAATTCCTTTCTATCTCACGTAATAATCTACATGTTTTTTTTATTGTTACACCAAGCGTCAAGCATATAAAGCTAATGAGGCTCGTACGTTACGTCCTTCAACGCGATTTTTTTGTGTTTTTTGTTGGTCTTTAACCACTTTAAAGGTAATTTGCTGATGCTTCTTCATTGGCGTTACTTCCTGCATGATTATTATTATTTTTATTACAAACTAGCTTCTTAGGCAGCATCGTTTGCGTGACATTCAAATTAAATAAAGCAAAACTTCAACGATTGGAAATACAAGCTACTAAAACAGCAGTTAACTAACTTATTATGTAGTTTAGATGATGGGACTGTATATCAAAGAGATGTCTAGTTATATCTACTTCATAGATTACATTAAAACTAAGAATTTAAATGGGCAAACAATGAAACCCAAATCGAAATCAGTCTGGTCTCAAGTTAGTGTGAACGGCCAAACATAATATTGTATCACTGAAGTTGAATCTTTTGCTGGGTAAATAGATATAGGCCCGGTTTCTGAATTGAGAATTTTACTAAGCAAATACTTACGTATCGCTCTGTCGCGCTCTTTTGTGAGATATCTGCAGAGATAGAACGATACTTACCTATTTGCTTAGAGAATTTCTCAAATCAGAAACCGGCACATAGGTATGCTTTGGTATCTCGAAAACTTTGTTTTGGTTCCAAAATATATTGCAACCGTTACCTGTGTCAGCCTAAACCCTTGAAAGGTCGATGGTTCATTGTGACAAGCGCGAAAGGGTTACGCTGATGTATGTGATACTCTCCGATGTATCAACCGATATCAGTGGAGGGTTGACGTGTATTTACGTCCGTATCAAATGCCGGATATTGTGTGACACCTTTCAGGGTTGGCACGGCTAGAGGAAGCCAGAGAGGGTAGGTAAATCGGGATACCTAAAAATACTCATTCATGAAAGCATTATTTGGATCAATGGCTGAAGAAGGCGGCTTTGGCATTAAAAGTGGCTATTTCTAGACTGAACTTTTACTCAGGTCAATAATAACTGTTCCTAAAACGGTTTACTTAGCGACTGATAAGAAAAAAAATCGTTTCACCGACTCAGCAAATGTTATCGAAAAGAGGTGACATTTGCATAAAACTCCCAAATGATAGAAAATTGCCAGCTCAAAAAGACACTATTAACAATAATAAATCCGATTGCAAATGCCTATCATCATGTCGATGCCCTTATTCGATCCTTTTTTTCGAAGTATCCCAAATTATTACGCTATCCTTTATCATCTTTTGCTCCAAGTGCCAAATTGAAAGCTAAAGATGGTAATTGAAGGGACCGGGAGGTTGGTGCCCCTTTCTCAGCCGTTGATGGATCACATCGTTCCACTTTCCGTCTTTGGGGGTTATTTTTTGCTGCAGCAAAATTTTTTCCTTATCATTTTGCGCTGCACTGAGTTCGGCGGACGAGATATTTGACGATATAAATTTTTATTGATGGCAGATAAGTAGGTCGCGTAAATTTTTACCCTAATGATCTTCGTCATTTTTGTGGTGTTTGCGCGGGCAATAGAAATTGATGTTGATGTTTGCGAGGCTTTAACGCGTTTACGATGACTTGTCTTTTTCATAAAGATTTTTATAAGGTTTTGTGCTGTAATGTGCCCTAGCACGGGTTTAGTGCTGTGGAAAATACAAAAAGTTGTCTATTTTATTTAAGCTTTATGTTACCCTGAGTTGGTTTTCAAAAAACTTTTAAAAGTAACTGCCACTGTGTCAATCAAGACACATTTCATAATAATGATTTGTTGAGATCGAATTTTTCGGCGACCTCCGTCGCCATATACCGATTTATCCCGATATTTCATCTCAACGTATCCCGTACCGATTTGTCTAGCCAATTTTAGATGAGGGCAATCTTCCCGCCCATTTCAGGGCACATCTTCCCGCCTCTTGTTCAAATTCCAATTTTCGTTATGAAAAGGAACATTTGGTTATTGCTCTCCCCTTTTCGCCCCATCTCGAACACAAGAGATTTGTCTTCGTCACTCATTTGAATAAAAGGAATTGAAATTGCTTTGTTTAAGCGTAATTTAAAATTCAACTTGGGAATCAAACTAAAAATAAAAGGCGAAGTCCACTTAAATTGGTAACTTAATTGTTGTTGTCCAAGAGCAATTCCTTATAGCCCGTTGGCAAAGACCTAGGTACTAAATTGGAAGAGGTCTGCAATTAAGGAGCACTACATTGCACTTTTCAATGCCAACATGATTGTATAAACCGATCACGTCTACTGAATCCAGTGTGGATTGTTAGGGGGATTGGATTATTCAGATAATCACCATTGTTTTACAACATGGACTCAAGGCTTTTGCGAAACTGTTGGATTTCTCAAATAAGCCTTCTTATTTGTTTTTGTTACAAATCACTTAGCACAATTAAAGTTTCACCTTCATAAGAGGTCATTAGTATGGTAAATAAAAGTTTAAAAAGATCGACTGTGAGAATGACCTCTTGATTGTTTCGGAATTCAAGTCAATATTTCTAACAATGGAATCGGAACAAAATTTTGTTCTACCGCGGTTAAATCAATTTAAGTTACAGTTGCTTTTTCGGTTCCAGCCACTAAGCAAAGGTCAATACTTTCTTGAGGCACAATCTAAAAGGTACCCAAGCAAAACCGATATTAATGGTCTGTTACTGTCAATGAACTTTGTTTTGCTATGAGTCAGCAACAACAACGTAATAAAGTAGTGAAAGAACTATTGACCTATCGGAAAATTAGAATTAGAATACAATTTGGACTTTGCTGTTTCGTGTTTACTATTAGTATTATTATAAAACTGAAGTTTAGGTTTCAACACATTTTTAAAAATCCTGTTACCAATTTTATTTCCGACACCGATGACATAATTGCAGGCATGTGAGATCATCATCTGAATGAACTGATTCACTGTTTAATTGACGTAGATTGGAAATATTGCTCTATTAAATCGGTATATCACATTTTATTAATTTAATATTTCCATTAACAGTGCAGACGTTCCTATTATTTTGTATTTTACGAGTATCGGCACTTCGTTTGCCTTCACCTTGATAACCCATTTCATTGATTGGATTGTAAAAGTCACCTCCCTTTTCATTATCAAATGTATCGATAATAGCTTGACGACACCTCCGGTTGTAAACAAACGGCAGCCATTCATAACAATATTTATGATCGAACTCGCCTTTCGCCCGCGACTTCGTCGACGCCACTGCCCAGCCCTCACATTGGTAATCTTATAATAAGAGTGTAGGTATTGTAGTTTTGCTAATGGAAAATCAGACCATCACTATGTGATCCTGATTTTCATACTACCGCCGTAAAATTCGGATAGAGGGTTCGCTAATAAGCTATTCATATAACATACTACTGAATTGTTAATAATTAAATCGCTTCTTCTGAGACAAACCTTATACTTTGGCGGTCGACAAGACCAAACAAACAAAATTTTCACAATCAGAAGTTTTGTAACTACATGTTTATATTTTAGTTTAACCAACATTGTTATTATTTTTAAGCCGGCTTAATCAATATGATGTATGTATGGCTTATAAAATAAATAATATTAAAAAAAAAAGTTTTGTAACTACTACAGACAAACTAACACTCTATCTTTATCTGTCAGTGTAAATGTAGAAGTGTAAAACTACAACTTTCGGTTGGCCTTCTATCATATTCCATGTAAGTTTATGGGTTTTAGGCGTGACTGGCGATGGTTTTACGGCTGTGTTTACCGTCAATATTGGTTTGATTATGGCCTAGCTAATTAGCCTCCCTCATTCTGGTATTTTATTCGCTGTTTGCGGTATTGGATGTCATCAAATTGTACTGACGACTTTCTTGTTTAATTCAATCAACTTATTTTATTGTTTTGGCGCAGTCACTACATACTATCACTATTATCGTTTAGGATTGATAGGTATGTATATTTTATTTCATAATTAATAATTGTTATGTAGACGTAATAGTACGAGTATATGACGATCGTACAACCTTTAATTAAAAGTGATGCAAAGGGTTTTATATTATTCCTAGGCCAAGACATTATTTTTTTATCTTTACCGTTCTATGGCCATAGGTTAATTCTGTTTACTTTGGTCTAAGTTCCTACACTTCGCGTCCCTGCATCTCATTTTACAATGCCCTAATTTGTTTCCATCCTCAGGAGCACATCAACCTGGTTGGCTTTGACGAGATCCTGGGACCCGTGGTGATGTCGATCAAGAAAGAAGAGGTGTCCAATCAAGACTATGCCAGGATACTGCTTCGGCTACGCACCGGAACACTGCACGGCCTCATTCCTACACCAGGTTTGTTCCTTTTTCCAATGCTATAATTTAATGTTGTTTATATTGTTTTAACGGTTTGACATACTTTTATTAACGTCGGGATAGCCGACTAGTTTTGACTTCATCCGGTTATCTTGGAGAAAAAGGTCGCTTTTTTAAGATTCGAGATTCAAGATTTAAGATATTTATTTGCTTTGAACGTGGTAGGTACATTTCAGATGTTAAAATAGTTGATATTTAAAAGCTCAGCACATTCAACCTATATAAGGCATGAACATCTTATAAGTACATAATGCAAAACAATATAATTAATAATAATTTTTAAAGATGTCAATTAATCCTATGTACAAGAAATACATGGTGAGAAAATATTTGCTTCTGTCTGAGGCCTTTCAAGGTGCGACAGAAAATTCGCTTCTAACACCCTCAACGCGTAAACCACCAATCTGCAATTATAGGCACTCGTGGTTAAAATCACGGCCCGACCGAATTCAAACTCTCTTTCTGATAATGACAAAAAAAAACAATAAACCAACTAAGTAAAGGATTTAAAATACTGGTAAATGTGAAAATTACTTACCTACGATGAATTAAAATAATTTCTCTGAAATGAATCCATTAGAGTCTGTCTCAATTCCACTTCCCCAATCGTTTCCAGGGTCAGGCGTCCTACCATCGCCCCTCAAAATGGCCAAGATGGTGAACGAGCAAGTCAACGTGGACAACTTCATGCCGGTCATGTGCCTCGCCGCGTCGTCTCTCATCGCGACCTACGACGAGCATGTTCTGGTCAACAACTTCAAGTTTGGAGTCCTCTACCAGAAGTATGGACAGACTACGGAGGAAGAGCTGTTCGGGAATAACGAGACCTCACAGCCCTTTGACGAGTTCCTAGACATGCTCGGCCAGAGGATCAAGCTGAAGGATCATAAAGGTATAAAGGCTTTTTACACTTAAACTTTCGTAAGCTCTGCGCATTTTGTATTTCGTATAAAAGTTTATTGTATTATTTAAAAAACTTGATTTGACTTGAGTAAATATTTATTTGTTATGCAAGAATGCAAAATTATTGTTTGCGGCGAGTGCTTGTATTGAATACCGAGCTAGCGAAGGTTTCTAAAATTAAGCCACGAGCGTAGCGAGTGGTTCAAAAAAAGAAACCTGAGCGTAGCGAGGTATTCAGAAGCTCGAGACGCAAATAATATTGCATTCGTGCGAAACACAAAACTATTCATCTCACAGAAGCGAGGAAATGATTTTGTTAGCCAAGCGTGACAAACAATAGACATAGGTAGGTAGGTACCTACCATAGAGGTAGGGAAATGAGTTTCCTTCTATTTTGCTTCTTCACAAAGGAGTATGTGGCGTTGCCTAGCAACGGGTTGTTGATTACAAATCGTGTCTTCTTGAAGTGTCATAAAATCAACAACCCGTTGCTAGGCAATGCTACAAGTTGAAGGAGTTCCTTTTTTTTTTATTAGGGTGTCGAGTTCAAATTTAGAAGCGCACAAAAATACAAAGCGGTTTAAAAAAGGATCTTCTACGATCGCATGTTTAAAGTAACAGCGTACTTTCCGAGCATGGGAGATGAAAAAGTGCTTTTTAAGTCGTGCCAGTGCCAGTGTCATCATGAAAATAAAATAGAAAAACAAAATCAGTTGCATCCCATCCAACGTCATGTTAATTCGCCAATAGTAATTGGCTTAGACTTAGCCGGTAGACCCCCAGTACTGAAAAAGCAGAAACTAACAACATGCCACAAAATTAACCAAAGAACAAGCTACAAGATTAACTCCAGATTAACTTTCTCCCCCTCAAATTTTCAGGCTACCGAGGCGGCCTAGACATAGTAAACGGGCACACCGGCTCAGACGCGGTGTACGAGCGGTACTGCGGTCGCGAGATCATGTTCCACGTAGCACCACTTCTGCCTCACACGGCTGGGGATGCTCAACAGCTGCAGAGGAAGCGGCATGTTGGGAATGACATCGTCGCTGTTGTCTTCCAGGTACGGTTCAATACAGGGGTGGCCACACAACGAACGACCCTATTTGGAAGCCCAGGGACGCTGCAGGAGGCCTGCAGAGACATCCGAAGGTTGCTGGACTTCCTCGAGGAGCTGGGATGGCATAAGTAGCATGGCTTTATTTTTGTTTCTTTTTCGCTTTCGCTAAGCTTTCACGCAAAATAGGCTCATCAGTAGTCGAGTTGCGGAAACATTTACCGTCACGAATACGAAAATACGGTTCAATATCCTTTGATTATGTTCCACGTAGCACTACTTCTGCCTCAAACAGCTGGTAATGGTCAGCATTTGCACAGGCAGTGACTATGTTCACAACGATATCGTCGCTATTTTCTGTCATGGACTCAAACTTTTCTTAAAGTTATTAGCCACTATTAATGTATCATCATGGGTTTCAATGTCGTGATAAAACTATGTACATCTTTTCAAGAGATTCACCTCGTTTCATGTTTATTCCTTTCTTATTTCAGGAGAAGGCAACCCCCTTCACGCCCGATATGATTGCCTCACATTTTCTCCACACGTTCATCGTTATTACACCAGTCGAAACTGCTGGCGGGGAGACCAGGTAACTATCTAGCAATTTAAACTGCACGATTTAGCGGTTTTACTTACTTTTCATTTGTCTATAGCCGACATGTTTCGACCTAGTCCGGAAGTCTTATTTATGAAGAGACGTTGATTCCGCCACGGCAATCGGTCCCTTACTGCGAGCCCTGGACGCCCGCGCAGAAAGTTCCAACAGCACCTAATAAAATTAAGTCAAATCGTTCAATCAATATAAGATGTAATGTAGCTATTTACTTAATGGTCTTACATCCATCATCCAAAAGTAAACTGACCCACTTAAAAAAGTTGAAATTAACAAAATTTTATAATCAAAACACGCGTGTTTTCGTCTATTAGGTACAAAGTCGTGGATCTCTTTTTACAGCATTTTGATCATTCCCGTAACTTAGATTCAGTATTCTTAAGCTGAGTTTATTTGTAAGTATCTAACTTTCGAAAGAAACTTGTTCACAAGAAGGAGACTGCCATTTTCCAACATAATATTTCCTTTGTGCACATTTATTTTTCCACTTGTTAAATCCGAGCTGTTTTTCATAAAGTTTGCCTCACTTCGCAACAACGAATAGGTAAAGACATTATTTGCATGGAGACGCAAAGAAAATGGCTTGGAAAAAGGCGGATCTAAAAAAGGTACTTACAGAAGGAACTCTAGAACCAAAATACCAGGTGCATCAGTTACAGATGAGTATATACCCTAAAAAAAATTACATTAACTTCATCTCCCAAGACTCTCTGTCTTTGCTCAGCTAGTGCAACTAGTACAATTATATGTATTGTAAAGGCTACATACCTACAACAATGTGTAAAATTTTTAGAGCTTTTTTTTTTACCTGTCCCGGGTCTCAAATTAATTTTTACTCAATGTCATATATGTATCAAATCTAGCAAGTTAAATTTAACGCATTGCCCAGTGTCCAATTGAGCGAAAATTTGGCTCATACGGTTCTTGTAACAATGCACGAAAATCCCAAGTTTACTGCGAAAGTGGAAGTTCTATTACTGTTCCTTTTCACGGGGCATAGCAGTGGAAATCTCCAAAGTAATTTATATGCAAACGAATCGCGACTCTGTAATTAGACGCTTTTTACGAGACAAATTGTACGTGGGACCAAGTTGGCTGCACTAAAAGAGAAGTTTCTACTTAGTTTTTATTTAGGTTTATATTCGATTAAGAGGTACGTTGAGGAAGCCAATTTTATTTTAAAATAAAAAGGCAGAAAGTAAAAACTTTGTTGCGTGCCTGACCTTCCATGTTTTGGGTTTGATTTCAATTATTTAACAACCCGACAAGTAGGTATTGCTTGTGTGGTATGATAGAGGTCGTGGGTTCAAGTCCTTAGAGTGTAAAATGTTTTCGACTAATCTCATAATGAAAATTAAAAGCATTAATTATTGGCTCTCTAGTAAAATTGAGTTATGAAGAATCCAAGTTTGGAAGATTTCAGCTTTTATTGGAGTAGCAACAGAGCATTAGATGTTGGCCCAGTCTTTGACGCGTGCGACTAGGTACTTACTTACCAATCACTTTTCACGTCGGTACATAAATCCAATCGTGGGTCCGATTCAATTCACAAGTTAAAGCCTTCTTCTTCTTCCTATGGCCACCCAATGCTGAGTGTAGGTTTTCTCCATTGCACTCTATTATTTTCTCATTCACGTTTCGTACTAGTTTGGGCCCAATAACTCAAAGTGCCGGTCAACGAAAAATAACATTTCCAAAGTCATTTCGTTTATAATAGGTATTTGATACTATGACCATGAGATGAGACCATTGACATTGAAATAAAAACCATGAGACATTGAAAATATGAGATGCAGACCAAAACATATTGTACGTGTTTACAAAATAGGTATTCGTATTCGGGCTTGTGGAGTTTTCCTCAGCATTTTTAAAATGATGGCCCAATTTGAATGGTCCCCTTTTCTGCGTTGCAGGTACAAAGTGGCCGTCACCGCGCGTGTGGACGTACCATTCTTCGGACCGACTCTCCCGCAGCCGCCTATTTTCAGGAAGGGGAAAGAATTCAAAGAGTTCCTCCTGACAAAGCTCATCAACGCCGAGAACGCCTGTTACAAAGCTGATAAGTTCGCCCAACTGGAACTGCGGACCCGCGCGTCGCTACTGCAGAATCTCTCTGAGGAGTTGAAGAGTAAAACCATGGAGTTCATAGGGTCTGGAGTGAGGATAGAGGCGGGGGCTGTCTCGCCCCAGCCCGAGGGGACCCCGAAGCAAGACGGGCCAGGGGCCAGGTTTATTGACACCGTGAAGAAGGCGCTTATTTCTAAAGTCAAGTGAGTAGAAGTTCAGAGGGTGTCAATAAGACATCACATTAGTAACGCATTATGCTCGCGTATAGAACAAACATGCATAATTTTAATTGTTTTTGTTCTTGTTGCAGATCACCAAGTGTTGACACGAACCTGTCTGGGGACAGTAACAAGCCGGCTCCGAATAAAAAGATCAGCGTTGAAATAACTACACCCAATGTAAGTTTCATGCAATAGTGCACTTTGTTCTGTAAGATGCAAAGATTTGTGGGAAGGGCCCCAATTTTCGGGTAGGATTAACTTGTTTCGTTACCCTGGAGGTGTAAGGTGGAGGCGTACCCTGCAATTTCTACAGGATCCAACCATTGGGAAAAACAGACTATTTATCATCATCACCATGTTTCTTGTAAATAAATTCGTCTATTCTATTCTATTCACCAATGTCGACGTCATTTATTGACATCCCTAACATAGGGCTCTCAATGCAGTGTTTGAGACTGTTTGCTTTCTGTTGAACTGAATCTCCTCTTTCTTGTTCCCGCATAATTTGACTCCTATTTTGAATGGTTCTCGGGTCCCCATCGAAGGTCCCCGAACTAGTTTCTTAAGTTTATTACTATTATAGTAAACCATAAATTATTCTACCACTTCACAGAGCGGCCGATCGCGCTCCTCTATAGCCTCATCCTCGAACAGCGCAGTCCTGGTCCGTTCAGAAGGTGGCTCCGGGGAGTCCAGCCCGGATGTGACGTCACGGGCCGCCGCCCCTCGCCCGGTGCTCCACGACCATAGTGATGACTCCAGCCTGAACTCCATTGACTTGGACCCGCTTGGTGAGTTGACTTAGTGGTTTGGGGTTGAAGGCTGTACTTGACACAGATCTGCGGGAAAACATCACAGTTTCAAAATATCGGTGATGGTTTAAGAATCAAGGCTTTGGCCCGCAAATTTGTGTTTCAGGGGTCAACTTCAGAACATAAAACACGAACGGTCGAACGAAAAAAAATCTTTAGCAGTTGCGTGTTAGATGTTTCTGATAGTTGACCTCTAAAACTAGCGTGCCTAAAAAGAAGAAAAGATTAAGAAACTCGATAACAAATTGACCCGACACTACACTTTCATTTCAGTGCTAACTACTTATTTTGAGAGGTCAATTTAGTCATCAATACAAATTACTTTTGTCTTGGGGCCAGTAACTACCTTACTGCCTGAAGTCAGGTTTTTTTTGCGATTACACGTTTTCATGACGAAAGCAATTTACCTATGTGTTGTATTGCATTTGGTGACGTAAAATCATTATTGACTAGTGTCCTTTCCATTTCCTCATCCATCAGACGACAAGGACTGGTTGATTTGTGGCAAGGGCGTACCAGGTTAGTCGCACGAAAACGTAGAAAACTTTAGACTGTCGTAAATTAGTCTTAGTCCATTTTGTGGTTACGTTTATTTTAGCGTACCTAAACAGTAGAAGCATGTGAACTACTTGCCACGGCCAATGTTTCTTGGAAATCAATCATAAACTTGCCGGTTAGATTTTAATTGTATGAAAATTACCATCTTAGAAACTAGATTTCAATATTTTATTTTTACTTACGTTCACAAATTGACAAGTTGATACAAATTAACAAATTGAAACATTGGTGCTACAAGTAAATATATCTGTAGCGCTATTTTAGCGCCGTCATCGTGCTCTGGACGATCGCTCCTATGGCTGTCATCTCCATACAAACGGAGTAAACGAAGAAGTCCTTTTGCTACCTCTAAATATTATCCGATTTCGTTGATTTTGGTATTAATCGTTTGTGCAGACTTTTATCTATGTCTAAAATTGTTCCTTTTTTTTAAACACAAAAATTTTTACACAATAGGTACCTATTAAAAAAATATATTCAAAAACGACTGACACCAAAATCCACGAAATCGGATAATATTTAGGTGTAGCAAAACGAATTCTTAGTTTGTATGGGATTGAGCGCGGTAAATACTAATCTTAACCTGGTAAGAGGAGTATACGGTGACAGGTTTTCTGTCTCTTGACAACTAACAATCACCCTTTCCAGGTGGAGTATACGTGGACAGTGACACGGGCCTTGAGTCTATGTCTTCAGCGGAAGCCGGCGGCGGCCTCAACAACGCCCGCATGGAACCCCCGGTGGTGCAGAGAAACGACGCGGATCAGCTCAGACAGGAGGTCTGCCGCCTCAAGAATGACAAGCTTGATCTGCTGAAACAGAATATTGTGAGTAGTCTTCTTCTTCTTCGTTAAGCTCTTGTCGGAGCTGTCGTGGTCAACGTGTAGCACCATTAATGGCTGATGCCGCTCTATTATTTTCGGTTATAGGATGCTCGGTGAATGGTGTTCTGCTCACTTTCATGTGGCCTTTATTTGATCAGTCCATCGCATCGGTGGTTTTCCCCAATCTCTGGTGCATTCAGAGATTATTACAAGTACCTTCTGAAGCAAAAAGTCTCCTTGGTGATTGATTGATTGCTATCACGGAATTTCTAGTTGGAATTTCTAATTTGTTCATATTTTAGCTGAAACAAAATGCTACAACAAAGCTAAAGCTGCGACACCTAGATATTATTTATGTTCGGCACTTAACTACCACATACCTCCACCAAAGTAATATTTATGCAGCGCAAAGTATAGATGGCGGTGAAATCTAAAACTGATTCCTGCGATTCAACGCATAGATTCACAGATGGCGCCACAAGTCCTGTTACATTCCCAGTTCCTCATAATACTTTTCCCTTGTTTCCAGTCTTGGCAGAGCGAGATAAAATACCTTCGCGAACGCGAGATGGCGCTGCAGGAGAAGTTAGAAGCTGCGGCGAGGGAGCTTCGAAGGTTGCGTGACCAGCAGGCAGTGGCTGCCACTTTACCTATTCCCAATCCGTCGTCCCATGACTCTACAGCTTGAGCAAATTTACCTTAACCTGTAAACTGTAACGCACCTACAGTTAACGGCTAGGTTCGCCACAGAGTTCTACTCGAATGAGGGAAAATTATAATTATGACGATTGATTTGAGTAACGAGAAGAATTTTTTTTTTCTTTTTTTTTCTTGATACATCTGTAAAATTACCCTGTGATTCTACTGAATCGTTATTAGAAGAGTCAAAACAGAATTACATATTTTTGTCAATACAATGTACGTATATTTCTTGTTTTACCAAAAGGCTTATAAAGGAGAATTCAATGATTATTTTGTTGAACAAAGGAAGTAAACTTATTGTTTTACTCTTACTGGATCTTAAGAGGATTGTTGTAAGCCTTGCTGAAAGGGGTGCAAAATACAACGTTTTGTCGGATTCGCAGATCTGAGTCTATTTTATTTATCGAAAATATTTGCATCCACTTTGAAAGTGGTAGGCAACGACTCAACCCACTCCTTTGGATAATTGTTTAAGTTAATAATATGATGATGATGTTGACAATGAAAAGTAAATGTTAGGTTTAAGTTATCAAAACAAGTTCCATAGGCTTTCAATGTACGTCGCTGAAATATAATTCTTTCGCTCTCTTGACTGAGTATAATATCATACCTAAATATAAAGTAGATACAGTGCAATATGCATAATATTTTGCGTAATGTAAGTAAGTATATTATATAACTGCTATCCAAATAACTGTCTCATATGAATGCACGTATTTCGCATCATTCAATATTATCTTGTATCAAATGCCATCCCTTTCTAACAAATACGTATCAAACTTTTTGATAAAAAATATTATTCACCACCATTTTGATATTTGAATATACTTCCTAGAACCATCTATATACAAGATCCTGTAAATGTTGTGATATATAGATGTAGCCATCACAAAATCACCCTTGTTTAGAAACAAACAAATTCGATTTCATGATAGGTATTGCACAAAATCATAATAGTTTTTTTAAGGGAGGTACCTAAGTGTAGAAAAATTCTTAACTTAGTTTATTTTTTACTTTCTATAAGTACTTGATTTATTTATGTACCGGGGGTGCCTGAAATTAGGAAAAATATTTCAATTCGATATCTTCTCTTTTAAAATAATAATATATGAAATATTATAACTGTAATTATGTATGCATCCCCGTGATTCATGCTTGAAATGTCTAACATGCCTACCGTAACTTAGGAAAATACATAAAAATCTTATAACGGTACCTACAACTTCATGCCTTGATCGGTGTTTCAGAGCCTATTATATAAAAATTATGGTGCATCGGAGAAAAGCAAACATATTTATTTACATCTGACATAGTCTGTAGAGACCTTAATTATGTTACATTGTTAGAAGTGTTAGAATTTATTATAATGTAGAAAAATATAATTATATCCCAGTAACCGCTAGACCCAAATGGTTAACTTCAACAAATATGATTTTCTTGATTCTCGCTATTCAACGATAAACATACTTACTTACTGAATATTTGTGAGGTTAATGTAAGTTTTTAAAATTCATCTTTAAAAACTTAGATTGAAGAGCTGTTATAATTTATATGGGTTACAGAGAGCATTATATTTATCACTTCTACCACCATTAGTGCAATGATTATTTTTTAGTAACTGGAATTATTTATTTACTTTTAAGATTTCCATCGCTCCATTTACGGACATTACGATAATTTGTATTCTTACTTTAAAAAGCCAGTTGATGTAAATATAAGTGTAAACTGGATCTTAGGCTATTGAAAAACAGTATTTTTCTTAATTTATCATATTTTTTTAGGTTTGTTTCGTGTGTTTGAGGGGTGAAATGTTTGACAAAGAAGATTTACATACGTACATATAGATATGTATTTATACAAAACTGACATTCTGATTAATGTCAACTATTTTGGATTTAATTAAGCTTGTTTTGTACTTTCTCACCATAATTTGAGTGATTGTATTAATTTCACCCCAATTTATGGAAACATTTTGTTGTCTTTAAATATTAATATTTTATACCAAAGTTAACATTCCCCACTACGTAGACTTTAACTATAATATTTAAAATAACATGGTAAAGAAATGCAGTAAGGTTTATCCTAAGAACTCATTTAACTATTAAACATTGCACAATAACATCATTTTCTAATCTACTTTCAGGTTTATTTCAACTATGAATAATATTAGTCATAGAAATTATATTTTGTTCGACTATTGGTTAAGTTGATTTGTACTAAAACTGTTGATTATCTTTCCATTGAGAGACTTAAATGTCATTATTAAACCAAATATATGAACGTGAAGTGGAGTTTAGAATGTACCTAATTTTAGAGATACTATTGAATTATAAAAATATAGTTATTACTAAATGATAATCACCGGTTTTTTATTGTCTCATCTCTATCAAAAAGTTACCTACGTTATCAAGGTTTCAGCTAAATAGAACCTAAGAGGACTACCTACCTATCTATAGGCCGTGGCCTCATTTCGATTCAAGTGAATCGCTCGTACCTACCTGTTCGGAATCGATTTGTAATTTGATTGAGGTGAACCGACGGTGAATGGATTGATGGTAATAGAAGATAGAGAGGGCATAATTATTATCAAGAGGAACCCTTGAGGTTCCAAACCCCTTTCATCAAGTCATTACAGGTAGGGTACTCTCATTTGAATCCGCTATCGTGTGAAAAACAATAAAATGAATCGATTAGGAGTTAGAAGGCTCAGGTGTAATCTCAACGAGTTAAAAAAATCTAACCCCATCTTTGTGGGAATTAGATACGACCCAAAACTTAGATCGCCCCTTCTAAATACAGGGTGTTAAAAGACCGCCAACAAAGCGGGAAACCACGTATTGTCCTCATCATAATGGAACATTTTTGCCCAAGGAACTATGCCTGGGAAATCAACGGTTTCCGAGAGAATAAGGTTCAAAGTCGGACTATTCAAAACTTTTTTTTTGCAAAAATATATTCAGTATCTAGTTCTTAACATACCTTCTCAGGAAGCCATATCAAAATTATGAATATTTCTTACAAAAAACGACGTTAAAGTTGCAACCCGCAATGTATTCTAAACATCGGCACTTCAAGCTAAAGTAAAATAAACTTATACCTACGCTTGCGCAATATGACTTCTATGCGTTACACGTCCATAGCGTGATAAAATATTTTTCAAAATTATAACGTAAAAAACCAAAATCATTTCCCAGCAATCATTTATCGAAAAAGTACTTTGTTTTGGTACCTATCTAGTATGCGTGGCTTTCGGGTCTGTTGGCGGTTTTTTAACACCCTGTATAAGTACGATGCTATAAAAAAACCCTAAAAAATATGTAGAGGCATCTTCTACAAAGACAAACGGCGTATTGTAATGTCGTGTGATACAATAAAATGCTTTCAAGTAGCTTTAAATGTTGCTCTGATGAAGGGCAAGGCTGTCAAAAATTGCTCGAAGTAGACCATTTAAAATTTGGGCACTGGCTGCGCTTAGTCGTAAGTATCCTTTAAGTATCAGTGTGAGCAAGGCATGGTGCAATTTTAAGCCTTGCCTCCCGTACTGCGTGTAGTACCTATTATTCCTATGTACAAACGGTTGACAATTGCAAAAAAAAAACAACTGAAAACCGTCAAAAAGGACAATAGAAGTGTCTGTTCGCGGGAGGGTAAAAAACTGGTAAAAAATAAAAATATATACAGGGGAGCCTAGTTTAATTTTTTTTTTGCTAGTTGAAGAAAAATCTTATGTCCTAAATTGGTAACAAACAACTGATGTTTTTTAAACTACCTATTAGTTACGAATTTACGATGCCTTTCAGTTGATTTTTGTTCACTGAAACTGGGCCAACCCCATTGCTTGTGAATTTCTGTAGTTACGTCAACAAAACCATTATTGTGATTGATTGTTATGCAAAGGCACAAACAGATCCCATTTTGGTGATTTATAATGCGTTTGAGGAAAAAAAACCTACTTTTCAAACTAACCTCCTCATTTTAATCGGCATATTGCGCGATAGACGATTTTAAATAAGTTTCAAGACCCATTTTGGTGTCTGTCGCTAGTAAATTATTCTAGGCACTGAGTAGAGCAAAATCTTTTCGTGGAATTATTTAGGGAGGCAGATGGATATCGTTCATTATTTTCAGACAATAATCGGTATTTCTTTAGAAATCGGCATATTGTTCACGTGATGTGCACGCCTTTTGAGTGAAAATGAAAGATATTTAGTGGATAGGTCTCATAGTTCTGCTTTGCATGCTATATGTAGGTACATAGTGGTGGTTGAAGAATCAAAATAAGTAAGTAAGTACATAATTTTCGTATAAGAATGCCTTTATTATATGATTATGGCACAATATGATTGTCCTAATTCAATTTCATTCGTGACACAATTATATAATGCTTTTATAAATAAGTAAGTAAAATTAAACTATCATTATGGATCCGTTGAGATTCAGGCAGAGAACGTTTTTCGTATACTTTTACATATCGATCCTGTCGAATTTGTCGTCACGAAGGATGTCTTTGACGTCTACCTCTGTGTCGGTGATGAAGGTTCCATCCATGCGCGTCATGGTGAAGTCATTGAGTTTGTAACTTTTCAGGACATACTTCTCCCAGCGGGTCTTCATGTCGCAAACCCTCTTCTTGTGGAAGATCTTAACGTCGACAAACTTCATGTTGGGGGTGAAGAAGTTGGCGACATCGATGTGACGGTCCAGAGGGAAGCCAAGAGGCATCTTGTCCATCACGATCGTTGATCTCCACTGCATGCGGCGGTCAAAAATGTCCTTCTTGTCCATCTTCTCCAATTCCATCGACATCGTGTCCATCATCAATGTGCGGTCAATAGTGTCGATGTTGTCAACCAATTTCATGGGGTGAACCACGATGTAGAACATGCAGTCGAGACCACCGGTCTTACCTCTGGGAAGGAGCAGCCTGGTCGGGAAACCAGTGCGGTAGTTCTTCAGGTCCTTGATGAACAACTCCCTGATATCAGTGGTGCCTTCAATCCTCTTCCACAAGTCGTAGGTCATCATGCGGTCATGCACCAGGTTGTGCATGTCCCTGGAACTCCTGACGATGGTGTTCTTGCCGGTGTTGAGTTTGTAAATGAAGGCGTCCAACTCGACAAAGTTCAGGCGGTTCTTGTTGATGTCAATCAGGCGGCCTAAGTGATCCTTCTTGGGTCCGAGGAAGATCTTAACAATGGAGTCTACGGCCTTGTCAGACATAACGTTGAGGGTGACCTTGAATTCATCGTGATTAAGGCGACGCTTGCGGACAAGGATGGTCATGTCAGACCTGGTCTTCTTCAGCTCATCTTCTGTCAGCATAACGGCGTTGGTCATGTCCATTAGGTAGTCATCAAAGTATGTGACAAGTTTGTCGATCACGACATTGTCGATCTTGACTCCAGGGAAGTACAACTCCTCCAATGTGTAGCTGGGTAGGCGCCTCTTGAAGAGAATGACAAAGTCAATGATCTTCTTCTGGAGCTGGTAGAATACAGGGTCGCGGAGGCAGGTCTGGTATGAGTCCAGGAGCGTAGGAGTGACGAAGTACCTGGTGATAAATTATGTTGAGTTAGTTTGAAATAGACACAAATCACGAGAAATTTAAACTTAACATTTCACGATAAAAATATACAGGGAATTTTTTAAATTGCTTTATTCCTGAAACATGTTATTTTTATACTGTGATTTCCAATAACTTTTGTTATACAAAGTTTCTCATAGCTCGATCCTTTTTAATTACTGAACGTTTCTTATGCTTAAAGGGTTGGAATTTACAAAAAATATAAAAAACCCAAAAAAAAATTTAAAGGTTGCGCTTTCACCAAAGTCATAGAACAAAAAGTTGTTGCTAATCACATTTAGAACTTGGGTTGTCTGATGAATAAAGCTATTTAAATATGCCTTGTATTCAACTTACTTGTCAGATTTTAAGGTGTTGAGTCCAAGAACGGCCTTCATGAGGATCAGGAGGTAGCGGTAAGCATCGACCTTCAACTTGTCCGTCTTGTTGATGTCATTGGTCTTGTCAATCTTGGTAAAAATGATCTTGCCAAGAGTGTCGATGTCCTCCGGTTTGGTAAGCTCAAGCCTCATACCGTTGATCTGAAAAATAATGTGTTTAAAAGTTAAACAATAGACCTTAAACGCTGAAATGCCTGAGACTTGTTAAAAAGAAGTAGGTTTTTCTTGTATACCATCTTCTCGGCTTAGTTGGCCTAGTCCAGTGTAAATACGTTAGAAATCTACTTAAGGTGCGACTTTCTTCTCGATGTAAATAATGGTACACTATTTGCTCAACTTATGTATAAGATACTAACCTCGCAGTGTCCCTTGAGAATGGCCTCCCGGATGATGGTTTCCATGTCATCAACAAGACGCAGAATGTTGACCTTGTCATCGCGGATAATTCTGTAGTCATTCATCCTCACTGGCAGTTGCACACCATTGTGCAGGGTCAACCACGGCCAGACTCCCTTCTTGACGGGTTTTTTCCATGACAGAGTAGTGACTTCACCCAATCCCTTAGACAGGCGTTCCAGGTAGTATCTGGCAAGGATCTGCTGGTAAATGTAGAGGTTCAACTCTCCGGATCTGAAGCGCAGTTTGTCGTTGGTCATCATGTCGTCCTTCATCCAGAATGGGTAGTCGACGTGGAAGTAGTAGAAGTAAGTGTTCAGGTCAATGTCCTCGGTGAAGTAGCGCAGTTTGTCATCCTCGTTCATGTACATGCGCTTGTCGTAAACGTTCTCATCAATGATGTAGACGTTCTTGTCGGTTTTCCTGATGCCGTACAGCTCGCAAAGTTTGGGGTCGAGAAGTCCCTTTTTCATCTTGAGCATGTAAGCTTTTTGGATGACATCGCTGCGGACGAAGTAGAATGGGTAGATTTCGTAGGGAGGGGGAAGGATAATACCCTTGCAGTCCAGACGGTGACGGACGGCGACAGTCAGGGCATAGACGAACATGCCTTCGTTAAAGTGCAAGCGCAGGTAGCAGGCGGTCTTGATGAAAGTGGCGAAGTCCTTCGCGTAGTACAGAAGGTGGAAGGCACCGATGACTTCCTTCATCTGACGTTCGATGTTCAGAGTGAACACTTCACCTCTGGGCAGAGTACCCACTTTTATGATGTTGATGAATCTCTTGACGACATCCACTTTCTGGAAGAAAGTTAAAAGCGATCTTAGGCCTATGATTCCGACGAGTAAATACGTGGAAGTTATTTATTACAGTTCATCAAACTTACGATGAATTTATCCATGTTGTCTTCCAGTTTGAAGTCCCTGCCAATTTCTTCGAGTTCCTTGTACATGAGAGGCTGCGTGATGTGATTTAGCAACTTCAAAATCATGACTTGCTTTTCCTTAATGTCTAAGGTATCTGAAATGGTAATAACATATTTGAGGAAAAACAACAGACTTTTTCAATAAAGGACAGAGCGTAGATGCGGACGACTGATACAATCATAGACCGAACAAAAGATGGTATAGATCTTCGGATAAGGTAATCTTTTCAGTCGATTTAAACCTACATTATAATGGTATCGAATTTTTTGGCCACATAGGTACTGAGTAATAGTTGTTTGTATAGATGAGAAGATATCCTGCTTAAGGTGGGACGATAGCAACGTGGCAGAAAATTCAAAACTTTCACAGTTTTTTACATTTTGTAGCTAAACTGAGCTATTTTTGTTCAGCGATTTTTCGTTCATCAACAAGTTTTTTGGACAGTGCCACTGCTTCGTAGACCAACACATAATCGGCTGAATTATTGTTGTTCTGTTGTTTACAATAATGAAAAGAATACTATGTTATTGCCGTGAATGAAAAATCGCTGAACAAAAATAGCTCTAGAAAAGCTCTAGAAAATTTTGAATTTCCCGCCACCCTGCTATATTCCAGCCTTAAAGTGCTCATTAGCACTCTCAAAAGCATCTCCATCTAAACATGTCCCAGGCGCTGCAGCGTCCGAAAAACCGTAACCCTATAAATAACTTCTAAATTTTAAATACCTCCGACCATTTAGCTTCAAATAAACATTAATATCTATAAACAAACAAACATCTTCAAATAAACATAAACGGCTGACCCGATTATAATAAAACATATTATCTGAGAACACTCGCTAGAAAGCCTACTGCCAAATTAAAAAACCGCATCCAAATCAGTCCACCAGTTTAAGAGCTACGGTGCCACAGGCAGTCACACACAAATAGCGGTCAAACTTATAACACCCCTCTTTTTTGGTCGGGTGGTTAAAAAAATATAAAGAAAAGGTACTCACCGAGTTTTTTCTCCATATCGACCGTTGGGACAGCCGCGGCTATGGCCGCTAACCCCAACACTACGAGACACACCGCTTTCATCTTGGAGCCAGATCCCTTGGGGATGCAACTGTGCCTCTGTCTTAGGCCCCCGGGCTTTTTATACCAAACCTAGCGCGTTATCTTGCACTGCAACAATGTAGCATGTTGTTTTTAGTCTCATATTTTTATAATCTATTGAGATAATTAGACTGCCCTTGGGCGAAAGTTCGTTGTAGTGGGCGAATCAATAGTTACATTGTATTTTATTTTACTTTATTTCGCACACCAACAGAACTCACAATCAACAAACACAAAAGACACAATAGCAAGCATTTTCAATCAATCAATTACTATAAATGATGTAGGTACCTATAGCCGTTTGCTCCCAAAATTGATCTCGGTACACTATTTTAACGGTACCAAGAAAAACGGTGCTCTACAGTTAAATTGCAAACCTAAGAAAACATTACTGTACCTAGAAGTTAAGAGGAGAGTACACGTCCACTGGCGCCGCCACTGAAAACAAGAAGACCCTACGTGTTTAGCAAAAAACCGATCCAAAAAAAAATAGCAACTTGTAAATCTAATAGGCAAACCTGAAGCAATATGCTGAAAAACCGTCAGCTGATTAATATACATTTCGTGCATTGGGTACCGAATGTAATAGGTATCCAATCACCTACTATAGCACCTACTAAAAAGTGTTACACGTTACACCTATTTGTAACGAGCCGTAACATGAGTAGGACGATTTTTTAGGGTTCCTTACCCGAAAGGGGCCAAAAGGTTACTCTGCCTACACTGTCGGTCCGTCTATAAATGTATTTAACTTTAAAGGGTATCTTTGGAACTGTAATAGGTAGCCAGTTGAACATTTTCACAAATTATGTGTTATTATGGCGGATTATCCAACAAATAATAAAAATAAAGGGTATCAAAAATAAGTATAAGAACATGTTTTTTGTATGGGGACCCCTTTTTATACTATTGCTCTATTGTAAAAACTGTTTTTTTATTGTATGTTTTTAGTTTTTACCCGTGACTTTGTCCGTGCTTTGCTTTGCATAATACGTGATAATAATTAGTGTAAAAGCGTATGCGGTTCGGGGATTTTCACATGCTCCAATCTTCTCGTCAGTCTGAACTTCTGAAGTATGTGGAAAGCCTATCAGAGTTGTCAACAATGAATAGGCGACTATGATATTATGTAAAACTAACCCTGTCTAGTCCTTCTAGGTACTCAATAGGTACTTAGTGGAAATAAAGCGGTCATGTTGCTCATGTTACAACATCACTGGCTGATTTTATGCGCCTTTGGTCGCTCAAGACTCTACAATGTTTTTCATACTTGCACAGTACACTCAGCGGCTTTTTTTGGTCAGAACATCGTATCTTTAGTTTTCTTCGAGGTCTGGTGCATCCTTATTCTTCCCTGAATAACCAGCAATACGCAATGCACTGAACGGACATTCAATCTCGTCTGGCCCAGAGATTTCAGGACGGTCGTCGGACCGCAACTTTGTAAAGATCTTTGATAAACACTGCTGTATGCAAAGTTTTTTAAGTAAGGATTTACTTATTGGCTCTTTCAGTTTGTAAGTAGCTATCACTGAAACAATATTTTTTTGCCTGTTTTTTGTAATTACACAATGTTGATTTCTGCTGTATTGCTTTCTTGATACCATTTTTGTGACAGTGACGGATGACAGCAATAATAAAAAACAACTTCTTCATTGTTGCCCATCGTTTGATTGAAATGCATAGTTGCGGCACATTTCGGACTTTTTGGTAGATCAAAATTCACCGTTATTCAGTTTTCGATGGATTTAGGAAAGTAAATAGCTCAACGCTACGTAATGACAGAGGGTCTATGGTAAATGGTTTTGTCGTTCACTTTTATACAAATGGCCACTATACGATAATCTTTGTGTATTTGCTTTGCTCCTAAGCACCAAAGCGTGATAATATGTAGCCTATATGTTATTCTGATGTCTCAGCTATCTACATTTCAAATTTCATCCAAATCCATCCAGCGGTTTCAGCGTTATAAGGTAACAAACACACTCACTCACTCACTCACTCACTCACTCACTCACAAACTTTCGCCTTTATAATATAAGTAGGATAGGAAGTAGGATAGGATAGGATAGGATAGGAAGTAGGATTATAAGGATAGATGAGCGCGCGAAGCGCCCGAAAATCACCATCTTTTTGTTAGGAGATAACTATTGCTTTGCATTCGGAAGTTTTGTTTCGCATGTTTTTTTTGCTGTTTGTTTAAGAAATAAGCGTACGATGCGGGCCGGAAAAATCGCCAAATTCAAACTTAATTCAAACGTAGCCTATAATGCAAATATTTTCATTTTATAAAATCTAAATACGAAAAAATGTAAAGCACTAGAAGAAATATAATCAGACGTCTATTTGTGTGTAAGAATGTAATAGCCGACTAATTCACCAATTTATTCCATAGAAGCATCGAACATTATTCCGCTATAGGGCTTACTTTATAGTATGACGACAAATAATTAAAAAACAGCCAAGTGCGAGTAGGACTCACGCAACGAGGGTCCGTACAACCAGATTTTCTAAAATTGTATAATATACGTTTCGGGGTAGATTTTTGACCGCCAGGGGCGGCAGGACGGACATACCGAAACTTATAGAGTTTTTATGTAGACTACGGAACCCTAACAATCGTAAATCGTCTTGAGTGGAACTTGAACCCATCACCTCTGACAAGCCGTGTCTTGCTGGCTTTACCAACTGAGCAATCGAGCACCCTATTTCTTTAGAGATAAGGTTGAAATAATTCGCTCGGGACAGGACTTGAACCCGCAATCTCCTGCACAACCTGCAGGCGCTCTACCAATTCGGAAGGCAAAGTTTTTTGTTCGAAAGTCCGTTATTGGCTTAATCTTATCTTTAGACAATATTGAGAAACTAATTTCAATATTTTTTATTTTGGTCCAGTAGTTTTGTTTTTATGCGCTAAAATGTTTTGTTCCTATGACCGCCAACAGTATGCAGACCGTCGCGTGACGTCATAAAACCGTATTGAAACGTTGTAAAATCCAAACTACTGAACCAAAATAAAAAATATTGAAATTAGTTTCTCAATATTGTCTAAACATAAGATTAAGCCAATAACGGACTTTCGGACAAAAAACTTTGCCTTCCGAATTGAACTACTGAGCCAAGTACCTTACTGTCGATGCGAATTTATCCAATCTATCTCATCTTATGGACGAAGGGCGCCACCTTCAATATATTTTGGGTTGTTATACGTAATAATATTTTAAATGTTCCCTCACCTGGGTTAGTCACAAACCCCTAACCCTTATTGCTTTAGAAAAAACAAAAAGTGATTTTATTTCTTTATTCTCATTAAGACGAAACGCGGGTAGCCGCTGCTCCATACAAAAAATACAAATAGGGAGACCTGTTTCAAAAACAAAAAGTGATTTTATTTCTTTACTAGTTGTGCCCGCAACTTCGTATGCGTTTTTACACATTTGACATTTAATTTAAATTCGACTGTGGAGGAAAACTCAAAAGGAAGGTTTTTTTTTAACCCCCGACCAACAAAGAGGGGTGTCATAAGTTTGATAGCTTTGTGTGTGTGTCTGTTTATTTGTTTATGAGGGTGTGCCTGTCTGTGTGTCTGTCTGTGTGTGTGTGCCCTAATCTAAACAATACATTTATGATAAAATATGTTTTGTTTAGATTAGGTATCGCCCGTGTAAGATACCAGGAAGCTTAGCAATTCTTATGAATTGCCTGGGAAATATGGGGGTTTATATGTATCTCCCTCGACGTAGAGTGGGATAGATAAAGTTATAAGCCCATAGATAAGGACTTACCCATTCTCATGCTAAGCCAGCAAGCAAAGCATAAGATTGGGTTAGAGCGTATCTACCGCAAATAACTCTGTCTATCCCGCTCTACGTCAAACAAAGTATATGTTTTCATATCAAGTTGGGCTCAGTAGAGTAAATATTTTAAAAAAGGCACAAAAAAAAATTTCAACCTCGCGTGGGTTCAAACCCAGAACATTTCGACCGCGACGCAACAGTACTACATTTCTAACATCGATAAACTTTGTCCGACCTCCACCGAAAACCACTCACAATTCCCTCCAGCAAGCATCATAAGGCTGGGTTACAGCGTATCTATGGCTCTGTCCATCCCGCTCTACGTCAAACAAAAGAGTGAGATACCTATTGTTTAAACCCATAGATACGCTCTAACCCGGCCTTATGCTACGCTTGTAGAACTAACATTTTCCGGTAAAATAAAATAAAAACAAAATAAAATATACGTATAGTCCTCATCATATCGAACATTTTTGCCCAAGGAACTATGCCTGGGAAATCAACGGTTTCCGAGATAATAAAGTCTGACTTTTCAATTTTTTTTTCAGAAATAGTTCATTATCACGTTCTTAACATACCTTCTCAAGAAGCCATATCAAAATTATGGATATTTCTTACAAAAAATCAATTTAAAATTGCAACCCGCAATGTAGGTTTTCGAGAGAATGTGGTTCAAAGTCGGACTTAATTTTTTTTTTTTGCAGAAATATGTTCAGTATCACGTTCTTAACGTACATTCTCAAGAAGCCATATCCAAATTATGAATATTTCTTACAAAAAACAAAGTTAAAATTGCAACCCGCAATGTATTCTAAACATCGGATAGCCTAAGTTACTCCCAGAAACGTGAGTTACGACCATGTTAAGTTTGGTTGAAAACTATTCAGCGGTGTTCGCGTTTATCGTGTTCATACAGACAGACAGACAGACAGACAGACAGACAGACATAAACCGTTTTTTTTGCACTTTTGGATTTAGTATAGTTTACTTAGTAACCCCTGCTAGTTTTTTTCTAAAAATATTCAATGTACAGAATTGACTTCGCTAGAGTTTTTTATTATAAGTATAGATTCTCATTAAGACGAAACGCGGGTAGCCGCTGCTCCATACAAAAAATACAAAAAGGGAGACCTGTTTCCTCCCTGGATAATACTTTTAGAAAATAATATGTTTATGCCATTCAATGTATATTATGTGCCTCTGCTATGTTTTTTATTATTTTAACTAGCTGTGCCCGCGACTTCGTATGCGTTTTTACACATGTGACATTTAATTTAAATTCGACTATGGAGGAAAACTCAAAAGGAAGGTTTTTTTTAACCCCCGACCAACAAAGAGGGGTGTCATAAGTTTGATAGCTTTGTGTGTGTGTCTGTTTATGTGTTTATGAGGGTGTGCCTGCCTGTGTGTCTGTCTGTGTGTGTGTGCCCTAATCTAAACAATAAATTTATGATAAAATATGTTTTGTTTAGATTAGGTATCGCCCGTGTAAGATACCAGGAAGCTTAGCATAAGAAATGCCTGGGAAGTATGGGGGTTTATTATGTATCTCCCTCGACGTAGAGTGGGATAGATAAAGTTATAAGCCCATAGATAAGGTCTTACCCATTCTCATGCTAAGCCAGCAAGCAAAGTATAAGGTTGGGTTAGAGCGTATCTACCGCAAATAACTCTGTCTATCCCGCTCTACGGCAAACAAAAATATATTTTTTTAATATCAAGTTGGGCTCAGTAAAGTAAATATTTAAAAAAAGGCACAAAAAAAAATTCAACCTCGCGTGGGTTCAAATCCAGAACATTTCGACCGCGACGCAACAGTACTACATTTCTAACATCGATAAACTTTGTCCGACCTCCACCGAAAACCACTCACAATTCCCTCCAGCAAGCATCATAAGGCTGGGTTAGAGCGTATCTATGGCTCTGTCCATCCCACTCTACGTCAAACAAAAGAGTGAGATACCTATTATTTTAAACCCATAGATACGCTCTAACCCGGCCTTATGCTACGCTTGTAGAACTAACATTTTCCGCCAAAATAAAATAAAAACAAATGCCGATTTTTCATTTACAATATGCGCCCCAAATGCCAAACGTCGTAGCGTGCTATTATACAGAGTGTTAAAAGACCGCCAACAAAGCGGGAGACCACGTATACGTATAGTCCTCATCATAACGAACATTTTTGCCCAATGCCTGGGAAATCAACGGTTTCCGAGATAATAAAGACGGACTTTAATTTTTTTTTTCAGAAATGTGTTCAGTATCATGTTCTTAACATACCTTCTCAAGAAGCCATATCAAAATTATGGATATTTCTTACAAAAAATCAAGTTAAAATTGCAACCCGCAATGTAGGTTTTCGAGAGAATGTGGTTCAAAGTCGGACTTAAATTTTTTTTTTTGCAGAAATATGTTCAGTATCACGTTCTCAACATACGTTCTCAAGAAGCCATATCCAAATTATGAATATTTCTTACAAAAAACGAAGTTAAAATTGCAACCCGCAATGTATTTTAAACATCGGATAGCCTAAGTTACTCCCAGAAACGTGAGTTACGACCATGTTAAGTTTGGTTGAAAACTATTCAGCGGTGTTCGCGTTTATCGTGTTCATACAGACAGACAGACAGACAGACAGACAGACAGACAGACATAAACCGTTTTTTTTGCGTTTTTGGATTCAGTATAGTTTACTTAGTAACCCCTGCTAGTTTTTTTCTAAAAATATTCAATGTACAGAATTGACTTCGCTAGAGTTTTATTATAAGTATAGATAGAAGAGTAAGTAGATAGATAGAAGATATAGATTATTTTAATAAAATTTATTTTAATAATTAAAATAAGAAAAAAAGGAAAACATAGGGACATGGCAGAGGTACATATAAATTGAATGGCATAAACATGTGTTTTCTAAAATAATTATTCAGGGAGGAAACAGGTCTCCCTTTTTGTATGGAGCAGCGGCTACCCACGTTTCCTCTTAATATTTTTATAAAATACATCAACATCATCGGCCTGTTAACACCCATTGCAGAGTAAAGGCCTCTTCATGCTCACGCCACCTTTCACGATCCTGTGCCAGGCGCATCCACTGTTTTCCGGCTACTTGGGCTATGTCGTCGGACCATATTCTGGCTGGTGGTCTGCCAACCGATCTCTTTCCCTCTCGGGGTCGCCATTCCGTCTTTGTCGTAAAAAAAAACGCTATAGAAACTTGATGATTTATTCAACATCCAGTGGCAACAACGTAGTATGCTACGTACATACGTAAATTAACTACTTGGACTTTGCAGTGCCTCGAACATAATATTTATATGGAGTAGGCTTGCCCAGCATCTACAGGGTAATTTTTAAAAAGCTTTATTCCTGTCTGAAAAACGTCAAAAGTTGTTGGAAATCACTTTTGGAAGTTGACGTGTTTCAGGAATAAAAATATTTACCCTGTATACTATCCTTTGAGCGTCTGTGTAGGTAGGTATATAGAGCCGACTAAGCCGTAGGCTTCTTCCCGATATTATTTCACCCCTGTTAGTCTAGATTTTGAAATCGATGAAATAAACAAAAGTCTTTTATTAATATTTCAGCATTAGGATTCGAACTTCAGGCCTTACGCTTGGGAGTTCTACCGTTCCACCCACTGGGTTCCCACCTACAACAAGTTATCCCTAGTGCCCTGCTATGAAAGAGGTATCATGGACCATTTAGAACTAAGGTATTATGTAAGTATACTAGTAGATCGCTCCGAACTATGAACTCGCGATGTACTACAGAGTACATACAGAGATACAGAGTTTCCCATTTGGTGGGTCGCGACGATTTCCATCATCATTCATTGTCTTGTTCATTCTCATCTATGCATGATATTTTAAAAGTACGATTGGTGAAATTTTCCTAATGTTTAAACTATTGAGTGGGTCACGGAGAGGCAATATAAAAGTTACCAGGCCATGGCAGAAAAAAATTTGGAAAGCCCTGACTATACCATATCTGTCTGCATTATATGGCCTTTTGAGACCCTTATGACTCTGTTTAAAGGTTGAAAAATACTGGATGGAAAAAATAAAAAATAAAGTTCATTTAAAACTTGCTTTATTTCTTTGATAACTTTCAATGAACATAGCTATAGGTCACACTTTACCAGTCTTTAACTCTTTATTCAAACAACATCCATGACAACGTCGTCACGGAAATGAGTGACGTCACGCAAGGACATGTTGGTGTCCACTTCAGTGTCAACGAAGTAGTTGCCAGTCTCTAAAGAAGTGAAACCGACCAACCCGTAGTTTTTCAGGACGAACCTCTCCCAGCGAGTCTTCATGTCGCAAACCATCTTCTTGTGGAAGATCTTCACGTCAATGAACTTCATGTTAGGTGTGTAGAAGACAGAGAGGTCGATGTGTCGGTCGAAGGGGAAGCCAAGGGGCATCTTGTCCAACAAAACAGTTGATCTCCACTGCACGTGGTAGTCCCTCTTGTTGACGTCATGAACGACGTTGCGGTCAATAACCGTGTCACGGTCCAGAACGTTGAAACCAACGTTGTCAATCATCTTCAAGGGGCAGACGATGACGTAAATCATGCAGTCCAGACCACCAACGTGACCCTTGGGGAGGAGCAACCTAGTCGGGAAACCGGTCATGTAGTTCTTGAGGTCCTTGATGAAGACGTCCCTAACGTCATTGGTAGATTCTATCCTCTTCCACAGGTCGTGGGTCAGAATGCGGTCGCGCACCAAGTTGTGCATGTCAAAGGATTTTCTGACGATGACGTTCTTTCCAGTGACCAGTTTATACACGAAAGAGTCCAATTCAACGAAGTTCAAACGGTTTCTGTTAATGTCAATGAGACGGCCTTTGAAGTCTTTCTTAGGTCCAAGGAAGATCCTTACAACAGAGTCTACAGCCTTGTCTGACAAAACATCGAGGGTGATCTTGAAGGGTTGGTGATTGAGGCGGCGTTTGCGGACCAGGAAAGTCATGTCGGACCTGGTCTTCTTCAGCTCCTCGTCAGTCAGCATAACAGCATTGGTCATGTCCATCAGGTAATCATCAAAGTAGGTAACCAGTTTGTCAACTATAACGTTGTCAACCTTTATTCCAGGGAAGTACAACTCCTCAGTGGTGTAGCTAGGCAGGCGCCTCTTGAAAAGGATAACCCAATCAACCATTCGCTTCTGCAGCTGGTAGAAAACGGGGTCACGAAGAGCGGTCTGGTAAGAGTCGAGGAGCGTAGGGGCAACGAAGTACCTGATGAGCAAAAATCGTTTATTTAATTCAATAAAAACAAAATTGTCTTGGAATAAAGTACGTTGCTTAAAGAGTTAAACGCTCGGAGCATATTGATGCAGTTAGCTCTTTCTTTGCAGCCTAAAATACTGCCAGCAATATGAGTACTAAAGCATCGGACGTGTCTCGCATCGGTTTTTTCTTATTTAAAATGTGTTCGTAATTTAGCAAAGCTATAAACAAACGTTTTTTTCTATACATTTATTTGCGTTGCATTTTTTATGAAAATTTGTATTACTTACTTGTCAGATTTAAAGGTGTTAAGACCAATAACGGACTTCATGATGATCAAAAGGTAGCGGTAAGCATCGACGCGTCTTCTGTCAACATCAGTCTTCTCAACCTTTCCGTAGATGATCCTGCCAAGCATCTCAACATCTTCAGGCTTGGTAAGCTCCAGTCTCAGGCCGTTGATCTGAAATAAAGCACAAATATTGGTTTAGAATAGTTTCCAAATTTTAAGTAAGGAATATAAGGTAGTATGGGTAATAAATTTACATAGAATTTACCTCGCAGTAGCCCTTGAGAATTGCCTCTCTGATGATTGTTTCACAGTCTTCAACCATGCGAACAAGATTGATGTTGTCGTCACGAACAATACGGTAGTCGTTCAACCTCACTGGGAGCTCAATACCGTTGTGCAGCCTCAACGATGGCCAGACTCCCTTCTTGATCGGCAGGTACCACGACAGAGTCTTCACCTCTCCTAATCCGACGGACAGACGCTCAAGGTAGTAACGAGCCAAGATTTGCTGGTAGAAGTACAGAGTCATCTCTCCGCGTCTGAACCTGAGTTTGTCAAAAACGTCATCCCTCATCCAGAATGGATAGTCTACGTGGAAGTAGTAGTAGTATGTGTTCAGATCAATATCTTCAGTGAAGTAGCGGAGTTTGTCTTCGTCGTTCATGTATGTACGAGTATCGTAGATGTTTTCATCGATCACGTAGATGTTCTTGTCGGTTTTCTTGATGCCGTAGAGGTCGCAGAGTTTGCTGTCCAGGAGACCTTTCTTCATCTTGAGCAAATAGGCTTTCTGGATGACATCGGCGCGGACAAAGTAGTAGGGGTAGATTTCATAAGGAGGAGGAAGGACGATGCCTCGGCAATCTTCGCGGTGACGGCAGGCTACGGTCAAGGCATAGACAAACATGCCTTCGTTCAAGTACAGGCGCATCCAGCAAGCTGTCTTGAAGAAGGTGGCGAAGTCTTTAGCGTAGAACAAGACATGGAAGGCGGTTACGACTTCTTTCATCTGTCTGTCAATATAGAGGGTGAACACCTCACCACGAGGCAGAAAGCCAATCTTAAAGAGATTGACAAAACGCTTGACAACGTCGGTTTTCTGAAAATAAAAAGTATTTGAGTTAGAGATGCGGTGTATTGTCTACCTCAGTTTTTAAGAACCAAACTGCTTTTTATAAATACCTACCACAAATAAGTCGACGTTCTCTTCAAACCTGAAGTTTGTGCCGATCTCGATGATTTCCTTGTACATGACTGGTTGCGTGACGTGGTTCAGTAGCTTTAAGATCATCAACTGACGCTCCTTGAGATCCATGGTTTCTGTAAGAAGTTTGTAATTCGTTTTATCTTTTATATTACTAAATTATGAATATAGATGGATCCTTTAATATCTGATTGCCGTGTGCTGAAGAAGTCTCGGTATGAGCAAATCCGAGGTTAAAATGAAGGCGCAAGATCGGCCAGAATGGAAAACTGTTTTGAGAGCCCTATGTCCCTTATTGGCGATGATAGGAACTGATGATGATGTTGAGAGATTTTAGACCTATTTAAGATGAACGGCGGTTGGAAATATCCGCAGCCCGATGGTCAGAGATTCATGTGTGATCGGCGGAGGGTCCATGGATGCGGATGGCGTCAAACCATTGAAAGGTGCCACGAGGAGGCTTATGGATAGAGGAGGCGTGATGATGACGATGATGATGGTATTTACCAAGTCTTTTCTCCATATCGGTGACCACGCCGGCCGCGGCCATGGCCGCTAAGCCTAGCACAATCAAGCAGACAGCCTTCATACTGCCTCACCCGCTCCGGTTGCTAATTTGTGCTTCTGCTTTGGTGCCCGGCCTTTTTATACTTAAATCTGCATGTTAAAATCTAAATAAAAAACAATCGCTTGCAAGGGCACTTTCACTGCGATATCAATTGCTTACTTTGTAAATTATATACTTTGTAAGTTATTAATACAACGTGTTATGTAGTAGTGTTATCAAAAGTAGGTACTAGCTCTTTTTGCGGGATGTAGCCTACTGGTCAATAGGATGCCATTTTTGTAAGAGGAAATTGAATAATCCCAAAATCTATTTTGTAGGTTTTTTTGATTTTTTTTTTTTATTTCGTTTTAATTCAAATACATGATTGTATGCGTAAGTGAATTTGCATAGTAAAGTTGTAAGTTGATAAAACATTTCGACAATCAACGAACCAATTTTTAGGGTTCCGTACCGGAATAAATAAGGAACTCTGCCTACGCTGTTTTTCTGTCCTATCATTAAAGTGCTGTATTTGGAACAGTAATGTATAGCCAGTTCTTTTTTACACATTATGTATTATTATTACGGAAAAGAGTTAGGACCTTTCGTAACACCTTGTATACGTAAATGACCATAATGTGCGATAAATAAGGAGATTAAGCATTGGCTCAGGTTCATATTGTTTTATCATATTCTGTACAGTAGCTATTCTAGTCTCTCTCATAGCATAAACTCCCTCGACGTAAAAAGTCAAATATAATAACGCGACAAAATTAAGTGCTTTAGCAAATTCCCAATTTCCCACCAACTCGAATATTTTGTATTACTTGCGTATCCCTGAAATAAACGATCATACCTAACTCTAGCTAATTTCAACATTATTAGGATTCCATTATGGTTCTGCACTTGAAGCCTCCAAACTGTTATGGGTGGGTCGGCCACACGCTACCCTTTTTTGTTCGATTGGCGCCTTTATGCCGCGCGCGGTAAGAGCTGCCATGGGGTATCCTAGAATGTGGGCGACCGTACCACTGAAAAGCTGTAGAAGTGATCTTCATGGTATCAAAGTTTTTTTTCTTTCATTACCTATGAGTACACGTCAAGAAAAAAAGTAACGCATCTTAAGGTAGCTATGATAAATAATTTATTTGAAAACATTTTCCTTTTCAAGTGAACTCATTACAGCGGCATCACGTTTTTATGGAACACGAAAACGTCAATTAATTTCATGTTGGGATAAAAAGTAATGGTAGACTCCCATTTTCTGTCAAACGGAAATCCCAGTGGCCTTTCATCTATACAAAGCGTGTATCTGCAAAGCCTTTTCCTTTTGAAGTGCTGAACATTGTTTTCCCATAAATATTTCTGCTGCAGAGACGACACAATCACGAACATTTGAAGCCACAAACCGTATTTTGAGCCGCGCGGAAGAATTAGATTTGCGGGCAGCCCCGTGAAACTGTTGCGGTATTCTGTTACGTTTAGATTATTTGTTTCTAATTCCTGCCTCACCACACTGGTTATGTTCTGTAGCGGAGTGACGTTGTTCATTTCTGAGCTCTTTCGCACCACAGTGTTGTTACCAATGTTCAACTTGTAATTAAAAGCGTCGATTTCTATGAAACAATCCAAATTGTTAACTGCATCGATGTAATTGTCTTCGCAATCCGTCGTTTGTCTTAAAAATATGCGTATCACACTTTCCTCCCTTTTGTCAGAATATATTTTTAGAGTTATATTGAATGGAATGTGTTCTAATGTAGTCTTTTGGTACAAAGTAATTCTTTGACTCTTTTCAGCATTTGGAGTGACGAGCATATTCGTAATGTCTATTTTTCTTGATCCAAAATAAGTTACAAGTGGGGAAACTGTCATCTTCAAAATATCAATTCCATAGTAGTATAAGTTCTCGCGTCGATAAGGTGACTTTTTTTCTACTATCTTCTTAATCAATATCATTAGATATTTTTGTAGTTTCCAGAATATTGGATCACGGAGGGCAGTTTCATAGTATTGCATTCTTGAAGTTGGATTTTGGGTACTAAAAGGCAAAAAAGTCAATTAAAAAAATATTCGCCTTATAAACATGTTTCGAGTTACATACCTCTTCAGATTTCCTAACGGAGAGCTGAACAAAGCACGAGTAATATGCACGATATCATTATTTGTAATCTCATTCGCTTTCCTCGAATTTCCATAAACTCGTCTACCTAAAGCCTCTAGTACTCCTTTGTGATGTGTTTCAAGTTTCAAGCCATCAAACTGTAAAAAGAAACTGTCGTAAGAGTCAACGTAAAATGCATACCAACTCACGTACCTACTCACCGTGTTATAGAATCCACTGTACGCTGCATCTCTTATTTGATATTCTAAATATTCCAAATCTTTTACTAGCTCGTATTTCTCTTTGTACAAATTGAAATGGACATTCCTATCAGGCATAGTCCATCCATTGTGAAACAAAACGGAGTCGTCCAATATTCTATCAATAATCTGAGTGGGATTTAGAGGACTTATCTCGCATACATTGTGACTCAACCTCTCTAAATTGTATCGGGCCAATAATTGCCTGTGTAAATAAATGTATAATTCGCCTCTCCTATTATTGTTCAGTCCGTAGACTTCATCGGTCATCCAAAATGGGTAATCCAAATGGAAATTATAGTAAAACGAATTTAGACCAAAATCCTCGGTGAAATATCGAATCGTGACTCTCCTATCGGTCTTCAATTGAGATCCTTTGTCTTCAAATATTTGCAATTGTTTGGTTGCAGTTGTAGTCATAATGGAAACAAATATGTTATGTTGCATTTTCCCGGGCACGTAAAAGAATGGATATGTCTCGTAAATAGGTGGTATAATCAGGCCGTTGCAATCGGTCCGATGGTGCAGAGCGATAGAAAACGTGTACATGAACAACATTTCATTAATTTCACGTCTCAGCCAGCACGATGTTATTAGGAATGTAGAGAAGTCTTTGCTTCCATGTAGAATTTTAAACACTGCTATAGCTGCTTCAGTTTGCTTATCACAAAACAGGCAGAATACGTCTCCTCGGCTGAAAATCCCCTTCCTTTTCATTGCGATGAAGATTCGTACATCTTCCATTTTCTGAAACGTAATGTTCTTTGATAATATTGTTGAGCACAATCTGTGTTTTCAGCAAGAATGCTTTTCGTTTTTCCAATAGTATTTTTTTTGTAATGCAATTTTTTTTTTGACTTGATAAACAATTACACACTTTTATTTAATAGTTCCAGCATATCAGTAAATTTTTAAGTATTTTTATCCAAGCGAAACAAATCGGCTATTTTGACTTTTTGGATACGCATGGCGCGTCCAATATGATTTCTAACGTATAACAAACTATTTATATCTATGCATTTTAAGCGTAAAGCTAATGCAATCTCATAATATGGGACAAAACTAGAAGTAACTAGAAATCTAGACGTTCCAGGGAAATGAAAAATTTCAGAGCATAATATAGAATTTACGAAATATACCCAAATCCATGTGCAATGGCAAGGTATGGAAAAAGCTCATATTAATTTATATACTACTCAAAGTAACGTAAATTGGAGAATTTTAATATAACCTACACTTACACTATAAAGCTCAGCATGGTTTTCTATATTGAAATTCTTTGATATGTTTTTAATTTCACTGTAAATAGTTGGTTCAGTGATATGGTTCAAGAGTTGTAAGACATATTTCTGTTTTTTATTGAAGTCTAGCTTATCTGGAAAAAAAAATACCGAGGGAATAATTTTTACACATTCATGGACATTGGACACACCCCGCGTAAAGACGTTATGGAAATTAAAGAATGATAGACCAAGTGTGAGTGTCCGTGGATGTGTGTAAGGCCAGAATATTCTAAATTAGCCAATTTTTGATACCATTTTAAATTATCATATACTTATCTTTTCTTTAGATCGGTTGTAGTTAGATAAATATAATAGATTATTCTGTGGTTCAAATCGCGATATTTACAACTTCACCCGATGATAAAATGTTACGAAGAGAGGATGGTTTTGCTCGTTTTTTTTTTGTTTTACTTCAAGTGTTTGATACACTTTGACGCTCAAAAGCACGTCAGAAAAAAGGCAACGACATTTAGAAGATAAAATTTTTCAAAACCTTTTATAATTAAAAAAATTATAATGTAATCGCACTTGTCCCGTTTTTCACGGAATCCGTCCCTGTAGCACTGCGTGGTTTTCCGCATTGAGTGAGACCTTTTTCTGGCCCTAAGGATGGACGATAACAGCGTGGCAGGAAATTAAATAATTCAGCCGATTATAATTATATGTGTTCTGGTCATAAACATTTTTTTTGGGCAGTGCCACTGGTTTGTCGACCAGAATACACAATCGGCTGAATTATTGTTGTTCTGTTGTTTCCAATAATGAAAAGAGTACCATTTTATTGCCGCGAACGAAAAATGTCTGAACAAAAATAGCTCAGTTAAGCATCAAAATAAAAAATTAAATGTGATAATGTTGAATTTTCCGCCACGTTGCTATGGTCCAACCTTATGGCGCCGTGCATAGTGATCTAACACAGCCAACGTATTAGATAGCTGTCACTTTATTGTAAGGTTCTACAAGAGCACTTTTTAGATTAATTTTTTTTGTTTATTTAATAATAATAATAATGTGACGACCCCATCGCCCACCAATGTGACAGCTAGCAGTAGGTGTCACATTGGCGCAGTCAGTCTTCGCAGGGCAGCTTGTGGCGGGCTGTTGGTGAATTAACGACACCACGAACCTGAGATCCTCGGAGAGTCGATCAGGCCCCTCGTCTTCGGCTTACCTTTACTGGTCGGCCGAAGTGGATTTCAAGAGGGGCCGCAGGACTCTCACCTCTGGCTTGCCTTAGCCGGCCGTCCAGAGTGGGGCGTTAGAGCTATATGCTCGCAGGGTGGAAGTGAAAGATGCATAAGACGCGAGTTGGCACAGTGACTGTGGCTACCACACTACAGTCACTGGGTAGAAAGCGGCGCACACCTCTCGACACCCTGAGCTGCTCACAACCATGTTGCCGCCTTGCTGTCCAGGGCTAGGCCCATAAGCGGCGGCTTATTTAGGTGGCCCATTTAGTGAGCGGCAAGTCATACGTCTGCCAATGATGAACCCCTTGAGACATTTTCCGTGGCAGACGTCAATAGGTCTCAACCCATAACCCGGCACACCAATCCATTTATCCTGACACTCCTATAACCCAGATTTTTCTTTTCTCCATATTATTTTGCAATAGTCCTTGTATCTGATGGAGATTGTCTCTGGGTAGATTCTCGTATTTATCCAGAGATAAGATCCAGCAGATATACCCATCACATTTAGATTAAATGGTATTTAAAAGGCCTCTGTGCTGTTGGCTTCGGCCCCACGCAAGCCTCAAAGGACCGGGTCCCCATGGGCCCGTGATCTAAAAGATATACCAGCATAATAATAATAATAATAACTTTATTTAATAAAGGCGTTTACAAAGTTGAAGAATTACCAGGGGTCCCCACACTAGGCTGGGCCTGTGTCGTGGGGAACCAGTTAATTATTTAAAACAATTTCAAAAGAATTGAATCGATATAAACTAAGCGAGTGATATAAGAAGAAAAAACAAAATGACAATTAAAAATCTATAGGTAAGCTTAAATTACTACTGCTGTCCACAAATCCAGTGATATTATAATAAATGTAAGTTTAAAAGGTTAGAGTATTTAGGTATTCCAAGAGAGTGCCAGGTTACAACTGAAATTTTATTTTTGAAGTGCTATTTGATGTGTTTAATTAATTCTTCCGTGCTGTCATAGTCGAGCAGTATCAGCCATTAAGTTAGGAGGGATTTTGCCTCTTTGATCGAGCTACGTTTGAAATCGCAGAGTTTTATTGCACTATTATAGATATGCGATCGTATAGCTAAACCAAACTTCTGTCCAAAAGCAGTATCAGTCTTAGGTTGAATTTGTTTTTATATCCCAGGCACTGCAGCGCCGCTAGCAGTCTCTTCACCCATCTATTGTGAGTGAAAGTGCCACTGGACGCTGTATAGATCATCTCATTTCGTAGATGCAAAAGGCCTTAGTTTTTTTTTTTTGTTTATTTGACTTAGGAATCGATTTTGTACATTTTCCTTTGCGCGCGGGCTAATTTACCATGCACAGCACCATAATGTAAAAAAAGTGAAACAAGATTATTTTTAGTAACTTACTCAAGTCCAAGCAACCGATAAAAGTAATAATGTTGATAGCACATAATATTAAGCATATAATGCACTTAACTTGAACCATTTTAACATCTATTAGAATGTGTTACTTTATTATGATTTATTGCCCTATTTATACAATTATTGCACTTGTTTTCGAACAAAAGGTTATCTCAATGGGTTCGGTGACAGTGTTTGAATCGTGTTGTTTTTGCATTTCAAATAAAAATACTATGATTTAATTTTATTCATTAATAGCTCTCTATCTAACTGTTTGGCTTTACTTGCTGGTTTTGCGACATATTCGACAATATAAGTATATCTGTTTATTTTAAGTTATATTTGTAAGTAATAGTATGAATCTAAACTTTTGAGAATCATAGTTTGCATCACGACGTTAGTTAGAGTAGGAAGTCAAGAGTCTGTTAAAATTAAAATAAAGTCAAAACATAAGTCAAAAAATAAGTCAAAAACTATTAAAATAGACCACCCCGGGACACATCTGACGCAAAAGTACCCATAACGCTTGCTGCGTTACCGCGCTGCACAGCAAGGGCAATCCTTTGCATCAGATATGCCCCCGAGCGTTTGTCAAAACCCTGACTCCTCAAGCGAATAATAATAATAATAATGTTAGAAAGGTTCTTCCGCCTCATACTTTGAGTAAAACATCTTTAAAGTATGTTCCTTACAAAAATATCGTTATCTAGCTTATGACGCCATCAAATAACTTTTATCAACGTTCAGTGGAGTGGTCAGTTTTATAGTTTTCAAAACATGCTTTTTGAAGTAGGTACCTACAAAATAATGATTCTGTCACATACATGAAATAGGTAATAACAAAAACGATGGAGACCATCATCTATCATCTCTTCAGCCCTAAATAAAATCCTATTACTTAGAGGTGAGTTATTACTAGGTGAGTAAAAAAGTTGTGATTGGTTTACATTCGAGAAACGGAAAATTTTCTTTTTGCCTTAAAAAAATCGTTATATCAAAATAAGGTAAGTTAAATAGGTAATTAATCGAATTAAGTAATTTTAATTAAAACAAAATGCGTTATTATTTTGTCTGAGACATGGTAAAAACTCCCTGATTTGAACAGGTTAAAAAAACTTCGTTTTGAACCTAATAAAGTTACTAAGTAAACCTGGTTTTCTTTTTCTGTAACTTTTTACTGTAAAATTATTATTTTTAATCATTAACATTATCTCTTGATTTACTAGGTCAAAGAAAGTTCAGAATATTTTCACATTAGCCGTAACATTGTAATTATAGAGGTAAATGTATTTAATGTTGTGGTTACAAGATAATGATAACTTAAACTATTCGAGTTCATTAACATTAAGTTCTTTTCAAGGTGAAAGATAAGAGGCAGTGGTTTTTACCTAGTACACACGACAGAACGTCAGACTGTACACTTTTGTTGTAAAGTCGCCCGTAACGTAACCAAGTAGAGTGCTAGCGTGTAAGCGTCTACGTGCTGTCGTGTGTACCTACTTAGTAAACTAGAGTGGCGGGAAAGCCCTTCAGTTTTTGGTAGCTAAACTGAGATATTTTTGGTCCACAATTTTTGTTTTACGACGGTAAAATAAGTAGTATTTGTTTCATTATTAGAACAACAATCAATTAATCAGATTTGCTCGAAAATCTAGTGGTACTGCCCAAAAAAACTAGTAGTTTGAGCAAATCTCATAATGAACAGAATTATTTTTATTTTGTTGTTTAGAATAATGATAAGAATACTGTTTTATTGTCGCGAAACAAAAATCTCTGAACAAAAATAGCTCAGTTTGGCTACAAATTTTAAAAAGCAGTGATCTTTGTGCTTTTTTTGCAACGCTACTTTCCTTGAACTTGATCTACAATAAAAAAAAATATAGAGCCACGGGCGTAGCGAGTGATTCAAAAAAGATACATACAAAAGCATAGAAATGTATTCAGAAGCACGAGACGCAAATAATATTGCATCCGTGCGAAACGCATAACTTTCTTTCACAGAGTGAGGAAATTATTATGTTCGATACAAGAAAAACAAAAGACAACTAGGTACATGAAGGTTAGTGAAATGAGTTTCCTTCTTTTTTTGCTTTGACAGATGAGTCAAAATTTCTTTTTTTTTTGCACCATCATAGGGAATCGCATTAAAATTTCGAAGCGCGCAAAAAGCTTTTGCCTGTTCGTATGTTACTAGTAACAGCATACTTTCCGAGCCTGGGAGATGTAAACAAACTTTCTCGTTTATAATATTAGTGTGATTACTTCACGCAAACATTTAATCCCTTTCTCTTTGCGCATTGCTATTCTTGAGTTTAAATTATTATTCGACTTCATAATAAAGTCAAATTGGGTCCTGGCTCCAGGCAAAAATGTCAACAACGCAGAGCACAAAGTTGTTCATTATATTATTTTAACACTAGGGGCCTGCCCCGGCTTCGGACGGGTTCCATTGAGAAATGAAAAGAAGTCCGCTACATACAAGGTGTTGTTTTGTAAAGTGACACCCGACTCAGGGGTGATTATTTACACGATACTGAAGCCAAAAAATATTAAAAAAAAAAAAAATATTATGTCAGTGAAAAATACCCAAAAATCATTAAACTGTGGCCTCCCTTACGCTAACGCTAACGCTTGCGGCCGCACAGGCGTCACGTAGCGGGCGCGCTTTGAGAAAACGGGGGTGTCCGCATGTCGCGGTCATAATAGAACAAATTGAACAAGGTAATTAACTGTCAAAAAATAAACTTATTTTAGTTTCAATGGTTACTCAAACTATCGCCCTGAGTCACTGACCAAAAAACACCGTTTATAATATTATAAACTTCCGTGAAAAATTATCTAGCTGGCGGTAAAAACCGCATCAAGAACGGTTGCGTGGACAGATAGACAGACATACGGAAAGCGACTTTGTTTTATATTACCATGTTGAGTTAAAAGTTAAATAGATTTCAAACTAGATTTTGTAAACTGAGAACCGATTTAGAGGTATTTTGGAATCATAATATCAGGAGAAGGTGTAAGTAGTACCTACTTAAGTAACCTTCTCTTCTCGACCCTTCTCTTTGCATTGTATTTGGTATCCTTTTTACTGAGGGTCGTTGTAATAATAATTTATCTGGATCCAATCTCGATCACAATTTTTCGTGCGTTTGGCATATTTAATATGTCAAATTATTTGTATTCAAATAATTTGGTATTCAGAAAACATCATAACACAATAATTGGGCATCTAAAACAAATATTTTTTTAGCCACTTGGACCCGTGAGTGACGTTGCGGCTCGCCAAAGCTCTATGTTGCTCGCTCGTGTTTAAACATAACCGAACAACTTAGAACTTTTGCGTTGAATCAATCCGGGTGATTTTAGAGCCATTATTATAGATAATGCGGCCACCTTTTCGGCAGGCTTGTATAAGCTCTGCAACGTACTTAACTGAAATGTTTTCTTTTCATCCCATATTGAGAATAAAGATACTGGAAAATAAAAGAGTACGGTACACTCCAATAAAATTGAGTAAGCAGTAATCGGATTATCCCCAACAAATACCCATAAAAAAAGTTAAAGGTCGTTTCGTCGTTTATTTGTTACGCAAAACAAGAGGCTCTGCTTCAAAGTAAAGACAATTTTATTATTATTACATATTGGAATAAGATTGTAATGTTTACGGAGGGACTACCTTTATGACCTTTAACAGCTCTTAACTGTAGGTAAAGTAAAACATCGTTAGAAAACTCGCGCTTTACTTGCCTTCTCACAGAATGACCATGTCTTTCCTCCTCTTCTTTTCGTGTCGAAAGCATATTTACGTATTTACCGCCCTTGAAACTAGCCACTCACTGTTGGGGCATTTACGGGCCATTTTGGTACCAACAAACACCTACTCAATATGGGGCTGTCTAATGACTCCCACTGCAGGGCCTGTAAAGAGGCGCCAGAGTCCATGGAACACGTTCTGTATGACTGCGATGTTCTAGCAAGTAAACGCATGAGTCTTCTCGGGGTAGCATATCCTAGACCGGAAGAATATAAGTTCCTCAACCTCGGTGACGTTCTAAAGCTTATGACCTCGGTCTTTGCACGTCCTGAGCAGGAATAAGGACGGGGAAGGACATCCCACTGGGGATCTTTTGTGTCACCCCCGTCCAAGTGTCCCGGGCTCTCAGCCTGGCCCCATACTAATAAGATAAGATGAGATAAGCCACTCACTCCAACAGCACTGTGCGACCCTTCCATGAGGTCTTGCCAGCTGTACGGCCGTGGAGTGTGAGGGAAGGCGTAAAGCTTTCTGTCAAAAAAACAACCAGGCACATTTTAACCTCACTATACAATTTCTAAACATTTAAATGCCCACATTGTATAGTCAGCGATACGCTAGCTAGGATATTTTGTATCCCTTTTTAGGGTTCCGTACCCAAAGGTCTGACTAGAGGTCATAGGTGAAAATTGTAACAAGGTGAAATGTGATTCGGAAAGGGCGTAGTAAATCCCTACCCGTCTGTCTATCTGTCTGTCCTAACCTTTGGAACCGTAATAGGTTGTTGTAATTTTTACATGTAGCTTGATGTAATTTTCTTAGATTATGTTTTTTTATTATTAAAGTCATTCAAAACCGCATCTCGGCACAGTTAGACTCCCATCAACCCCCAGAGCAAGCAGGTTTTCGTCCTGGCTTCTCTACTATGGACCATTTACATGCTTTGAATCAAATAATTGAGAAATCAAATGAATATAACAAACCCCTTTACCTAGCATTTGTAGATTATTCAAAAGCATTTGATAGCCTTACACATTCATCAATATTTAATTCATTATCAAATCAAAATATTAATAAAACATACATAGACCTTTTAGGATTAATATATCAAAATAGTACTGCTAATATAAAGTTAAATTCATCGGGACCATCTTTTCCCATAGAAAAAGGAGTTAAGCAGGGCGACCCACTATCACCTAAATTGTTCACTTCTACCCTCGAGGAGGTTTTTAAAACAATAGCGGAGTCGTGGATACACAAGGGCATAGAAGTTGGTGGTGATAGAAGGCTTACAAATCTTCGCTTCGCTGACGATATCGTCCTGTTTGCTTCCACCGCAACCGAGCTGGAAGTCATGCTGCGAGAGCTCAATTCAGCAAGCCTTGAGGTTGGACTTGCAATGAACAGGTCCAAAACCCAGGTCATGACCAATGGTCATAAACGCAAAATAGAAGTGGACGGGCAGGTTATACATTATGTCGACGAGTATATCTACTTGGGCCAGATAGTAAGCTTCGAAAACAGGCAAGGCAAAGAAATCGATCGCCGTATCGAGAACGCCTGGAAGTGCTACTGGTCCATGAAAGATCTCATGAAGGGCAACCTTCCACTTTCCTTAAAACGGAAGCTCATCGATATGTGTGTCCTGCCCGTCCTTACCTACGGCTCACAGACTTGGTCATTGACAAACCAGCAAAAGACCAAACTCTAGGTTTGCCAGAGAGCGATGGAGCGCAGCATATTGGGTGTCCGCAGGATCGACCGTGTCCGAAACACCACCTTGCGCTCAAAAACGCGCATAGCCGACGTAGGTGCTCAGACGGCAAAGCTTAAATGGAGCTGGGCCGGACATGTCCGCCGCATGCAACCGGATAGGTGGGCGAAACTCGCCACCGAGTGGATACCATGTGGCGGTCGCCGCAGCCGAGGTCGCCCAAAAAGACGATGGCGGGACGAACTCGACCAATATCTGCCGGAGTGGTTAGAGGTCGCTCAGGACCGAAAGACCTGGTCTGAAAGGGGGGAGGCCTTTGCCCAGCAGTGGGACACCCAACAGGCTACGTAAAAAAAAAAAAAAATGTTTTTTTATGGTGGATTACCCAACAAAAATAATAATTAAATAATAATATAAAATAAGGGGATCCCATACAACGTGTTTTTATACTTTTTGCACAAACTGTAAAATATGCAAGAATAAAACTTGATTTAACTAAACTTGAACTTGATTCCTCCTCCTTGCGTCGGTATCCTCATCACTGAGGGTCGTGATCATTCAAACGGAGCAATCCGTGTCGTACGATGCGTCGCCAGTTGTTCCTATCTGCAGCTAAGTGTATGGCATCGTATACTGAGGTGTTGAGTGTGGAGCGCATTTGGTCGGTCCAACGTGTCGGGCATCTTCCCCTTGGTCGCTTTCCGTCAATCTTGCCAGTGAACTTGATTAAAGGGCTCACTTTATAGTGTTACAACAAATAATAATTAAAATACGGTGAAGCACAAGTCACAAGTTGGACTCACCGACGATCCCACCGTAGAATCAAATTTTTTTAATTGTGTGGCGGTTCGGAACTTTCGGTGCGCGAGTCCGACTCGCTCTTGGCCGGTTTTTTGTTAGATTGGTATAAGAAATATTAAATTTATTCACACACAATTGATTCAAAAATACAAACTCACACAATACTTCGTCAAAACAAAGAGGGGTAGACTTAAAAACAACGAAAAAAATTAAAATTAATCAAAAATACCGCTCGCAACACACCCGACACAAAGGTTCCTTTTTTTTATGGCTTGGATACAAAGGTTCCCATGACGCTAGAGCATTCCACCAACATAGCCCTATTGTCATGGTTGCTTTTATAGCGGGTGGCCTAAGTGCGTCAATCGAACAAAAAGAGATTTCTCGCCGTGTCGCTGACTGTACCTTATGTTTTTTTTTTATTCAGTCACGTTGGCCAGTCACGCGGTAGTTCTCATCTGTCATTGGCAGATCGTTTACCAAATTGGAAATAATACGGATGTTGTCAGATACTTTTAGATTCATTTCGCAATTTGTGCTTTAGAAGTACGCAAAATACCCATTGTATTTTGTCACATTTTTTTTTATTTTTCTTTTTTATTTTAGTTTTGTTTAGAAATTTTTGATAAATAAAATGATTCGTTCAATTAATTAGTACCTAGTATTGTTTACCCATTTGAGAATAGCTAGAAAAAAAGTTAGCTTTTGTAATCTTAAGGCTGGAAGATACCGGCGTGGTGGAAAATTCAAAATTTTCACATTTTTTTTACATTTTGTAGCTAAATTGAGCTATTTTTGTTCAGCGATTTTTCGTTCGCGGCAATAACATAGTATTCTTTTCATTATTGTAAACAACAGAACAACAATAATTCAGCCGATTATGTGTTCTGGTCTACAAGTTTTTTGGGCAGTGCCACTGTTTCGAAGATCAGCTGAATTATTGTTTTTGTTTTTTCTAAAGCACTAACCTGTGCTAGGGAATCATTTAAACATTTATAATGAGTTGAAAAAATTCACTCGGGACAGGACTTGAACCCGCAACCTCTCGCATACCGTGCAGGCGCTCTACCAATTGAGCTACCAAGTCCTGTCCCGAGTGAATTTTTTCAACTCATTATAAATGAATTATTGTTGTTCTGTTGTTTACAATTATAATGAAAAGAATACTGATTTATTGCCGCGAACGAAAAATCGCTGAACAAAAGTAGCTCAGTTTAGCTAAAAAATGTAAAAAACTGTGAAAATTTAGAATTTCCCGCTACGTTGCTATCGTCCACCCTTAAGTAATTATTATTTATTTTGTAAAATTGAAAGCCCTACCTTCTAATCATAAACTTTAAATGTTCGAGTAATAACTTTTAATTGCTAAGACTCCACTGGTTCGTTATAATTTTCAGAACTTTACAAATATTTTTCATTGCTACCAACTTTTTTCGGTCTTATTCAATCGTATGAAAGCATGGTCTTAAAAGAAAAGTATAATGGTTAGCAGCATTTTCGTTATGCCAAACTAGCGTTAGATCACCTACTAAGGGTCGTATTAATAGTCGTCTGAGATCACCTACTTGAGCTCGATCTCAAGTAGGTGAACTCAGAAAAGTCAAATGCTAATGTCAAGCCTTGGCTAATGTCAAACTTGAGTAGCTATCAGGATATTAATAGACACTATCTTGTGATTGACATTGACATTAGCCAAGGCTCGACCTTAGCATTTGACTTTTCTGAGATCACCTACTTGAGTTCGATCTTGAGTCGACGACTGTTACTGCTACCCTTATTTTAGTTCTCTGAGTTTTTTCAATACACAGGGTATTTCAGAAAGGCCCTGTGAAACTGAAAGGGCCAAGTGTGAAATGTTGAAAAAAATACCAGCTGCTCCATACTTATATTCGATACCTACTGTAAAAAATGTCAGCCATTGAGGTAACAAAAGGTCGATGGGAGCAGCTGATCTGCTGATAGGTATCTGTTTTGAGATTTCGCACTTGGCAACATAGTAAAAGTTGATCGTAATGATGAGTTAAGCGACCCCTTTAAATGTCACAGTGACTCCTTCTGTAACACCCTGTAGTTTAATGTTAAAACAGTCGAGTGTACTAGCTATCCTCAGCAACTTTAATAAAACGATACGAAACATGTAAATGCTAAATATATCTGGATGTAGGATCAGGCAGCTACTTACCTGCAGCAGGTGTTTGTTATTTATGTTAGAAACTTTTAGACGTCTGGAAAACTCGGCTAAAAGAAAAGACACTCTTTTATTTCTAGACTAACGCTCGAAGCTACAAGCTTTTATCTTGACAAGAACCAGGGTACGACCAGTAATTAAAATATTAGATGAGATCGTTAAAACGACGGAAAACAAATGGTAGAGCTTATTATTAAGATCTTTGAGATTATATAAAAACTCGCTGTTGGCGGACTGAGTATTACGGTTGGCATTTTTATATGCTCCATTATTTCATTAATTCAGTGCATCGGTGGTTAAGCGGTGGTAGTGGTCTACCTCTAGTGGGTAGAACAGTGGACTCTGAAGCAAGAGGTCCCCGGTTCGATTCCCAGTGCGGGCATGTATCTATGACTTTGTTTAATTTCAAAGTTACGTACATTTGTGAATTTGTAGTAGCAATACCACTCGCTAACTGTGAAGGAAACCATCGTGAGTAAACCCGCGGCTTAGCTCCACACGTATTGACTTGTCTTTCCTGTGGGCTAGGCCGACTAAGCTGTCAGGATGGTATAGGTGCTGGGCAAGCCTACTCCATCTAAAACAATGTCCCAGGCACTGAAGCCCCAAGTGGTCTCTTCACCCATCTAGTGTGTGTGAGGGTGTCACTGGACGCTCTATAAATCATCTCATTACGTAGATGCAAAAAAGCCTTATTTTCAGTGCATACGGCGTTTTTTTTTCGCGTCTATCTATGCGCGTTTTGTCATTTTATGCTCGAGAATGAACTCTAAATTGTAGAGTTGATTCTCAAAGCCTCAACGTTCTTGAAACGTTCCAGAATACATTCATTCATCAGACTCTTTACACTCTAACATTTTGAATTTCCTATAACAAGTCCAGTCAAATACAGGGTGTTAAAAGACCGCCAACAAAGCGGGAAACCACGTATTGTCCTCATCATAAGAAACATTTTTGCCCAAGGAACTATGCCTGGGAAATCAACGGTTTCCGAGATAATGAGGTTCAAAGTCGGACTTTTTAAAACTTTTTTTTTGCAAAAATGTATTCAGTGTCCAGTTCTTAACATACCTTCTCAAGAAGCCGTATCAAAATTATGAATATTTCTTACAAAAAACAACGTTAAAATTGCAACCCGCAATGTATTCTAAATATCGGCACTTCAAGCTTAAGTAACATAAATTTATACCTACGCTTGCGCAATATGACTTCTGTGCGTTACACATCCATTGCGTGATAAAATATTTTTCAAAATTATAACCTAAAAAACCAAAATCATTTCCCAGCAATAATTTATCGAAAAAGTACTATGTTTTGTTGTCTAGTATGCGTGGCTTTCGGGTCTGTTGGCGGTCTTTTATTAAATTAATTTTGTAGTAAAATAAACTTATCTCCATTTAATTTTCATGTAAATATCCCAATGTTAGATTCAAGTTCGAGTGTATTTAGAATTTCTTAGACCCCTCAAATTCGTGTCACAGCTCCAGATCCTTCCAGGGAAGTGTAGGGTCCTTGGGGGCATGAATCGGGTCAAAATACGCTGATTCGTTACAAGGGTTGACTTCAGCTGACACTTTCGAGGGCATCAACTCGGTTTCCGGGGCGCAAGTAAGTTTCTAAGTGTGAGAATACAAAATAAGGATTCACGGTACCACAAACACAAAATGAAAGATGTTAGAAGAACAATTCAGCCCTGAAAGTTTTTAGGAAGCTATGATTATTTCATCTCAAGCACATGTACCTAGCTGGAGAGCTGCTGACCATTTGTCTTATTTTATCATACACACGACAGCACGTCGACCCTTACATGCTAGCACTCTACTCAGTTACGTTACGGGCGACTTTACAACAAAAGTGTTTCTGACTCGCTGTCGTGTGTACAAGGCTGGGAGGTGGTAGGCGATAGAGTACCTAGTCTTCGCTGAGTCTGGGGAAAATACCTTTTTTCGGCCGGTCGCGATTGAAAGCCTGATTTTTTTCACTTTGAAAGTTTAAATGTTTGGGTTGAGTATCTTTTTTTTCGTTCAAGCCTGGCTAGGCTGGTTGTTTAGTTTAGACTCCGCTGATCACGAAATCACTATTATTATTGGCCGAGCGAGATTAAAAGTTGGTTTTATCACATCTAATCGAAAAGACCAAGTCTTTCCCCGCAAACAGTTCACTTAGCATGGTCGTTTTGACACTCTGGCGAGCTCGAGTGAAAGACTTGCCATGTCTAATGTGCGAGCATGGCAGGCGGGACTCGAGATAGCAATGCATGTTGTTTGAAATAGGTACTTATTCATTTTCAGTATTTAATTTTTCACGTCTAGACGCATGTACGCTGTAAACATCATGGGTATTTTAATCCAGCTTTCTAGGTATCTAAAATAGCTTAGCAACTAACGTTTTGTTAGTCTTCATATCCAGTCACAAGTTCAGTATTTGGATTAGGGTCACCTAAAGATCTTTCCGTAACTTTGGATAGAAAATACGTTTTGGTTAGCGTCAATTGTGTCCTAGTTTACGTGCTAGACTCACTTTTGCTCACTTAAACAAGGTTTCTGCAATGGCGGTTTTCTCTAAAGACCTATAAGGCCCGGGCCTAGGGCGGCCAGATATTAGAGGGGCGGCTAATCGTGTCGTGCTTTAATGTTGAACTTAAACTTGTCTGGCCAATTAAGGCAAAAATCAGTAAATGTTTGGACATGCTGCGCGCGCTTATTTCACTTGTACATCTTCTTCGTTATCATATTTCAAATAGAAACCTGAAACTCAAGGGTTAACCTGGAATTCGGCGTGCTATGCGCGTGTATATCTTACTTACATTAAATATCTCGAATGCGATATTTATAGGTAAAACTAGTGAAATTTTAGGCACGTCTTTATCCTAAAACGCTTTCTATTCTATTCTAAAATAAACTGGTGAAACAGGCGCGAGCGCATGTTTTATTCCTATTAGGTACAATAAAATATCTCGAATTTTGAAAGATAGCAAGAAGAGAAGGGGGCGGCTGGTACTATAAAGCCTAGGGAGGCCAAGACTGCAAATCTGCCACTGGGTTTCTAGCAGCTAACGTAGTTCCTACCGAGAAACGTTATTGGTATTTTGATCATGTAATTTATCCACCTTTCTATAGAGATGATTGTTATTTACATAAGACAGACACAATAATACCTAATATAAGAGCTTGTTTGTTGTAGGTAAAGGGTGAGGTGAATGAAGCAAACATGCTATTCTCTTCTGAAGTAAGTATAACACAAAAACAGACTGGTTGCAATGAAAAGATATGACCTCTTCAGCATGTCCTTTACTATAGCATTGATAACTCGATAGGTACATCAATACAGGCAGAGAGTACGTGATGTCCATCTCGATAAATTGATATTTACTTACTGGTTTAGTCATCTTTCAATGTCATTCTTACTCGCGTATTTCAGTTCAGTTGAGTTCTGTACTTAGTACTATACTGCATATTTGATACCCTTCATAATGTCTAAGAATCGAGGATATTACCAAACTTTTTTGTTGTTTCGCTAGTGATTACCTTACTTATGCATACCATAACCCAGACCACTAGAATAATACAAGTCATAATATTTAGTGTATTCAATACTCTAACGAACCTTTGAGATTTATGGTAATCTTGTTCGGACAAATAACTACGATACCGATTGAGCGTAACATGCCAAGAAAAGAATATCTTTACGAATTTCAAACCCCTTCCACTAGCGGCGCTAATGAAAAATAAAATTCTTTTTCGATGCGTTTTTTGCTAAAAACGGGCCGACAAATGGGAATCCCTGGGCTTAACTATTTTAGGACGTTTATAACACACTAGTAACGTATCAATACGGGGAACCGGTAATCTTTTTAGTGAATTAAACCGTTACTTACTTTTGCAGCGGTCTTTTTCATGCCGCACAGTTACAAAAAAAAAACAACGTCTTCAAAGCATTGCCAACACTTTATTAGGTTTCACTCAGCGTTTTTACAATTATGTGTTCAGTGCTCATTAGAACAAGGATCAAAAAGCAATAAATCTTCGTTTACAGTTCTAAAGCTCGCTTTAAACGTTTCGAACCTAACGACGTGTAAAATTCAATCGTTAAACATAAAATTGAGCCAGTAACTTTATTTCACTTCGAGATAATCAAAGTGTTTCATGAGCCTGCAAAGATTTTAAAGCTCTGTCGCAAATAAAGACATTTTAGGGTGGTATTCCAGAACCCTCCTAGATAACAGTTTAAACATAGTTTAGAAGTGTAGATAAAGCAATGCATGCTTAGATTTGACTGTCCCTAAGCTGTACTACCTGACCAAGTCAAGAGGCACCTGGCACCTAGGCAGCCGCCAGGTGCCTCTTGACTTGGTCAGGTAGGGACAGTCAAATCTAAGCATGCACTGCTTTATCGACTCTACTAAACTATGTTTAAACTCCGATTGAGCGGGAAGAGTTTAAACAGCGTTCTGGAATACCACCCGAGACTCGAGATCTCATTCTGAATTCTCAAATATGACAGCATCTAGCTATCTAAAGATAAATTCACCCTACCTTTCTTATTATTGTGAAGAGAAATACACATACGGCGTCCATGGCTTCTGCCATTATGTGATATTTCGAGACCATGTTATGTACCACAGAGTGCCAGAAGGACGCCTCCCGCAAAATATTCTCAGGTTCCATCCCATTCTCATCGCGCGCGGATAGATACATGTTTTTAACCCCCGAAGCAAAAAGAGCGGTGTTGTACGTTTGACCGCTACTGCGTATTTGACCTATTTTTAAGTCGGTTAAAAAAATCTTCATTGACTTTTATAGTAGATACAGTAGATAGTAGATTAGATACATAGTAGATTTTGGACAGTTTATTAAACAATAAAAGGAAGGAAATACTTTTATAGCATCGTCACCAAGTAAACATATTTATAACTAGCTTTTGTCCGCGACTTCGTCAGCGTGGAGTACAGAAAAGGGATATTATTATGTGATTTACTTTGTATATAAGTGTAAAAGCGTGATAATATGTAGCATATGTGTTATTCTGATGTCTGAGCTATCTCTATTCCAGATTTCATCCAAATTCGTTCAGCCGTTCATCCATCCATCCATACTTATAAACTTTTGCGTTTATAATAGCAGTAGGATATATTTTATGCGACATTGTCAGTAGAGTTAAGAGACTTTCAGTAACTTCCTTTCTGTGATGATGGAGGCACTAAGTACATTGGAATTCAATTTATTGAATAGACAGAAGCTTTGCTAAGTGAAGATATGTACCTACTAACAAGATATATGGATGGATATAGGCAAATTGATAGAGTCAAGTAATGTATTCCTGACTGAAGAAGAGAATAATATAAACTTCCTATTCCGTCCTTATCAAGAGTGGTAGATTTTCTAAGACTTATTTATACACTCAGATTTTCCCACGAAAGAAAAAAAGAGTAGGTAGTGATTAACCAACTTAGTTATGAATTTTTTAACTAGGTGTCCATGCTGAATGTCGACTACGTCTAAGGTGGACTTGCGTCAGTCAGGGTTAGCCAACTAACTCTGAGTTAATTTGACATTTCCATGCAACTATTCAACTCGAAATTCGGACGAAGTCGTTGGACATAAAAGTTGAAACGGTCTGATGTGTGGTAAACCACTCACTTTGGGAAATATTGTCGGTGAAATGTTTATAACTTGGCCATTTGCTGTTGTTTCAGGACCGCGGTACACAAGAGCATTGTGATTATAATCTAGGTACCATGTACTTGTACTACGTAGATATGTAAAATAGTTATAAAATATGCCCTCGTCCCACAATAAATAAAAAAATAACAACTGGCCCACCGTGACCTCTAATAAATTGGGCCGTTCATTCGCAAAACTTAATTAGGTATTAAGAAAAAGTTTAATTACCTACGTTTTTACTTTGAGTTTTCCTTTTATTTTCGGCCAGTAGTTCTTCATAATAACTTTTTGGGATAAAATATACACATAAAATGGAATACCTATTTTTCATAAAACAAAGAAAACCTGGAAAAAACTGTTCCCGAACACAAAGGTAAGATTTTTGAGTAGACGGTCAAAAGATGATTTGATACAGAAATAGCCTTCAAAATAGCAAAGATATTAGTCGACAAAAGTTTCAATACCCGCTGGGTATAGCATTTCAACAACAATAATCCCCGTCCATCGGGATGGGAGAATTCCGGCCTCTTTGTACAGGATTCTGTGCAAAATCATTCATGTCCACGTATTTCCTGAAAAGGGTGTAGAGGCACCAAATGGGTAATATTTTGTATATCTTATAATCTTTTGACTTCGACAATAGTCTTTTGGGCTAAGGGTTGTATTAATAGTCCTCGACTCAAGATCGAACTCAAGTAGGTGATCACAGAAAAGTTAAATGCTTATGTCAAGCCTTGGCTAATCAGCTACTCAAGTTTGACATTAGCCAAGGCTTGACATTAGCATTTGACTTTTCTGAGTTGAAGTAGGTGATCTCAGACGACTATTAATGCCACCCTAAATCTGGAAGTTCTAATCTGGTTCAATAATAATGATTAGAAGTGTAAAAATAATAGAATCCAAGACTCAGCTTCTATTCGTTATCAAAGGCAGAGTTTTGAGATAGATGGGACAGCACTACAGACAAAAAGACTAGTCAATACTTAAAACATCTTACACTTAAATTTTATTACCATACAGATGATTTCCTACTTTCCTAGGTACAATTTCGGGTAAATTATATTCATAATTGTTGTCATTCTCCATTTTGCTATGCTATTAAATATGTATATTCTACTGTATGTACATCTGTGACTACTCGCAGCAAAATATGAATATTAAGTAAAGAAACTGTTGGAAGGTAATATTATAAAAGAAATATTATTACAATACGTACTTTCCCAGAATATTCCACCTGTTTCCAGGTAACACAGCCGAGGAAGGCTGGTAAATTTGTACCTACACAATGACATGTTAGTTTGTAGATAAGGGAATGTGGATACATATGTTTTGCTAGTTATAAAACGGATTTATTATAAATTTACATGGGATAATGGAAAGCAACTGGTTTAACAATTATTCGTATTGTCATTTAGTTATGAGACAATCGAATTTAGTTAGGGGATAATCGGCGCTGGTACGGTCGTGACTTGCTACGATGTTTTTTTCGATTGACACTTTTTTTTATTTCGATTGACACACTTATGTTGCGCGCATGAAGAGCTACCATGGGGTATTCTAGCTTGTCGCTAATCATTTTGAAGAGTACGTAGACTGTGAAAGAGAGGAACATTATGATAATGAAAGATAATTAAGCGCCGGGACACATCAAACGGGAAGGGTCTAAATTAATAGACCTTGATTTTGCTACGCAGGATACTTCTATTTAATTAATTATGTATGACAGTCTAAAGTTTAGATGGTAGAAAATTAATCAATTACAAAATATAAAGCTAAAGTAGAAATTAGTAATACATTCCATCTGATGTCGACTTGCTGATGATTGCTTCATGAAAAAGATATGAGTTTTTATGCCACTACTGCATCATCGGATAAGAAATCTGAAGAACTATTATTAAAACTATCACATTTATCCTTCCACTCGAACAAAAATAGGACTTCAGACAATATTCCCAAAAATATCTTTGCTATTAAAAACACCAGTTACTCGTTTTCTTCTTCTGGGACGGATTTCTCTTGCTCCCTGCTCAAGAAGTGCCTCAACGTAGGTACGGTCGGCCACAGTCACAGATACCCCATAGCAGCTTTTACCGCGCGCGGCATAAGGGCGTCAATCAGAAAGGGGTATCCTGGAGTGTGGCCGACTGTACCTAATAAAAATATCACATTTTTTTTTGGTTGTAAGAAGTTAAGAAGTGACAATGCACAACTATGTAAAAATAAATCTATTTCAGAAAAGTATGGCCACAAAAGAGAAGTGTAAGGTAGGTACCTACTTGTGAGAAAATAACGTCTGAGTTTATAAAACCCAAGCTTTAAAGGGATTTTATAGCTTTTATTTGACTTTTTAGGTGTACTAACCAGGCACTAACTAAATAAAATGTTAGTTTAATACACTGTTAGTATTCCCAAATACACGGTTAGTAGCATATTTCCACAAAATTTTATATGAAAAGCTCTGAAATGACCAGTGACCTTTCAGCTGTGCAGAATAAAATCGCGGTTTTGGTCAAAAGTAGTGCTTTTAATTTAAATATTTGAACGAGCGAGCGAAGCGAGCGAAGTTCTCCGAGTCTACTGGAACAATCCGGCGTTTGTATGTATGTATGTATGTATGTATGTATGTATGTATGTATGTATGTATGTATGTATGTATGTATGTATGTATGTATGTATGTATGTATGTATGAATGTTCGTTCGACGATAACTTGAGTAAATTTAGTCGGATCGTGATGAAATTTGGTAGGCAAGTAAATGAGGCCAAGAGAATTTTTAAGTTCGAACATGAGCCAAATCGGTCGAGGGGTTACTGAGATGTGGGGTCGCGAGTTCATAGTTCGGGGCGAACCACTAGTTATTATGAGGTTAACCTTTCTTAAGAAAGTTTGGTTTCGGTCAGCCACGTTTATATTCTAGGTACTGAGTTTAATTGTTTTGTTACCCAAAACTTTGCGTTTCTAAATTGCGCAGGCGTTGCACCGTTGGCGTTCCATTGAAAGCAATATAAATATAACAATAGGTTTCAGGAGCCAACAGTCCTGGTGTATATCGAACACGCAATTATCGAAGAACTGGAAAATTATAGCCAACTATTTATCAAAGTCGGCGAGGACGAAATCGTGGGCAAAAGCTAGTAAACTATATGGCCCACAGGTATCGTACAAACACCACCTAAGCCATGACGTCACAACTAAACAAAGGAAACCGGCAGCTAAAGCCCAGACTACACGCGCGTATAAATCCACACACTGCCTCCTTTCAGACACGGATTTGCCCCCGTACGGTGATCCGGTGAAGGATTTTGTTTTCAATGGAAAATCTCACGTATTTTGTGCATTATGGGATGACCATTAACTGCAATGTGCAGTGACTAGGTCTATAATTTTTTATCATAACACATTAAAAGTCGTCGACTCTATCGAACTCACTTAGGTGTTCTCAGAAAAGTCAAATGCTAATGTCAAGCCTTGGCTAATGTCAATGTCAATCTCAAGATAGAGTCTATTAATATGCTGACGGCTACACTCAAGTTTGAAATTAGTCATAAATTGACATGAGTAGGATGGTAGGTAATAGAAAAGAAAATAAATCTAAAAAAAAAAAAACACTGTACATGGCCGTTTTATCGCTAAAAACGATCTCTTGGCAAACAACCTTTAATCCACCTTCCTTTTGCTAAATCTTGCAAAAAGTTATTATTTGCCACTTCCGACACAGATTTCGAAAGGTCCCGCCTTGGCTAATGAGAAACAAGTACTTACCAACCTTTCAAAAGAAGAATTAGCTTCTTCAACTGACATTTTGATCTGGATTAAAATCGCTTTTTGCTCGCCTTAGGATTAGTTTTTCCTCGGTCGCAAAAGCGTCCTAGGTTATTGTTGAACGAGCGAGCGAAGCGAGCGAAGTTCTCCGAGTCTACTGGAACAATCCGGCGTTTGTATGTATGTATGTATGTATGTATGTATGTATGTATGTATGTATGTATGTATGTATGTATGTATGTATGTATGAATGTTCGTTCGACGATAACTTGAGTAAATTTGGTCGGATCGTCATGAAATTTGGTAGGCGGGTAAATGAAGCAAAGATAATTTTTAAGTTCGAACATGAGCCAAATCGGTCGAGGGGTTGCCGAGATATGGGGTTGTTAAGTTTATATGTGGTCGCGAGTTCACAGTTCGGGGCGAACCACTAGTTATTTATTGTACGGTCGGCCACAGTCTAGGATACTCCGTGGTAGTTCTTACCGCGCGCGGCATAAGGGCGCCAATCGAACATAAATCGGGGTATTCTGTCGTGTTGCTGACTGTACGTATTCCGTGTTCCATTGGTATTATTTTCTACACAATTAAAATTTATTTGATTCAGTGTGGCAAGCTTAGAATAAACTCAATTTAAATGTGACATTGGCACACTCTATGAAATTTTTAAATAAGAACCTATTCAACGTACAAATTGGTAAAGTAATAATAATTATTAAGGAAGTGAATTGAAAGGTAAATTCAGGAATTCAAATCTTAGCTTAGCATCCTGAAATATAAAACTTAGATCCTTGCATCTGCATAATGCCATGATTTATACAGCGTCTGGTAACATCTTCACTCACTAATAATACTTTACTAATCATTTTTTTCTCAGGTTTCCATTGAACACCTATTTTAAAAGGATGCTCAGAGTTAAAAGCCCATTAGGGAGTCTAGAGTTCTGTAGAGACGCGAGCTTTGCATAGACTTAATAAGCCTGTGTGTAGGAACAATGGAAACCGAGAGCGTATTAAAATTTATGGTTGAACTAAGAAGCGTGGTGATAAATGCACAATTTTGAAAGTTTTTTCAATTCGTAGCTAAACTCAGCTATTTTTGTTCAGTTATTTTTGGTTCACGACAATTAAGCAATATTATTAAACAATAATATGTAAAAAACGACTTCACTTTAATAATAAAGCTATTGCATTGATTTTGAGTAATTTGTTGCTGTCCGTTGAGGAGTTCCTTTCTCCATCTCCGAAGTTCTTCTCAGATCTTCACCATTTTATGCAACCATATGGAAAGTGTACCCTTTAAAACAAAAATCATTAAAATCGGTTCACGTTGAATAAAGTTTTAAGAAAACAAACATTAAAAAAAATATCGAACTAAGTACGTACGTTTTTTTTAAGCCAGTTAAAAATCACGCAAGATACGTTCATTGTGTGTAGGGACTTGATACCTTAACGTCCTCTGCAGTGGATGCAATGCTCATTTCCCGTCAAAAGACCTATACCGGCACCAATAAGGCCGTAGGCAGACAACACACCTACGCATTTACGTGGAGGTATTTCAATCACGTTTTAGAAGCACCAACTTTCCTTGACCTCCCTCGCAAAGGAAAATAGAACCTTGCACCTGGAAATAAGAGTTGAGGAATTCCGATCAGGATGGCGGGCAACAGTGGTATTGCCGCTAATGAGGGTGGCCATGTCGGAATGGTAGTGACGGTTGTCAACTTTGGACAGATGTCTCCTGGGAATAGCACTGGTATCGAATGGTCGTTTTTTTGTCTTTTCAGGATTTTTTCTTATGAAAATCTAATGCATAATAACTAAGTAAGTTAGTAAGATGTAGCCTGTACAATTGTACATGTCCCACTAGCTGGGCAAAGGCCTTCTCTTAGAGAGAGAGAGTGCGGACTTAATCACCACGCGGCTCAATGCGGATTGGCGATTTTCGCGTTAAGGATTATACCCATAAACGCTCAGGTTTCCTTACGATGTTTTCCTTCACGGTTAGCGAGTGGTATTGCTACTACCAATTCACAAATGTACGTAACTTTGAAATAAATAAAGTCATAGGTACATGCCCGCACCGGGAATCGAACCTGGGTCTCTCGCTTCCGAGTCCATCGTTCTTACCTCTAGGCCACCACCATAAAAACTAAGGTACAACAATACCTAAGGTATCTAGGGTATCTCATCTATGTCTTGTTTTGAGGGTTCCGTACCCGAAGAGTAACCAAACGGGACCCCGCTAAGACTCCGCTGTCCGTCCGTCCGTCTGTCTGTCCGTCCGTCCGTCCGTCCGTCGGTCCGTCTGTCACCAGGCTGTATCTCATAAACCGTGATAGTTAGACAGTTGAAATTTTCACAGATGATGTATTCCCGTTGCCACTATAACAACAAATACTAAAAAATAAAACAAAATAAATATTTAAGGGGGCTCCCATACAACAAATGTGTTTTTTTTGCCGTTTTTATAGAATGGTATGGAACCATTCGTGCGCGAGTCCGACTCGCACTTGGCCGGTTTTTCTGGTTTATTTCGCATTTCTAAAGATGTTTTCTTTAAACGTGTACGATTGGACGGTCATCGTCACCATGCGACAAAAAAATATATCGCCCCTCGTATAGTCAAATGAATATATATAGGGTTGACATGTTCTCTTCTCACGCAGAGTGGTCGTTTCGTCGTTGGAAATGCGTAAAAGGGGTAAAGGGGTAGACCGCTGATCCGCCAAAGCTTTTAGTTGGGAAAACAGATAAGTAGCTACGATGTATTTGATGTCTCTGTAAGTAAGTATTATGAAGAGCAACAGCAGCTGTCTTAGCACAAGCTTGGGATAGGCCATATTTATCTATCTATCATCAATGGGCTGGATAGATATCCAGCCCATAAATAAAGCCCACTGTTGGGCATAGGCCTCTTCCGTTTCCCGCCAACCCCCTCGGTCTAAAGCCAATCTTGTCCATTATCCTCCATATCTATGGGTTTATAACTTTAGGGCAGGTTTTTTTCTAGGATCACTTATTTAGTAGTTCCAAGCTTTATTTTATACTATCTCTAGGGCGCAATAGTAATCATGCTGGAAGAGCGACTGTAAAATTAAAACACTGTAGTTTCGCTATTGTATTTTCTTTCCATTGTTCCTACATAAAGCTTCACCATTCAGATAGGAGGAGTGAAGCTGCATCAAAATTCCAATAGCGAGTGGGTACGGTCAGCGACCAGTAAGAATACCCATAGGTAGCTCTTATACTTAGTGCGCGTCATAAGTTACGAACTAGAAAGTCCTAAAGGTAAGCGTCGGCAAGAGGCTGCCGCGACCCAGCAGTCGCTGCTCGGCAGTCGCTGCTCGGCAGTCGCTGCTCGGCAGTCGCTGCCCGGCAGTCGCCGCACTGCTTTATAGGGATTTGTATGACACACCGTCCGACGCAGGCGGCTGAGCGGCGCGGCCGGAGGGAGTCACGTTCGGCGGCGGCGGTCGGTCGCGGCGGCCGGGCCGCGGCAGCGTCTTGCCGTTTTGGCAAGAAGCGGGAGCCATGGAATACCACCAAAAAGAGAAAAGTTGCATATCCTGCAACTTATAATGATAGGACAAGTCGCTGTCACGAGACGCATCGGCCGAAGGAGAAAGTCCTGGCTACAGGAGTGGACTGGGATCGCGAGTGCTGCCCAGCTACTTCCCCTCGCGAGATACAAACAGAAATATGCCGAGCTGACCGCCAACCTTCGCTGAGTCGGAGATGCACCATAAGAAGAAGATAAGTTCTGTGGTCTGGGCCGATTAAGCGAAGATTATGGTATGGGTGCTGGGAAAAGGGTGGCATTAATAGTCGTTATCTCAAGCTCGAGCTCAAGTAGGTGAACTCAGAAAACAAAATCACCGACTTGAGACCTTGGCTAAAATCAATGTCAAGCTCAAGCTAGTGTCTAACAGTTACTCAAGGCTCGACATTAGTCAATTTTGTTTTCTGAGATCACCTACCTACTTATGCTCGAGCTTGAGCTGACAACTATTAATACACATCCCCGGCACTGCAGCGTACAAGTGGTGACACTTTTTAGTGTCAATGGAAGTGCTACTGAACGCTCTGTATAAATCATCTCATTACGTAGATGCAAACGCCTTTCGAACAGAAATAAATGTATCCTAGCATGTAGCTGATTGTACCTCCCTGCCCTATTAATTCCCGTAATTCCGCTTTTGTAATTCCCGTGCGAACAAGCTTATCAGCTTTTACTAGAATCAACTCGTTTCAGAATCCAGAGCAAATAGTTTCACCTAGCTCATAATTAATGAGGCACTTTATTAGCTGTAGGTAATTAATAATGAAAAATAACGTAGGTAAATATTAGGTGCTGGTGTAGTAATGATTAAAAACCGGCCAAGTGCGAGTCGGACTCGCGCAGTGAGGGTTCCGTATCGCCATATAATAAAAAAACATGGTGGTACGGATCCTCGGTGCGTGAGTCAGACTCGCGCTTGGCCTCAGGATTCTCAAACCGCCTTGGGTCTCAAAGGCAAGCCTTTACATCAAAGCCAAGCCAAGCTAGGCCAAACCTCATGATCAGCCTTTTTAAGGCAAGCAGTACAATAATAACTATTCAAAATTATAATAGGCACAACTATGAATAAAGCGGAAATAGAGAAAAATGGCCCGGGGAGCAAACATAGAAGTTACTTTTTACCCGACTACGCGAAGCAAAAAGGAGGGTTATGATTTTAGCAGCGTATGTACGTATGTATGTATGTATGTATGTATGTATGTATGTATGTATGTATGTATGTTTGTGTGTTCATCTGTTCCCTCGCAGAGCCTAAACTACTCGGCCGATTTCAACAAATGAGGTGTCGTTGGATTCGTCTTAATCACCCAGGTAACATAGGATACTTTAATTTTGAAAAAAACCAAGATGGCGGCTGTGCAGCGCCCTAAAGTGGTGGACCTAAAAATAAAAATTATTGGATACCATCGTCATGGGTATCAAATGAAAGGGCTTTAAAAGACCTTTTCAAAAATGTATAACATATGTAGCGTCAACATAACAAATAGAACAAAAAATTCTAAAATGTGTTTTTTTTTTTGCCCTTCTTGGTTCTATTCTGGGTGATCGTCCAAAATGACTTACTAAAAAGCTCGAAAAAAAAATAGAAGTTAAAAACTAAAACCCGACTTCTAAAAGGCTCAAAACAAGACCTGTTCATCCTTTAAATAGACTCATAGATAATTAATCGTAGTCGGAGGACACCACATTGTCATTTGATAAACCGATGGCCTCCGACTACGATTAATTATCTATGAGTCTATTTTAAGGATGAACAGGTCTTGTTTTGAGCCTTTTAGTAGTCGGGTTTTAGTTTTTAAATTCTATTTTCTTATAAGCACTGTGTTGATTCTAGTCGGTAACATAATAGGTACAACGCCAAGACTTAGAAACCTTCAGAGTTCCCAGGAATTACTAAGAAATAGCTGAAATTGTAGTTTTGATTGGGAACATTGGAAGATTGTAACAAGTTATCAATAAAATTAAACAATAATGAAGGATGGCATTAATAGTCGTTATCTCAAGCTCTAGCTCAAGTAGGTGATCTCAGAAAACAAAATTGGCTAATGTCAAGCATTGGCTAATGTCATGCTTGAGTAGCTGTTATTAATCCTACTTCCTACTTATATTATAAAGGCGAAAGTTTGTGAGTGAGTGAGTGTGTTTGTTACCTTATAACGCTGAATCCGCTGGATAGATTTGGATGAAATTTGGAATGTAGATAGCTGAGACATCAGAATAACATATAGGCTACATATTATCACGCTTTGGCGCTTAGGAGCAAAGCAAATACACAAAGATTATCGTATAGTGGCTATTTGTATAAAAGTGAACGACAAAACCATTTACCATAGACCCTCTGTCATTACGTAGCGTTGAGCTATTTACTTTCCTAAATCCATCGAAAACTGAATAACGGTGAATTTTGATCTACCAAAAAGTCCGAAATGTACCGCAACTATGCATTACAATCAAACGATAGACAACAATGAAGAAGTTGTTTTTAATTATTGCTGTCATCCGTCACTGTCACAAAAACGGTATCAAGAAAGCAATACAGCAGAAATCAACATTGTGTAATTATAAAAAACAGGCAAAAAAATATTGTTTCAGTGATAGCTACTTACAATCTGAAAGAGCCAATAAATAAATCCTTACTTTAAAAACTTTGCATCCAGCAGTGTTTATCAAAGATCTTTACAAAGTTGCGGTCCGACGTCCCTCCTGAGATCTCTTGGCCAGACGAGATGGAATGTCCGTTCAGTGCATTGCTGATTGCTGCTTATTCAGGGAAGAATAAGGATGCACCAGACCTCGAAGAAAACTAAAGATACGATGTTCTGACCAAAAAAAGCCGCTGTGTGTACTGTGCAAGTATGATAAACATTGTAGAGTCTTGAGCGACCAAAGGCGCATAAAATCAGCCAGTGATGGTGTAACATGAGCAACATGGCCGCTTTATTTCCACTAAGTACCTATTGAGCACCTAGAAGGACTAGACAGGGGCACTTTTACATAATATCATAGTCGCCGATTCATTGTTGACAACTCTGATAGGCTTTCCACATACTTCAGAAGTTCAGACTGACGAGAAGATTGGAGCATGTGAAAATCCCCGAACCGCCTGCGTGGTGGTGTTGCCCGCATGAAAGATATGTGAGGAATAGAGCCAGAAGAGGTGTTTCGTGCCAATCTTAAGCTGTACCGACAAGGTCGCATCGTCATAACTGTCCTGATGCTCCACAGTGCAGCTGATAGGATCTCTTGGACGCGACCCCAGCGCGCTCAGGTTAGCGCGTTTTTGGGACGGCAAAGTGTCGCTTTCAACACGAAAGATTTAAAACCGTTGTTTCAGACTATGGTATCGTAGACGCTAAGAAGACGCCTTTGGTGTTTCAGAAGGGCAGCTCATAGAAAAAAAAAAACTATTCAATGTGATAGACATAATATGGATAAGTTTTTCTGATATTATGATCGTTGTCTTTGATATAGCATGATGCAAAATAAAATATATAAAAAAACTACACGCATTTTCATATAGTTTTCTCTGTTAAGTAACTTCGTGCCTGTAATACGAGTAGGTAACGCTAACTAGCTCTGTTGGAAATCTTTTACAGTTTTATAGAATGCCAGTCAGATGTTGAGATCTGTGACGTACCTACTGCATCGAATGCTGAATGCTGATATATTCATTCACACAACTGTGCAAGCAAATGAGATGTACTTGGGTTTCAAACTACGCATTAGGAGTCTCTAACATCGGGAGAGGCAGTGTCCATATAGGCCACAAAGGCACGAAGACTTGAGGCGAGACCAACTACAGACAACTACAACAGAGACAACCCAGACTGAAAGTTTGCAGAAAGCAGTAGCAGATTAGCGGACTCAAAATAAGAGTCGAAATATTCGAGTGTGTCTTGAAATGTAGGTAACCCACGTTCAATCAGTTAGATGCCGATAACAGTAGGTATCTGCATCTTTACTCCGTTGAGTTTGGAAGAAGCAGATAACAACGCATGGTCCACGGGAGCGAAGTCTGATAGCGCTGGGGGTCGGTTATAAGTACATTTAATAAAACCTAGGTGGTAAAAAATGCTAGGTACAATTGCTAAATCACCACAAACTTTTATCCTTTTTCTTTTATCCACGTGAATGAAGTCGTGGGCACTAGCTATACATTGCTAAGTAGCTTTTCCCCTGACTGACTTCGATGGCGGGGGAAAAATAGAGCTGCAACTGTTAACCTTAGTCAGCGCGGACGAAGTCGCGGGCAAAAGCTAGTTATAAAGATTTTTATAAGGTTAAAAAATTCGCTCGGGACAGGACTTGAACCCGCAACCTATTGCATTCTGTGCAGGCGCTCTACCAATTGAGTTGAGAGTAGTGTAGATAAGTGCAAACTATTATACTAGATGGCGCCCCATCGTCTTCAATGAGGTTGGAAAATTCGCAAAGATAGTACTTGACTCGGTAGCTCAATAATAATAATAATTGTTAGAGCGCCTGCAGGGAATGCAAGAGGTTGCGAGTTCAAGTCTTGTTCCGAGCGAATTTTTTAACCTTATAAAAATCTTTCTACAGGGTGTTAAAAGACCGCCAACAAAGCGGGAAACCACATATTGTCCTCATCATATCGAACGTTTTTGCCCAAGGAACTATGCCTGGGAAATCAACGGTTTCCGAGATAATGAGGTTCAAAGTCGGACTTTTAAATTATTTTTTTTTTGCTGAAATGTACTCAGTATCAAGTGCTTAACATTTCTTCTCAAGAAGCCATATCAAAACTATGAATATTTCTTGCATAAAACGACGTTAAAATTGCGACATCTTGAGCTTGAGTAACAAAAGTTTATATCAACGCTTGCGCAATATGAGTTCTCTGCGTTACACATCCATTGCGTGATAAAATATTTTCCAAAATTTTAACCTAAAAAACCAAAATCATTTCCCAGCAATAATTTATCGAAAAAGTACTTTGTTTTGGTGTCTAGTATGCGTCCCTTTCGGGTCTGTTGGCGGTCTTTTAACACCCTGTATAGTTCCCTAGCACGGGTTGGTGCTTTAGAAAGTAAAAAAAGAATTATTAATTAAATTAAACAATAATGAAGGGTGGCTTTAATAGTCGTCATCCAGCGAGCGGAAGATAACATAGAGACCGCATTAGCCCTGAGAAATGACCTAATGTAAATGGTTCCTGTGTGGGCGGAGCCTACAAAATGGTTCCTCTCACGATTTAGAAGTTCGACAGACATGACCGAGAAAACATCAATTTTGTCAAATTTTGTCGTGAAATTAAACTATAGAAAATGACTTCATGTGCCGTAAAATGATGCAAAAGCCGTGCTGATGTGCACCACAAAGCAGTGGGTATCGGTTACCATAGGGAAGTAATGTCTTGTAGCGTTTTTATTCACAACTTTTAATAAACCCAAATAAAAATATGAAACTAACTTCTTCCCGTGGCTTTGCTTGAGGTCTTCGCCGTCTTAGTATGTTTAAACATGATAAATTCATCAGTGCGATTATCTTGGACTCATAAAACTGAACTATAAAACTTTTACCCTCGGCTTTGCTTGCCGCCATTTCTTTTTTTTTCGGAGATAATGTAGTATTGTTCGATTTTTACTATCTTAGACTTCCTAAAGATCCTTCACGAAAACGGCGATGGGTAGAAGCAATCCGTCTGGAACGGAATGAACAGCATTGGATTCCGAGCAGACTTTCTTTTTTGTTATATCATCATCATCATCAGCCCTTTAGCACTCACTGCTGAGTAAAGGCCTCTTCTTGCTTACGCCAACTCTCACGATCCTGTGCCAGGCGCAACCACGGTTTTCCGAGTGTAAAGTCTAAAGAGTTGGGCTATGTCGTCGGACCATCTAGCTGGTGGTCTGCCAACCGATCTCATCCCCTTGGGGTCGCCATTCCGCAATAAAATTTGTCCATCTGCCATCGGTACGTCTCGCCAGGTGTCTTGCCCACTTGTGATATTAACAATCAAATAAACATTAGACAATATTAGGTACCTATATGTATAACCGCAGATTTATACGGAAACAGACAAACATACAGATTTTCTGTTTATATATATAGAAACTTTTACAGTTCACGATGACAGATTATCAAATATAATCTGTGCAAAACTTTTGACCTCTGCAGCATGGCATGACGCTGTCACTGTGAAAAGCCCAATGACATCAATGGCGCGTAAACAATTAACCAATGAAGGAGTTTCCTATTTTCTTATTGGTTTAAAATATTTTTGACAACACAACCTGCGCGCGTAGATGCGTGTGCCGTGTTAGAGGATGGTTTTTTCTTGAAGAAGTTGTTCCATGTTATCCAGTTCGCTGTCGTCATCTCAAGCTCGAGCTTAAGTAGGTGAACTCAGAATACAAAATCACCAAGTTGAGACCTTTGCTAATGTCAATGTCAAGCTCAAGCTAGTGTCTATTAATATGCTGACAGCTACTCAAGCATGACATTAGCCAAGGCTTGACATTAGCAAATTTTTTGGTCGTAAAACCAGTGGTACTGTCCAAAAAACTAGTAGTTCGAGTAATTCTCATAATAAGCTGAAATATAATACTTGTGGGTAACAAAAATCGCTTAACAAAAATAGCTCATTTAGCAACAAAATTGAAAAAACTGTGACTTACACTTCTCTTCTGTTATCGATGGTCTGTCTGACAGGAAACTAGAGATGTTGTCATATCTGCCGTCACTTGGTATTGTTGCTGCTCTCCTTCGAACCCTGATTCTGACGTTTGGACTAAACGCAGATATTAATTTCTGTGTTTTCGGCATCAAATCCATAAATAGGGCCGTAGGAGCGTTTAGTAAAGTTAAAAGAATCGTACCTAGTAGGTTGCACGTATAGCATAATAATAATTGAACGAGCGAGCGAAGCGAGCCGGATCGGATCGTCATGTTTGGTAGGCGGGTAAATGAGACAAAAAAAAATTGAACATCAGCCAAATCGGTCGAGGGGTTGCCGAGATATGGATGCATACAAACATACAAATGCAGGATTTTCAAGCAGACTCGAAGAACTTCTCTGGCTTCGCTCGCTCGTTCAAATACCTACCGACATTCTACAGGGTGCACTCTAAGTCGATAGCGAAACTTTAAGTAGGCTATCTACTGATCAATACAAACAACTTGTACTAGGTGGCGAAAAAAATGGAGTGAAAAAAAATTCTGCTGTTCCATACAAAAGGTTAACAAAAAGTACTGTGCAAAAAGTACAAAAAGTACCAAACAAAAAGTACTGTGTCAAATGTATGAAACTGCTGATATATTTTTCGCTCCATTTGTTTTAGCCACCTAGTACAAGTTGTTTGTATTGATCAGTAGACATCCTGCCAGTTCCGCTATCAACTTAGAGTGCACCCTGTAGATCATAAATCTTATGGTCTGAGTAGGAAGGAGGAAGGAAGGAGGTTAGTAGTAATTAGGGCTAATGGAGCATCAATACTTAACTGAACTGGTAATAAAAATTGGACGGAAAGGTGAAGCCCCGGGTAAAATCTAGGCCACGTGAAAATCCATGATTGAAACCTCGTGAAAACTTTTATAATTTGGCACAAACATTTGAGACCTTCCATCCAATTCTCGGTTCATTACTTCTTTGGGTAAAATATTTTTTTGTGAATTTCGACTGTTTGAATTGCGAAACCGATCGTACCCCGCTAAAACTACAATTAGGTAATATTCAAGTTTCAAAACTGTTAAAATTACTGAAAAACCTCGAAACATCTTAACGATGCAAGTAAGTTTTCAAGAGTTCTATAGTTACCTATTATTATAATCAACGTAGTGCATAGTGAAAGCATTTTTGTTAAGTATTGACCTTTATAGAAAAAAAAAATTGCTGAATACCTGAAGACACCGCAGCCTTTTCGCAGTCACGAGGTAACTTTATCGAGTTACGCACTCAAAAAAACAAGAAACAGGCAATCTCCCCTAAAAGCAGCCCTCGTATGCGACATTACCCAACGTGCGTGCGTAGACAAACTTTATTAAACCTAGTACTGAGTGCATGCGCAGTAAATGTTCCTTAACTTCAGCAAAGGGAGTGTAGCGCCAGTGTCTAACCGACCGCCGAAAGCAACGCACAGAGGTCCCGCCACACGCAGGGCAAAAACGCGCGAAGCAACAGTTTTCATTTTTCTAAAGCAACGAGGGTTCTATGTAAGCATCAATTGGAAGTAGAGCATGTCATTGTGGTGTTAGTTTGGAAATTCGAAGGGGAAAATATCCTGTTTCGTTGTTCTAACGTGTGCGTGTGAACTGTTTCTGTTAAGGGTAAGTATATCTGTTCTGTGTGGGTCCTTACAATAAATTTATTGTAGTCTTTTCTGGTTTACCTTGATGCATTTGGCTTAATTATGTGTGAAATTGTTATAGTGTCAAGTTAGACCAGAAAAGTTTTGTTAGACTCTACATTAAGTAGAGGGTACTCAAAAAATCGTCGACAGAGCCTCACCACGTGTATTCCAGAAATGATTCGTTATTATTTTTGGAGGATCCAACTAGAAAAACCCTATTTTTTTTCGAATTGACCTGTATAAAATATACGGTGTTTTTCTGGCTCAGTCGCTGATGTCAAATTGGCGCGTCAATCTCCAAGGTGCTGAATGCGCAGAAAACCAAAATTAACGAATTTCAAAGATAAGTGCCTGCCTAATTTAAGATATTTCGTCAATTTGTTTTCGCTTGTGGTGAAAAGTTCTGTCAACGGTCGATTGAATTATTTTTTATTATAACTTGTTGCATTCTAGAGCTTATCTAATTTACTTTGACGGTGTTCTTCTACCAAACAACCGAAAAACAAACTCAAACCGGTTCCTTTAAATTTTGCCTAGAATTTTCCGAGGGTTTCGATGACATTTTATTACGTATAGGTACATTCTAGTGCCCGTTTAAAGGCTTTTTCACCGATTCATAGTGGAAACTTGTTTGATGCTAAATATACCTCCACCCGATACTGCCATCAATTTGTTATAGATAGACTAGTCATTAGATTAGTTGTCATATTGGGGCAGGTAAAAATGCCTATTTTAAGAAGACAGGTTAATTCTGTTTTGTTTCGAGTTCTGCACAACCCAGCAGCAAAACTTGCTGTGCATTGCTTTGTTTGACCACCTGACTGTTTAAGCTTTTGGAACTTCTTCTTTATACACTTATTTGACGTTTTTTTGATATATCGCGAAAAAATACAAGAGGATTAATCCAATATGGTGGAATTTTGCATTGAATTCAACAAGAAGGGTATTTTCAATAAAATAAAACTTATTTTAAAATGAAAATTTAGGCCTTTTGCATCTACGTAATGAGATGATTTATGCAGCGTCCAGTGGCACCTTCACTCACATTAGAATTTGGTGAAGGGACCACTTGGACTGATAAAGGAGGTTTCCAAATGGTAGGTACAGGAGGCACCCATACCTATCATTTAATTTTCGGTAAAAGGACATAACACCTAATAAACTAGATAAGCTCTAGATTAGTCTATTAACACCTCTACCTCCGTACCTCCAACATTAATGTTTAGCGTACTAATCTCTGTACTAATGTAATTAATCCCAATCCTTGACCATGTAGGTCTAACTGTATTCGAAGAACTGTCTACCCTAAGGGAACCTCATCCCTTTGAAACCCTTGAAGGTAATAACGTTGCCGTTAACCCTCTGCTTAGGGACTTCGCACACGGCGACCTTTTTGCTACAATACAGTTGCAGATCTTGTAAACGCGCAACTGCATATTGAATCGACACAATTTGTTGATGTATTTTTTTTGTTAGCCTCGGTTATCGTGTACCACTGCTGGGCCTCCCCTCTCGTCTTCCACACGTCTCTGCCCTGAGCCACCTCTGACCATGCGACCAATAATTTTGGTTTTGGAGCGCAGGGTCCTGACTCTGTCGATCCTCTTTACACTTTGAGTTTGGACTTTTGAAGTTCAGTCAAAGGCGGTCTGAGCGCCGTAGGTTAAAATGGGTAGAATGCAAAATGTGCTCGATATCATGCTGGACCAGCTGTAGGGTAATTTTTAGAACACTTAAAACATTCATTGTATGTATAAAAAAAAACAATTGCTTTTGTAGCAATGCAAAATGTCGTCGCGTGGGAAGGCCCTTACACCATAAGTAGATGTTTCTTCGTCTTTTCCTTTTGAGAGCAAATTGGTTTGCTAACTTAAGTTTTAGGAGTAAATTGCCCTTTGAACTACCTACTTGACCATGGTTGGAGAGATGTTGCGTTGTGGCCTGTTTGAAAGGTCTCGCCCAGGCCCGTATAACAGAAGTAGACTTAAACAAATATGAAGACTGTTCAAAGATCTTACGCAGCCCGTTTGTAATACGTTAAATGTCAAAGTCGTTAACAGAGATGAAAACTTAAGGTTCTGGTTCTGGTAATACTGGCCTGAACTAAATCGTGGGTGTCCGGGTTTGATTACCTTTTTGCCTGGTGCCAATGTGGTTTAATCGTAGGGAAAACCAGGAAAACTGTAGTCACTAAGTTGAGACCAGGGAGTCTACCGGCTAAGACGAAGCCATTGGCGAAAATCGAAGTTCGATTTTTTAAAAATGTACGGCCACCCAGTTCATTTTACTGCCACCCAGTAAATTTTTCATAATTTGCACATCGATTTTTGCCAATGGTAATCGTCTTCGTTTTAGCCGGTAGAACCCCAGATCTTGATAAATATAAAATCGGGAATGGTTCTATCAGTCCCCCTAGCTGCCACTCCGATCATCGATGACAGACAGTCACGCATTATTATTATGATCGGGACCAAGTATGAAATATCTAAAAAAGAGATTTGGCACTTGGTCCCATAGTGAAATTATGTTAAAGTAAGTTCAGTGTCACAGGACCTTTATAAAACACCCTCCATAACCTAAGTACTGGGTATTATGGTGTGTAAGCTATTTCTATGCCAAATTTCGTCCAAATCTCTCCAGCTGTTTACCGCGAAAGAGAATCAAATCAAAATCAAATCAAATATTTTTTATTGTGTCAGAAAAAATATAACAATAGCTAGAGTCAACTCTAAACCCCAAACTAAAATTATCAAATAGAAAAAACATCCATCCATCAACATCTCGATAAATTATCGTGCCGTAGCGACGGCAAAAGTCGTGTCATATTCGTGTTTGTTTTTAATTTTTTTTTGTGCAAACAACTCGTACACAAGACGTACCACGTCGACCCTTACACGCCAGCACTCTCCTCAGTTACCTACGTTACGGGCAACTTTAAAACAAAAGTGTACACTTTGACGTGCTATTGTGTCTACGAGAGCGTCATTTCCTTTGAAACTCGCTCGGGCAGAGAAACTCTCCTCATCTCGCTGTGGTTTACAAATCATAACTTTACTTTGCATGACGTTCTGACGGGCTACAGTGATAGGTGGGCTCTGCTTTTGTACCTATACATTTTCACGCGATATCCTTATCTACAGGAAGCGTAGACAAAAGCTGAGTCTACGGCTGCTATGTTAGGCCTACCTGACACATAGTACCTTAACTAGTGGCCTCGACCGATTTGGAAAAATGTCGAAAAAATATATGTATACCTTTCTGAAACACCCTGTATAATTTTTGAGCTAATTAATAGGGCACTGTGACTGCCCTTGAGTACAATGATGTAACGCAGGTATTAAAAAGAATATTTTACGAGCGACTGGTATAAATATCTAAAGGTGCTCATCAAATTAAAATTTTCATAATAAATGTTTCACTCCCACTGAGTTCGATTACCTCAAATATGTATTGCCGAAAATAGCCGTCATTAGAACGTGACGATCCATTTATCGTTGACTAGCTTTCCCCGCGACTTCGCATGTAAAAAAATCGATATTGGTTGAAAACAAAATTAATTGTTTTTTTAAGACGCGATCTTCTATAATGGAAATTGATGACGGGGCCTAGCTAACCCAGTAGATGTCTGAAAAAAAAAATTTTTTTAATATTTAGTTATAAAATGTGATCCATATCGTAAACTAGAGACATATTATTATCTTTATATAATCTTTTATAATTAAAGTCTACTTTTTTATTCTGTATGCGGATGTACATTATGGGTATGGTTTCCATACAAATGTGCCCAATGACCTTTCACGTATATCTCCAAAGGCTTCGGCTTTATATTGTCTTTTAATCAGTCAGTTCCATACAATAATTATGTTCATGCAGAAATTATGTATCTAGTTAAAATATTCATTAGACTCATCGACTATAGGGGAAAATTATCCACCTTACAGAGAAAAATATCTGGGGAATTGCCAGGCTGAACTAACTAGGTTTGGCGGTCTCTACTACCTACAACAATAAACGTTGTAATAATTTAAAAGCTTTGCATAATTGGAACCGAAGGGAAATAAATTTCTCTTGCGAACCTATCTTTCAAAAGTTTTTGCTCTACTAAGAGCGGGACAGGCAGAGGTGTTAGTATAGCTTTCCAAGCTGAGCCAGCGGAGCTGACAAATCTATACTTATAATAAAACTCTAGCGAAGTCAATTCTGTACATTGAATATTTTTAGAAAAAAACTAGCAGAGGTTACTAAGTAAACTATACTAAATCCAATAATGCAAAAAAAACGGTTTATGTCTGTCTGTCTGTCTGTCTGTCTTTCTGTCTGTCTGTCTGTCTGTCTGTCTGTCTGTATGAACACGATAAACGCGAACACCGCTGAATAGTTTTCCACCAAACTTAACATGGTCGTAACGCACGTTTCTGGGAGTAACTTAGGCTATCCGATGTTTAGAATACATTGCGGGTTGCAATTTTAACTTCGTTTTTTGTAAGAAATATTCATAATTTGGATATGGCTTCTTGAGAAGGTATGTTAAGAACGTGATACTGAACATATTTCTGCAAAAAAAAAATTAAGTCTGACTTTGAACCACATTCTCTCGAAAACCTACATTGCGGGTTGCAATTTTAACTTGATTTTTTGTAAGAAATATCCATAATTTTGATATGGCTTCTTGAGAAGGTATGTTAAGAACGTGATACTGACACATTACTTAAAAAAAAAAATTGAAAAGTCCGACTTTATTATCTCGGAAACCGTTGATTTCCCAGGCATAGTCCCTTGGGTAAAAATGTTCGTTATGATGAGGACTATACGTATACGTACGAATACGTGGTCTCCCGCTTTGTTGGCGGTCTTTTAACACTTTGTATAATAGCACGCTACGACTTTTGGCATTTGGGGCGCATATTGTAAATGAAAAATCGGCATTTGTTTTTATTTTATTTTGGCGGAAAATGTTAGTTCTACAAGCATAGCATAAGGCCGGGTTAGAGCGTATCTATGGGTTTAAAACAATAGGTATCTCACTCTTTTGTTTCACGTAGAGCGGGATGGACAGAGCCATAGATACGCTCTAACCCAGCCTTATGATGCTTGCTGGAGGGAATTGTGAGTGGTTTTCGGTGGAGGTCGGACAAAGTTTATCGATGTTAGAAATGTAGTACTGTTGCGTCGCGGTCGAAATGTTCTGGGTTGGAACCCACGCGAGGTTGAAATTTTTATTTGTGCCTTTTTTAAAATATTTACTCTACTGAGCCCAACTTGATGTAAAAAAAATATATTTTGTTTGCCGTAGAGCGGGATAGACAGAGTTATTTGCGGTAGATACGCTCTAACCCAACCTTATGCTTTGCTTGCTGGCTTAGCATGAGAATGGGTAAGACCTTATCTATGGGCTTATAACTTTATCTATCCCACTCTACGTCGAGGGAAATACATGTAAACCCCCATACTTCCCAGGCAATTCTTATGCTAAGCTTCCTGGTATCTTACACGGGCGATACCTAATCTAAACAAAACATATTTTATCATAAATGTATTGTTTAGATTAGGGCACACACACACAGACAGACACACAGACAGGCACACCCTCATAAACACATAAACAGACACACACACAAAGCTATCCATGACACCCCTCTTTGTTGGTCGGGGGTTAAAAAAAACCATCCTTTTGAGTTTTCCTCCACAGTCGAATTTAAATTAAATGTCAAATGTGTAAAAACGCATACGAAGTCGCGGGCACAACTAGTATATAATAATAGACATGGTAGCAGAAGGTACCATTATAATTAAGTTAAGTAATTTAAAAAATCTTGAAAAAACTTTGAGTAATATCTATCTAAAACGGAGTTCAGTTTTTAACCCCCTACCCAAAAAGAGGGGTGTTATAAGTTGTCTGTGGCACCGTAGCTCTTAAATGGTGGAACCGATATGGATGCGGTTTTTTTTTTGAAAGCGGGTTTTCTAGCGAGGGTTCTTATATAGATAAGGTTTCCGTTTATGAGATGCTAATTTGAAGCTAAAAAGTCGGGGGTATGTATTTTTTTTATTTTAGTAGTTATTTTAAACATTTAGAATAAGCTGAAAAAATTCGCTCGGGGGACATGCAACCTCTTGCATACCGTGCAGGCAATCTACCAATTGAGCTACCGAGCCAAGTAATTGTCGATGCGATTTTTTTCAACTTATTACTAGTAGTTCGCCCCGAACCCGAACGCGCGACCCCATATCTCAGCAACCCCTCGACCGATTTGGCTCATCTTCGAACTTTAAAATTCTCTTTGCCTGATTTACCCACCTACCAAATTTAATAACGATCCGACTAAGTTTACATACATACATACATACAAACGCTGGATTGTTCCAGTAGGCTCGGAGAACTTCGCTCGCTCGTTCAATAAATGTTTAAAATGAGCTTCAGAAAAAACTAAAAGTTAGTAAGTAGGTAGTTATTGTTTGACGTAATTCACTGCCGTTCTTTATTGGTTGTGAACTGGGATGCATAATGAATTCAAAAGCCAATCTTAGTGAATCGCCCGCGCGCAAAGAAAAATGCAAGTCGATTCCTGTATCAAATACCTACACTAAATAAAATGAAAATGTTCACATATCAAACCCTAGAATTAGGTGAGACCTATCTAAAACAGCCAGATCTATCTAAAACACGCCTCAACTTACATCTAGATAAAACTGTTTCCGCTTCAAAGACCAGAAAACATATTTTAGAGAGAAAATAGCAAAACTGCACGCTGCGATTGGCAATTCACGTCACATCACTCAACCGAGCTGCTAGGACAGACATTTCTTTATAACTAGCGGATTCGACATGAGATTCAAGGTTAGTCAGATAAAAATGCAAAGATTTCTTTAAAAAACGTCTATCGTAACGTTTATTTCAGCGCTTTTCCGTGCTTCGGAAGGCACGTTAAACCGTTGGTCCAGGCTGATGTTGATTAATAACAATCGTTAAGCCAAGTTAGAGGCCCTTTGGGCGGCTTAAAACTCTGACACCAGGAGTGGCCACTACCTCATAAGATTACCTACCTACTAAAAAACGTCTACAGGGTGCACTCTAAGTCGATAGCGGAACTTTAAGTAGGCTGTCTACTGATCACTACAAACAACTTGTACTAGGTGCCAACTTAAAGTTCCGCTATCGACTTAGAGTGCACCCTGTAGTTCAATTCTTGAAATCACATCACGGTTCTAATATCTAATGTAAGCATGACACCTTATTTGGATACATGTTTTTTACGAAACGGCGGGACTTTGGATGAAATTTGGAACAGATTTACACACCATAATGACACAAAAGCTATAAATACTAACTTGTACTCACGACTTCATCCGCTCTGACATCGATATTGACTCTACAATGTATCCAAAACATCATAACTTCTTCGAATAAAATCTTTTGCGAGTATAAGTACAACTTTACATTTAGTATGGCAATTATTATGCTTTACTTACCGGTCAATTACCTACTGACTCTCAGGTAGGCGTGATGAAATATTTATCTTTTCCATCCATCCAGTCGTTCCCTCGATGCTGAGGATCGTGACCATCACTTGAAGGTGGTGGAGAGTTGAGTTTTCCATTCTCTCACTCGAGTCACTCGTGATGCGGATCAGCTCATGCAGATGTTTTTGCGTGCCTTTATATCCGCCTCATATCCGTCCCTCTAGCGGGTAGTCTGCCTCGAGCTCTCTTGCCCTCCAACTTTATCATCATAATCAGTTTTTCCAGTTTTTGCAGGTCCTCCACAAGCTATATTATGTGTCCGAAGATAGTTGAGATACTTTTTAAACTCTAACTTTCGTAAGCACTGCACATTTTTATATCGATTTAACGGTTTCACTTACTTTTATTCCGATAAAATAAACGTAAGTGAAACCGTTAAATCGATATAATAGTACGTTGGCAAATGATTGAGAGTGGTGCGTGTTTTCAACTCTGCGTATTTGTTCTCATCGCGGTTCAGGTTAACTAGGGTGTAGGTATGCCATTCTGATATTGAATTAGTGTCCCCTTTTAAGTGTACCTCTTCGATCATAAATAGGTTCGATAATATACAAGGTGTTACAAAAGTACCTAACTCTTTTTACAGGGTAATAGCACCCGGTGATAGGGATCACAACCAATTCTGTAAAAAAAAGTTGAAAAAAACAATTTATAATTTATAACCTCAAAATTGAAAAATTTTCATAACTTTTTTGTTTTGTTATTACCTCAAATTTAAAAATATGTTTGTGCGTGTAGGTGCATTTTTTTTACTCTATGACGATCCGTTAATTTTTTAATTAATAAAATGTGAATGATGTGGCGATAGAAAAGTACTTTACTTACTTTTTTTACTCTATGACGATCCGTTAATTTTTTAATTAATAAAATGTGAATGATGTGGCGATAGAAAAGTATTTTTTAAATATTGTTTTCATTAACTTTCACAATTTTTTAACAACTCAAAGCTATGTAAATGCACCTACACGCACAAACATATTTTTAAATTTGAGCTAATAACAAAAACAAAAAAGTTATGAAAATTTTTCAATTTTGAGGTTATAAATTATAAATTGTTTTTTTCAACTTTTTTTTACAGAATTGACATCCTGTTGACCAGTAGGTTACACCCTGTAAAAAGAGTTAGGATGTTTCGTAACACGTTGTATATGGTTTTGCATGCTAGACACACAGAGTATTTAAAATGCATGGCGCGAGGTGACGATTTAGCCGAAAGCGTAGGGAGCCTCGGCTATTAGATGCATGAAGGCTGAAGCCCGTTCCAATTTCAAAATGTAGATTTTTTTGATTACAACAAATTGTTACCAGATTGACTAGTCAAGGATAGATTTGTGGATGTTTTCAGTGCATGTAGCACAACAACATGCAATTTAATTAGTAACGCGTTTTACAAGCGTATTTATTTCATGAAATCGTCATTTTGCACAAACTGCTGTATTTAATAAAGCTAAAAAACAAGTGCGTTGTTGTTACCTACTTTTTTTTAAATCTCGACACCGCTCGTGTAATAAATTTTTCATCCTAGATATTGAAATAAATTCCATACTCGGTACCTACGTTTTGTTTTAATGTCGTTGCAAACTGACATGGCTTTCAATTTATCGATGCAATATGTTTGAAACTGCGACATTAATTGAGACTGTTTCAGGTTAGTTACAAATTTCAACATTATACAATACACAGACAAACATTGAAGTGACCGAAAACACATGGGAAACTAGAGCCATTCACCAGGCTCGGGACAAAGACAGATCTGTCTATCTCTCGACTAGTAACCTAATAAATTGTTCTGGTAACCAGGCCCTCGATTCTGTTAAACAGTTTTTCTCGATAGGTTCAGCGTTGTAGGAGAATGGAGGAAAAACTGGTATTTTCTTAAAAACTTTACTGTCAACCTATCGAAACATGATAGCGACGAGCCAAGTTTTTGATCAATGAGATACAGGGCCTGTAGTTTAGCAGTTAGCAATCTCTTGAATTATTATTTTGCTGAGTTAGGTATATGTGAATCATTTCCTATTGAGCAGATCTATAGCGTTATTTTATTGAGTTTTGGTGTTTGCCGACTGACATAAATTGGTCAATTGAATTCTCCAAATCGAATATTCTATGTCAATAGGGTTTCTCATCTTGAACATGTTTGCGTCATTCCCTTTTACGTGAATTCAATTTCTGTTCCATGGAAAGAAGGTACAAATACATGTGATTGTATCGTCCTCTCCGATTGTACAGAGTCAAATCTAGAGTGTTTACCCTGCAAGAATAAGTTTTTCATCTTTTTCGCACTAAAAAAAACGTTTTAGCAACGAATCAAAATCAAATAATTTGGACTCTCCCCAGTGGCAGCGGTCTAGACTTTTTGTAAATAATTTAGGTTTATTTTAGTTTTATTTTAGGTTTATTGTAGGTTTATTTTAGTTTTATTTTAGATTAAGTTTTCTTTAATTAAGTTAATTAGATTATTAATACTTAATTTTTAAATAATAATTTTGCCAGTAAGATTATGCAGGCTAAGGCCTCGAACCAACTCCTCAAAACGCCCTTAATATGGCTGCTAGTCCACCTGCATGCCCGTCATGTCACTACATCCCGTTAAAAAAAAAATCAGTCAAGTGCGAGAGGGACTCGCACACAGAGGGTTCCATACCGCCATACAGTTTTTTATGATTGGTTTTTTGATGCTTGTGTGTTCCGTTTTTGCGATGGAGCAAAAAGTATAAAAACACGTTTGTTGTAGGGGACCCCCTTATTTTTATTATTTTTAATTTTTAATATTTGTTGCGTAATCCGCCATAATAACACATAATCTGTGAAAATGTCTTGTCCCTTACAGTTGGGGACCTCTGAAGTAGAACTTGTGTAAATCCCACTGTTGTCATTTACTTTCAATTTGTTAACACACCAACATTGGAACGCGGACCAACACAGTTACTGTTAGCGGGCACACTGCAATTTGTTATTTTTCAATCTTCAGCTATGTGGCCTCGGAACACTTGAAGGAATTGCGAGAAGGCACAATTACCACTTGATAAGAAGACACAGAAAGACGGTCGGTCTTGCTTTTGGCAAGCCACACTATTATACCATTACCTTGCCTCGTCAGTCCTTGCTTTGACAGGTGACTTGTCTGTTCTCAGCAACGCCTGTCCGATCCGCGCTCGATAGGTTAGGTAGGTACATTATTATGAAAATTGGAGTGAATGAATCCCAGTTGAGACAAAAGCGCTCGACGGGCCTATGCACAACAAGCACAAGGCTGTTTTCGCATAAACCGTCGTTAACTCGTTACGCGTTTTGTATTTTCTTTCCAGAATAGGTACGCGCCCATTCCACGCCGAACGATGCAAGTTTATTCTGACAAAACGCGCATCTAAGATAGCGCGAACAAAAAAACCCCATCTGCATCCATCCATTCTCGCACATTTTTGACTGGTTCTTTCAAGTTATTCTTTCACAAGGCAAATGCTCAATTATCTTTACTTGGCGTGGAGGAAAATACAAAGGGATTTTTTGTCTCCCCACATAATAAAGGGAGGCAAGCGTATGTCGTAAAGGACCTCCGTGAATTTACAAGAGCTATAGCCACGTCAAGGCACTATTTTCAGAGCACTTTGTGAGTCCCTCGTGAAATAATAAAGCAATCTTTTAGTGAAATGTGGTGGGGTTTTTGTGCCACTTCTGTTTTGGATGCAAAGAAACTTCTAAGTTATCGGTGAAGAGAAATCAAGGTTTTCACAAATGTTGTAACCACGAGTTATTTCGTATTTAATTGAGTAGATATAAGCCATTTTTACAAATAGTTAATACAGGGTGTTAGAGAAAAGTCATGTGACACTGAAGGGGGTCACTTTTCTCATCAATACAAGCAATATTTACTATGAGACCAAGTGGGAAATCTGGAAAAAAATAACAGCTGATATTTTCTTCGAGATTTCGCACTTGGCCCAATAGTACCAGTTGCTTGTATTGGTGAGTTAAGCAACCCTCAAAAGGACCTTTCTGTACCTAATACCCTGTATAGAAGGGTTGCCCTGTCAGACGCGATTACCTTCTTCTTCTTCTTAGGGTGCCTCTCCGACTCAGCGAAGGTTGGCGGTCAGCTCCGCAAATTTCTCTTTGTTTCTCGCGAGGTGAAATACGAGTAGCAGTAGGTACTCGTGATGCCAGTCCACTCCAGCCCCTTTAATATCTAAAATATCTACAGTAAAAATAACGGTTTTTATACAGGGTGTTAAAAGACCGCCAACAGACCCGAAAGCCACGCATACTAGACACCAAAACAAAGTACTTTTTCGATAAATTATTGCTGGGAAATGATTTTGGTTTTTTAGGTTATCATTTTGAAAAATATTTTATCACGCAATGGACGTGCAACGCACAGAAGTCATATTGCGCAAGCGTAGGTATCAGTTTATGTTACTTAAGCTTGAAGTGCCGATGTTTAGAATACATTGCGGGTTGCAATTTTAACGTCGTTTTTTTGTAAGAAATATTCATAATTTTGATATGGCTTCTTGAGAAGGTACGTTAAGAACTAGATACTAAATACATTTCTGCAAAAAAAAAGTTTTGAAAAGTCCGACTTTGAACCTCATTATCTCGGAAACCGTTGATTTCCCAGGCATAGTTCCTTGGAAAAAATGTTCCGTATGATGAGGACAATACATGGTTTCCCGCTTTGTTGGCGGTCTTTTAACACCCTGTATGTTAAAATAAAGATTGTTCATTTCAATAAGGGCTATTTTCGAGTGTTTTGACGCTCGGAGGCTGAGTGGAATTTTTAGATAATAGAGGCACTGATCCCTAGATTGAATTGTATATATTTTTTAATATTTGCAGGCACTTTAGAAATAAGTTAATACCTTAACCAACTTTTAGGTCCACTTGCCTCAAACTGGGTTAGCCAATTAACTCTGAGTTAACGTGAATAACCTTAATTGTATGCAAATGTTAAATTAACCATGAGTTACTTGGCTAACCCTGCTTAACGCAAGTCCACCTTAGAAATCGACATCCTTATTTGTTCAAATTTTAATCAATGTTCAGCCCTGGATATAAAGGATAGAATAAAAGATAGAAACGCCGAGTGGTACAGGATTTCCAACTCATTTCCAGTATCATTAACTTTTCAATCATCTGCAAAAAGCTTGTAAAGAGGGAAACACATCAAGCATCAAGTTATAATGAAAATTAATATTGGTCTGAATATATGAATGGTGCGGTGGTACGGTGTATGCGCGTTAGGTACATACAATGGTCTCAATGTAGGGGTAACAAATTTTATTTCAAAAGTCGAGGCATATTCTCGATCGAGGCTCGATTTTCATATTATCAGACCAATATTAATTTTCGCTATAACAGGAAGAAGCCGTTTTCAGTTTCATTGGCACGCTTAATTTTCGCAAATCGAAATAACATGATTGCTACTTCTAAATAGTATCCGATTTTGTTGATTTTGCGGCCAATGAGATTTTTTTACAAAATTCTAAGCTTTTTCCTTTTTAAAAAATCTTAAAACGTGTTTTTTTATTTTGAAAATTTTCGAATAAAAAAATAAGAAACATTTTAGGCATATTATATTAAAATCTAAAAAAACGATTGACATCAAAATCAACGAAATTGGGTAATATTTAGAGGTAGCAAAAGTGTTATTTCGTTTCTCCGTTTGTAAGGGCGAGAGCGCGGCAGAGCGCTCCCTTCACAATCCGGTATGGAAGCACCAAATTATTTACCTTTGAACTGGATTTGTTACAAACTTGAGCTATACAAAGCGGCTAAACATTAATATAACCCAGTGGTACAAGACAAGGAATCAAAATCGGAACCCATATTTTTCACCGTATCGTAAAAAACTATCCCCTTTTGAAAATAACACGATCGCAAACGAGCGACAACAATTTCAGTGTTTACCATCCTAGAAAAGCTGACTAAAACACTCCCGCCCCTACGCCCTTACCCACAAGGTTCACATTGCAGGTATCGACCAATGTATAGCGATGCTCAACCGTTCACCGTCGGTCTTTCGCAACGGTGGTGATGATGAGGAGCGGGTGGTGAACAGCAAGAAGGTCTACTCGAGGCGGCCCTGGTATGCGCTGCCAGTAGACCCGGCCGAGATATTGGACGAGCAAGAGAAGGAGTATACGCAAGGTGAGTAATAAAAATCACGGACGACCGAATTTACCACGGTTCATCGGCGCACGATTGTCCGAATCACGTTTCGCCGACAGCACTTTTCTCCGATTAACCTTTCATCGAACCTTCGCCGACTCACGTTAGATGAATAACACAGAGGGCCATTTCATAAAACTACAATTCGCAGTTTATTATGACAATTCGATGTCATTGAGTACCATAAATATGAAGGCCTTTGTACGAGTATCTACTTAATGAGATGATCTATACCGCGTCCAGTGGTACAGTCGGCCACACGCTGGGATACCCCTTTTTTTCGATTGGCGCCCTTATGCCGAACGCGGTAAGAGCTGCGATAGGGTATCTGTGACTGTAGCTGATCGTACCTTTACTCGCACTAGATAGGTGAAGAGACCACTCGGCGCTGCAGTGCCTGGGACATTGTTTTAGATGGAGTATACTTTCCCAGCAACTATACCATCCTGACAGCTGAGTCGGCTTAGCCCACAGGAAAGGCGTATTGTCATTGAGTATTCGGTTAGTAACCTAACTTTTTTAGTAAACTTTTAATACCTTATCGGCTACGCAGTATAAATCGGATTGTCATATAGTAAATTGTCATTGACAACTTTATGAAATGGCCAACTGATGTGGCCACTACCTCATAAGATTACCTACCTAATGAAAATCGGAAATAAACTTCTGCCCAAACATTAGGTCATCAAACCTGTAACCTCACGCATATACAGGGTGTTAAAAGACCGCCAACAGACCCGAAAGGTACGCATACTAGACACCAAAATAAAGTACTTTTTCGATAAATTATTGCTGGGAAATGATTTTGGTTTTTTAGGTTATAGTTTTGGAAAATATATTATCACGCAATGGATGTGTAACTCAGAGAAATCATATTGCGCAGGCGTTGACATAAACTTTTTTTACTTACGCTCAAGGTTCCGATGTTAAAATACATTGAGGGTTGCAATTTTAACGTCGTTTTATGAAAGAAATATTCAAAATTTTGATATAGCTTCTTGAGAAGAAATGTTAAGTACTAGATACTGAGAACATTCCTGCATTTTTATTTTTTATTGTTCGACTTTGGACGTCATTATCTCGGAAACCGTTGATTTCCCAGGCATAGTTCCTTGGGCAAAAATGTTCCATATGATGAGGACAATACGTGGTTTCCCGCTTTGTTGGCGGTCTTTTAACACCCTGCATGTGGCATTAGTTCTATCCACTAGACTACCATAATAAACCGAGTTATAGTGAAACTTATTAAATGAGCCTTGTGTCAGAGGTGTCCCGCGTCGCCAGCAAGCCTCATGCAACATTTTAATTTACCAACCCCCGAGGGATAAACTAATCATCCGACGCGCAAGGACTTTTAGCTCTGAGTAATTAATACACTTAGGTACAGTTAGGTTAGATAGGTACGGTCAGAGTAGCTACCATGAGTGCGAAACATCTGTGCCGGACGTCTGTCATGTATTTAATTCTAATACCTACTATAGTAGTAAGGTTGTTTATCCAACTTATCACTTTCAGTGACAGTGGCAGTAAGCACTCGTGGTAGCTGCTCTGTTTGTTACTTTCTGGACAACAATGACGTGAAATATTCAAATTCGAAAATCAAAAATAGTGGCTCAGAAAAAGATATAAGAAAAAGTTTCTCTGTTTACAACGGCTTGCCCATAATTTCAGTTAGGTAGTTACGTACCTACTTTTAATTTTGTGAATTTGTATTAGCTACAGTTAAAATATACAACCACCACTTATGATTCACCACTTATGATTCAAGTAGTAATGATCTTTATTTTTTTGTTACCTATATTATTGTTACTTCTATAAAACTTCATCCACCTGTACCTTCGTGAAACAAACTCAATAACATACCTGCAAATAACTCCCTTGGCGCCGTCTCGGGGTATTTTCTCATTATATTCCTCTTATTACAACAAAGACACCTCGGCAGTCTTAGTAGGTGGAGAAATATAATACCCTGTCTTATGGGTTAGCACGAGATTGAAGTTACGCATCTGGAGTGAGTGTGAGTACACCTTCAACTATTGAATTCTTAATTTACGTGATTCAATATTCAATAATTTTCCTGAAATATCATAACGGGAGTACTATCTTTTTCCTGTTCTCTCGTGTCGAAAGCGTCAAACTTTGCGCTTCCAAAAACGCGCTAACTCAACCGCAATAGAAGCCGCCTCCAGAAGATCCTAACAGCTGCATTGTGGAGCAGCAGGACAGGTGTGAAGATTTTATTTATTCGTATGGCCACAAAAATATATTAATATTGTCTGTGCGGCTCTACATCGGCAGTATTGTTCACGATTGTGTTCACCCTTGAACACAAAACGCTGCTAGTGACAGCGATTGAAGGCGAGCTCTTTGAATTGATGATTGTCTGCTTTCGACTTCTCCGGCGAATCCTAAATAACAAAGAGCGAGAGAAAAATATGCTAACTCACGTCAATTCAACGGTTTTGGAAATCAGTGGTCTCGAACGTCATAGAGCTTAATCGGTAGAGTTGCCCACTAAAATTGGTATAATTGGACCTAAATTCGGTATATGACAAAAAAAATGCAACAATAATAAGCCAAATTCGTTTATTAATATGTAATTAACATCAAACATTTCAATATTAAAACTAAAATCATCTTTTAGGGTCATACCAATACTCATTGGCCATAGCCGCGGTCATCTTTGAATTATTTTTTTGGAGGCACTCACTTCGCAACTAGAAACTAATTTTCTCTTCGAAGTTACAAAAAATAATGAAGATATACAATCCGTATACCTGCACTTTATATGAGTATAGTCAAGTGAATTCTCGGGTGGGAAACCCCTAACATCGAATTGTAGAACTGAAGGGAATTCCCTAAAATATAGCTAAGGAACAATTTGTGAATCTGCAATACTATTGCAGGATTTTCCATAGCGTAAAACATAGATGAAAAGGGTTGTCAACTAAAAAGTATCAAAATCGGTAGAAAAATCGGCATAATTATGGGTATTCTCTGAAATCGTGGAAAAATCATTGCATTTCGGTATTTCGGTAGGACAGAGCCCATATCGGTAGAAATACCGAACGATAGTTCACGTTTAGTACACGTGAAACTCCTGATAAGAGTTCGCTCCATTCACCGGCTCCATTGTACAATCTGTAGTACGTCAATCTCAGTTCATAAAATCACCCGCAACGTAAACAAATAAAGTTCCAACGTGTGAATGTTGAAATGCTGTCGACTGTACAAGGTGTCCCAGTTCGGAAAACAATGGCGACCTTTACGAGTCTCGTTTAATAATAATTTGCGAGAAACTGAGCATCTACTCGAGATAGTTTTGTTTGACTAAATTCTAGACGTTAAAATGAGCGTATTGTTGGCAGTTGGCATGAACCTAAAAAACTATAAGAAATACTAGGTTTTTTTTAAGATTTAAAAGCTGTTTATAATAAACTTACACAAACTTTGGTGTTTATTAGCGGTAATATTGATAAAAAAATCCATTCTAACTAAGCATAAAACGAGCTCTGACACCAGGGGTGGACACTACATCATACCATTATTTACCTAATAATATTTTATTATATCATTGTTGCAACCTTCACGCAAAACTATCACTACCGCTTACGAAAGTTTTAAGTATAAAAATATTACAATGAGCCAAATCTTGACATGATTTGAAAAATTATCAGCGCTATTTGACAGGTCTATTTAGTTCCTGGGGGTCTACCGGCTAAGATGAAGCCAATTACCATTGGCGAAAATCGAAAAATGTACTGCCACCCAGTACATTTTACTGCCACCCCTGTTCATTTTTCATAAATCGAACTTTGATTTTCGCCAATGGTGATCGGCTTCGTCTTAGCCGGTAGACCCCCAATCTGATTTAAGGGTAGCAAATCCTTTTCTCGCGGTTCACAAACTTTGTCAATCGGATAAGAATGGCAAGTCCAAGTAGTTTTTGTTTTTTCTAAAGCACTATAACCCGTGCTAGGGAATAATTTAAACATTTATATTATAAATGTTTAAGTCCAAGTATTCTATGAGCGCAAGGTAACACAGTAGAGGTCCAGGTACATTGTAAGCTCCACAAAGTCTCGTGTCATTATGTATTTACAGCACCGCGCGGGTCAGACAAAATTGGGTGAGCAATATTTTAGTCTTAATATAATTGTCGGCGGATCTTAGGGGTCATGTTTTGATCGTTATTTGTTCGCGTAACTTGATATTTATTAGATATCCTTTCGTTCGAGGTATTCAAGGACGATTAGCGATGACAAAGGCTTGGCACTTATTACGTTGGAATTTTCGTGACAGAATATTTGACCAATTTTGGATAGAATTCTTTTTATCTGCAACCCAAAAGTTATAGTCACGTAGTGCAGTCAAGATTTTTAATTAGGCCTTATTAAGATTGCGGTGGAGACTTAGGTTTTATATCCTGAATTACGTACTTTATAACATACCCAAAGGGGAAAAATTAACCTTGATTAATTTTGTGTTATTACGTATTACGCGTGACGCGAAGTAAAATGGGTCATGCAACTCGTGCATGATGCGCTCAGTGTGTTTTGGCACTTAGGGAAATAAATTCACATTAATTCTGAAAGAAATACAATGTAGAGCATGGATAAAAATCTTCTAAGATTTCAAATTGTTCAGACTTTGATAAATTGATGCGCTGTATCAAAACACGGCTTGGCTTCTCATCCCACTCTTGTGCTTAACTTGGCATATAATCTCTTGGCATATATTATACTCGTATGCTGGATTTATATTACATACTCCCATCTAAAGCAACCACAAATGTTTGTGAAGCTCACTCGGGTACAGACATTACGAGTATTTACTTCAATCCTTGAGGCGGTGCACAGTGGTCGATTTCACGGATTTAGGCGGCCAAAAGTCCATTTCTCAAAGTTAACTTATAACAAAACGAATTGATTAACGGAAAAATAGACACCCTGACTGCTCAAACCCCACCCCTCCCCAGTTCCTAGAACTGCGTGCGCGCCCCCACAGATAGTCGGAACTTGATCGTCGCGCAAGCTGAACACGTTCGTTCTCGTCACTGATAGCGCAAACAATTGTACAAAGTGAATATTTCATTTGACACTGTTCAGTTACTCAAGTAAAAGTGTTGGATATCGAAAGTTCAGGTAAGCTCCTTCAATTGTAATATAAATTCAGATTAGGAATATCAATATTTAGTGCAGTTATAACGTATCAAAGATTGCCCTTTTTCATGCATAATATTATCATTTTTTTTATTTTCAATAGTATAAATGTTGTACTTCCGGGACCGTCCGAGTAAAATTCCTTATAGTTTCTGATACTGTAGCTCTTTAAGCAGATAACCACAAAAAAATTAGCCACCACCTTTGACCACTTCGCGAGAAAAAAATCATTTAATCAACTTTGGCAGAATGTGAGAAAAAATACTTTTTTGTTTCTTTTCCGTTAAAATTCCTTTCCGTTGTTCTAGGTTCATCAAGTTACTCAGGCATCGAAGTAGTAACTCGTAGATATCTTTTTACCCGACTGCCCAAAGGTGTATGTGTCTATGTTTATATGTATGTATGTCCGTTCGTATGTTCCCACCTACAGCTTAAACGCCTGAACCGGTTTGAACAAATGAGGTGTCATTGGATTGGTCTTGCCGCTGCAAGTGTCATAGAATATGTGACGTTACCAAAAAAGCAATATGGCGCCCATTAGGCGCCATATTGCTGGGTCGAATTGAAATAATATTTTGTAACCCCTGCAATATGGGTATCAAATTAAAGGTATTTAAATGAAGATTGCGAAAATATAGTTTGTGGTGGAAAAAACAAACTAAAAAGAAAAAAACTGTTATACAGGGTGGATTTGAGACGGGGCAGTAAGGGCAGGTACCTTAACCGTTATAGTTACAGGAAAACGTTCTTAGGAGACCTTGCATAACTTTTTGAGATATTATGAAATGCATTCAAACATTTTGTGAAAAATGTACGGCCAGCGAAAAAAATTATAAAATATCAAAATTTTTTTTAAGCCATTCGATCCTCTTTCATGTAGAGATCAAAAGACTCTTAGGAGCCAACTGAGGTTTAAGTACTAGAAATGTCAGGAATTTACAAAAACTTTCCCCATACATTTTCTATGGAAAAAAAACCTTTTTTTAGTTGGCTCCTAAAGACTCTTAGGAGCCAACCGAGGTTTGAGTGCTAGAATTGACAGAAATCGGCAAAAACTTTCCCCCGTACAAAATGATAATAATAAATTATTTATTTCAGGCATCATGGACCCATATTTTTAAATTAATTAAATTAATAAATTACATTACAGTTACAACAGAAAATCAGAAGAAATAATTATAAAAACGCTCAATTAAAATGTCGAAAACCTACGTCAAATGTACGTGGAGCATTTTTTCGCGATTTCTAACATTTCTTTTACTCAAACCTAAATTGGCTCCTTAGATTTTTTTTATCCCTACACGAAAGAGGATCGAATAGCATTACAAAAAGGTTTTTTCATAGAAAAAAATCGTATTTTAGCATTTTTTTTGCTGACCGTATTTTTTTTACAAAATCTGTGAATGCAGTTCATAATATCTCAAAAAGTTATGGAAGGTCTCCTAAAAACGTTTTCCTGTAACTATAACGGTTTAGGTACCCGCCCTTACTGCCCCGTCTCAAAAATCCACCCTGTATATAAAAAAAACCCGACTGCATCACAGTCTAAGCAGGCGGGACCAAACCAAATCAGACCCGTTCAAAGGGCTCATGGTAAGCATCACAAATATATATTTTTTTATAATTTTAAATGAATGTTTTTGAGGTTATATAGGAAAATACGTAAAAATTGTCAGTACGGAACCCATAAAACGCGAACCCGACTCGCATTTGGCCGGTTTTTTTTTCCATATTGTATTTTCTGTGGAGAATAAAAGCTATTTTTTTATGTATGATCGTCTTTTACTTTACAATTTGTGATAATTGCTAACCCAAATCTCAAAAACTACTAAGATTTTTTTTATAATTCAAATGAACTCAAAATATATCTTTTACACCAAAGGCTCTTAAAGAAAATTTTAAAACTTTGGCGCTATTTAGGTAAAATTTTTCACAATCATTGTTTTTTTGTCTAGAAAAAGATATTTCAATGAAACAAATAGATATAAAAATATATATTCAGTCTAAAATACCATATTTGCGTTTGTAGTCGTATTTATTACTGAATAAAAGCATAAAATAATTTTGGCCGCCTAAATCGTACAAATCTACCACTGTGCGGTGGTTTGGAATGTAAGTAATAAGTAAGTAATTAAAAAAACATTTATTTTAAAACGACAGTTTTACAAATAATTAATACATTTATTTTAAAACAACAGTTTACAAATTGCACATAAAAGATACACTAATAAAATAAAGAAGAATTCAAAAAGTTAAATTGAAGTCCCCAAACGGAGACGCATTCAAAAAGTCTACATTCAAAAAGTCTACAGTCTAAAATTAAAATGCTGAATGGTAATATTTTCTTAGGTTTGCACGAGCACTATACATAATTTAAACACAGATTTTAACGGATTTAACACTCGTTTTATTAACTTTTTACATTTTCCAACGTTTCGAGACCTTTGCAGGGCTTGTGGTCGCGGTAGACTGAGGTGACAGCTGTCTTGTATGTCATTTGTAAGGTCTCGAAACGTTGGAAAATGTAAAAAGTTAATAAAACGAGTGTTAAATCCGTTAAAATCTGTGTTTAAATTATGCTGAATGGTTATAACGCCAAAAGTCACAATGCCGAAAGATCATAAAAATTTGGTAGAATCATTGAAACGCCGAAATTAAAAATGCCGATACTTAAAATGCATACGGTTAAAACGGCTTCACTTTTTTTTCTATATCCGGTTTTATCCGGTTTAATGGTCCACTCGAAAACAAAAAGGAGTATCTCAAAGTGTCGCCAACCGTATCACCTGACCTACTCATTGTTTTAAACTTTTTTTGACTGTCTGACACACTTTCAATAATACCCTGTATTTTTACCCAGGGGGTTCGCAAAATTTCGTTGCTTTTGCGCTAAACCTATGAAATTTCGCCTTCAAATAAGTTCAAATAGATACAGAAACACGTTACACACACAGTTACGTGATATCACGCCTTGACGCTATGTCATGTTCTTTAGGGGCCGAACACACTGCCCTTCGCGTTCTGCGTTCAGAGTTCTCAGATTTGCTTCACGAGAACTCCGCGTTCTGACAGCTTCAGTGTGAATGGTTCTAAGCAACCCCATACATTAGAAATAACGCGGAAAGCAGAACTCTGAACGCGGAACGCAGAACTCCGGGCGGTGTGTGCGGCGCGTTACTTTCTGTTTTTGAAAAAAAAATGTTATAGAGGCATAGTAAGGCCCCTTCACATTGCCGCATTTCGTAGCGGCATGCAGTGCGACTTTTATAATAATAATAAATAATAAATGCTTTTATTTCGGAAAACACGGTTCCATATCACAAAAAAATACAATACATATACAAAGTCACAGTAGACACAATAAATTAAATAGTACTAATATAGTAAGTATTTGAAAAGGCCCAAAATTTTGTAAAAAAGATTTCAAAATTGTTTAAAAAATAATGATAATAGTATTTTCCAGATTACAATGTCACTAAAATAGCTGGCAAGAATTTGTATACGTGCCGCGTGTTCGCACGACAATGCGGCATACGTGTGTGCTTCTACGTTCGGTTTCATACAAACAAATCCTTGCTGCCGCAATGACTTGCGGGAAATTGTAAACTGTGTGAAGGGGGCTTAAACGGGGTCTGACAAATTTTGTAATCTCGTACGTTGTAACTCAAAACGCCCGAAGTGCTTGCAAATGCATCTCCGAAGCCGACGGTAGAGCTAACTGGATTTTAAACTTCCGTAGAAGGATTTTCTTCCAACGAGGAAATTTTGGGAAACCGGATGTGTCTGTTTACTGCTGCGCAAAACAATCGAATTTAAGGGTGGAAAGTAGATATTAGTGGCCTCCCTTTACGCTGACATCTCTCTCGATTTCATATTCTTCTTTTTTTAAACTTTCATTAGATATCTGCCTTCTTCAATTTAAAATACAAAAAGCAGATATCTTTATAAAAAACCATAGCGGTCATGAAGCTATTATGTGCTCGTGGCTGCATGCCTTATAATAATTTTGACACTCTTACACGAATAAGAAGAAGAAGAATATTGAAATAATTTACAAAATATAACTTGAAAAAAAAAAAACATTTTTTCCACATTCCCATTGCTGGGTTTAAGAAAAATGCACAAAATCGATTCCTTTATCAAATAGGTACAAAAAAAAACGAAAAAATCACATATCATACCCTAGATTTAGGTGACAGCTATCTAAAACAGCCAGTTTTGTGTTGATATCCATAACAGATTGCAAGATATTTTGTTTGAAAAAAAGTGCGCCGCCTATTTTTTTTTTTCATCCAAAACATCTTCAAAACGTTTACGAATTTTACACGAAATTGGCTGTTTTAGATAGCTCTCACCTAATTCTAGGGTTTGATATGTGAACATTTTCGATTTGTTTAGTGTATTTGATACAGGAATCGATTTTGTGCATTTTTCTTTGCGCGCGGGCTAATTTACTATGCCCAGCGCCTTAAGCTTTATCCCATTTTTCCCACTGGCGTCTTAAAATTTCGTTTCTTCTTGTGTCTAAAACATATTTTCATGCGACGATGCCCAGAAACTCGCCACTTCAACAGCGCTACGTCACGCTACATCAGGATATTGCATGCAACTAAAGTCGCGGGCAAAACTTAAGACGGAACGCGGCCGGCTGCTCCATACAAAAAATACAAAAAGGCAGACCTGTTTCCTCCCTGGACAATTATTTTAGAAAAAATATGTTTATGCCATTCAATTTATTAATACCTCTGCCAAGTTCCATGTTTTCCTTTTTTTATTATTTTGATTATTTTAATAATAAAAAAAGGAAAACATAGGGACATGGCAGAGGTAAATATAAATTAAATGGCATAAACATATTTTTTTATAAAACAATTATCCAGTGAGGAAGCAGGTCCCCATTTTGTATGGAGTTGAGGTTACCCGCGTTCCCTCTTAATACATTGTAGAGGAGAGGTTTATAATATGCAATTTCATACCCAACTTGTGCATGACACTAATGACAACGCTTGCGGGCATCGAGTTAGTAACTTAACAAAGGGTGTTTGTTACCTTACTCGAAATATTAGCTAGAGAACGTTTGATCTAAAACCTGGGCTAAAAAAACAAACATTTAGCCCACTTTAACTCACTTACAACGCCACCGGCATGGTTTGCCCGAATTTGCGGCATCAAGCCCTGTTACGACTTTACGAGCGATTTTTTTAACTGTGTAAAACATTTTTACACTTAGGCCGACTTGCACCACTTTCTTAAATGTAGTTTAAACAGCATTTAACTAAAATCTTAATACAAAAGTCGATTTCAATGACGATTTAAGTGGCATTTAAGAAGTGGTGCAAGGCGGCCTTAAACTTTTGTAAGCACTGCACATTTTGTATTAGGCTACACCGACATAACACAAGTTTTAACTTGTTGGCAAAACTCAAGCCTACATTTCCCAAAAATCATGCCTACAATTCCAATCAAATCTAGGCACTGCGTATCATCTACAACGCATGCTAACTCCTGGAATAAAGGCACTCATGATTAAGAACTTGCGTCAAAGCATTGAATCTGTATGTGTTTTTTGTATGTGTTTCATGCAGATGATACCTTGATACTCTTGTTCAAGATTAAGAAATAAATTACAGTATATTTAATTATTGTTATTCATAAGCCTCATTTATACAAATTGACACAAAAAAAACTTTTTACTGTGTAAAATTATTTTAAATACCATGCTCGTATTGATGAATACAAAATCTGTTAATTGTATTGCTCATGCTCAATGTGTACATAATCAAGTATTTCAGTAAGCTAACGAGCATTTGCTTGTGGTTAAAACCTTAATTGCAGTGAAAATGTGCTCCATAAAATTATTGCTCCAGTGTAGCACACTAGACATAACACTAGCACTTTAGTTAACCAGACTTCATTAGTAGAAAATACGTTATTTAACACATAAATTGAGCGTGGGACCCAACCGCAAATTTCAACATAATTATACGGTATTGTAGCTTGCCACAAACCCTTTGATATCATAAATGTAATTAAAAAATATCCCCCGCTTAATACAAGCACTCGCTGCAAACAAATTGTTTTGCATCCTTGCATAATAAAAAAAAGTATTCAAGTAAGTACACACGACAGCACGTCAGACAGTACACTTTTGTTGTAAAGTCGCCCGTAACGTAACCGAGTAGAGTGCTAGTATGTAAGGGTCAACGAGCTGTCGTGAGTACGTGGGGAGCCTTGCCTTTTGGTGCATGTTCCAGCCACTACCCATGGGCATTGATCAGGGAGGCATCGATTGTCGTAAATCGAAAACCATTTCGACTGATTACTATTAGGGGTTTAAATAAGTAAAATTACAACGGATTATTAATATTTATCGCCAAAAATGTTTACTTCATTTTTCTTTCGATGACGTCATCATAGGCTCTAATGCGGTAGCCTACAAATATCTAAAAAAATACATTCGTCAACAACAACTGTCAAAAGTGTCAAATAACTGAGAAAATAACCTTCTTGTTGATTTGACACTGACATTTGTCAAACGTCAACATATTTTTATTTTTTAAAAGCACGAATGAATGCAATGAACTTAGTACATAATGCCAGTGGTGACGTCACACACAAAACTTTTAGAAATTTTAAATAATTAATAAAAAAATATTTACATAAAAGAATAATATTCAAATTAGTTTCTTATATTTGTCTATATTTTCGATTTATAGAATAAAAAATAGGATTTGACGATGCCCATTTTAAACTTACGTATAGAATGTACATGTTCTCGCCGAGGACTAAATAGACCCCATCCCAAGCGAGCCGTGCTGGCGAAAGACCTCAGGTCAGTTGGTTTAACCTTTCATTCCGAGAGCTAACGTAACCGAATAGCCATCGTTAGTTTGAACGGGGTTGTTAGGTAGGTCAGACGGATTCGGTTTGCGACGGTATAAGGACTGGGCTACACGGGTCTGGCGTTGAATTAGGTCTTATCTTATCTTTGGGAGAAATTCTAGTAAAATGGTGAAAAAGTAGATTAGAAAAAGCATTTATTTGCGTAACAAACAATGGGCACAAACTCTATCCCGCCCTCTGAGTCTCCCATTTCACAAGCATGAGCTGAGCTCCTGGGCTTAAAATGCCTGTGCTATCAATAGCATGCACCCAACATTTATTTCAAAGTGACATACATTTTGTAAAGCAGTAGCAATACCACCCGCTAGGCATGAAGTAAAACATCATGAAGAAACCCGTGGCTTAGTTGGTTCCGAAAAAACAACAAACTAGGAACAATGTAGTGTAGGCTTAAAAGGTCCAGCCCGCTTCAGAATCCGACAGGTGGTCGACAATGAACTGGAACGAGAAAGCTTTTAGCTTCAATGCTAGATGTCAGAGATTCACGTTGTTAGACGTCAAGAACCAAAATCATTCCATCTGAAAATACTACAAAAAAGCCTTTCAAATTGTGAGATCGAAAATGACGAGCCATACTCTCCTAGCCCTATGTCCCTGATAAGGATATCATCATCATCATCATACTCTCCTTAAGGCTGGAAAATAGCAGCGTGGCGGGAAATTCAAAATTTTCACAGTTTTTTACATTTTGCAGCTAGATTGAGCTATTTTTGTTCAGCGATTTTTCGTTCGCGGCAATAACATAGGTAGTATTCTTTTCATTATTGTAAACAACAAAACAACAATAATAAATTCAGCCGATTATGTGTTCTGGTCATCGAAGCAGTGGCACTGCCCAAAAAACTTGTCGTAGACCAGAACACATAATCGGCTGAATTATTGTTGTTCAGTTGTTTACAATAATGAATAAAATACAATTTTATTGCCGCGAACAAAAAATCGTTTACATTTTCAAACTCTCTCTCTCTTTGTCTCCCTTTCAAGCTTTAATCCCATATGGCAGTGGGGTCTTCTTCCTGATTATCTCTTTCCACTTCATTCCACCTCTTTCTTGACCAAGCCTATCCACCTGCTTTTCGATGTTCCTCTGGATCTCCGCCCGGATATGGATAAACGCAGCACCTCGTTACCGATGTAGTCAGGTGGTTTCCATTTTACGTACCCAAACCAGCACTAAATCAAATTGAATTATTTGGCAGGAAACGTTTAGAGACCAATTCCGGAATGTAAAAGAAAATGTTTGATCATAAAATATTCTCAAGAAGGAAAACAGTCTTTGCCTATTGCGTCAAATAAAAATGTAAAGCTTCCATTGAAATAAGGTCTTTTATTATTTTCATGTGTGAGCAATTACATTAGCAAAACCAACACGAGAAGAGAAATAAGCTTTTTAAATTAAATCTAGAGCACCTTTCAACACGTGGACACTTTCTAAATTATCTTGGGAGACTCGTAGACCCAATCAAATCTACTAACTCATTTCACTCTAAGGGTTACCTTTTATGGGATCCTTGGTAGGATTTCCGTTTGTAATAGGTACAGTCAGCCACACGCTAGGATACCCCTTTTTGTTCGATTGGAGCCCTTATTCCGCGAGCGGTAAGAGCTGCCATGGGGTATCCTAGATTTTGGCTGACCGTAATGCCCGGATTTGAGCCTGGGATCGCTTGTGTGACCATGGACTCTGGGCTTCCACTGCAAAGTTATGTACCACCATAATATTAAGCTGTCAGGATGGTATAGTTGTTGGGTGAGTTTACTCCATCTAAACATGCCCCAGATACTGCAGCGTCTGAGTGGTCACTTCACCCATCTAGTGTTGAGTGGAGGTACCACTGGACGCTCATCTGTCCTGCATGCAAAGCACAAAAAGCATATTTTTTTCCTTTCGTAGTTTTTGTTTTTCATTTATTTTTAATGTCGTAACAAATTAACATGTGTAGGTACAGTCACATACACACAGCCAAAGGTGTGATGCAAAGCTTCTTTTCCGTCAAAAGACATATACCTCACTTCTACGTTTATAATTCAAATGCTTACCCTTTGTAACAAAGGGGAGATGTGGGATGCTTTTATTACGTCATGATTATTGTATGCATTCTGTTTATTGTCTTTACACTAGGAGTGTGAATAGCATGGTGATGTGGGAGTTGGTATTTATGAGAAAGGCATCGTGAAGAACTTGTATTTTCATCGAGACTTTAACCTCGTCCTCACCGTGAGGACTCTTCAAAAGCTCTGAGCCTCATCTCTAAAAAAACATTTATCAATAAGTACCTATATAAGTAGCATTTTTTCTGCGGCTACTTACTTTATCATAGTTGTCTCTACCTATCCATAATATCTATCTATATCTGTAATGGGCATAATATCTTTCTTTTACGCCAATCACCTTGTTCTAATGCAATTGGTCGGACGCGTTGATAGCTTGGTATATCTACCAAGCTATCAACATGAACAATCGACTCTGAAGCCAAAAGCCCAGTTTTGAATTCTGGTGCTGGCCAATCCACCAATCAAGTATTAGGCCTCCTTTTTAACACGCTTTTATAAGCTTGGCCTGTATGTATGTATGTAACGGAATCTTTGAGCATAATTTTTACCAATTTCCAGAAGTCTGATTAATTTGAAACTTTGCATACGTATCAAGGACCAATGACAATGCAATAATTTGATGACAGTTTCCCATTATACCCCTATTACAGTGCTATTATTCAGGGTGGATTTTTGAGACGGGGCAGTATGGGCAGGTACCTTAACCGTTATAGTTACGGGAAAACATTATTAGGAGACCTTCCATAACTTTTTGAAATATAATGAACTGCATTCACAGATTTTGGAAAAAATGTACGGTCAGCAAAAAAATGCAAAAATACCAAAAAAATATGTTTTATGCCAATCGATTCTCTTTCATGTATCAAAAGACGTACTAGAAGTACTAGAAATGTCAGAATATTACAGATAAAAAAATCGAACTAAAAAATTAAAAATAAATAACAGTTTAAAAAAACTAAAAAAACACGCTTTCATAGCTAACCGAACTAAAAAGTATAAAATAATTTTTAATTACAAAGAGTTTAAAATTATAGTAAAATTTAAGTTATTAATTATTTTATACTTTTTAGTTCGGTTAGCTATGAAAGCGTGTTTTTTTATTTTTTTTAAACTGTTATTTATTTGCGTTATGTTCTAAAACTAAACCACGAATAGTCAGAAAACTAATTGCACATTTGAATCTGAGACGATCTTGTTTTTTTTTATATCTACATCTTCACATCTGAAGGTTCTTCGGTTTAGAACAACCAAAAACCCTTAAGCTCGCTTTTATTGTCTCCAGGCGAAGAAGGCAGCGACTACAACGGCGGCGGCGAGGAGTACTATGACAACCGGCACGACTACGCGGCCCCTGTGACGTCACGGCACGTCGAGCCACAGTACGTCGAGCAGACCACCTCGGAGCAGCCTTTCGAGCCCACCACCAGCTCTGTGTCCGAGTACTCGCTGGCTAATGGTGTGAACTTGCGAGGTAAGATAGTATTCTAGTTTCGATCTTAATCATACCATACTCTTGCCTTCAGTTTCGCTTGGTTTTTTTTTTATGTACGCCATTAATATCTGCAATTTATTTCCTCTCCATCCCTTAAACATAAGGGTGAAAAAGTCGATAAAGCCTGGGCCCGAACTATGATTTTAAATGCTGTGAATTTACGAGGTACGGGTTTCATTTCAATTTGGCTCACAATTGTATCTTGTAGTAGAGGGAATGGCTGGAGCGTTTTCCATTCCGAGTTACATATGGCCGATATGGCCATACATATTTGTGTGTTGCTTTGGCAGTTGGCACTAGCTACAGGGTGCAATTATAGAATTCCTTTATGGAACAGCTGATTTTTGTTCCCTATTGCTTATGGCCTAAAATAAAATTTGTATTGATGGGTAAAAAGCCTTCTTTATAGTTGAATTAGATTGCATCGTGTAGTTACATTATTTCGCACGCCATATTTATGAGTTTTCAGATAGTTTTTAGAAGTTAGAAGTTTAGAAGTTAGGGGTAAAAATATATTTTAACTGGATACCCAATTACTGTCATAGTGCCCAAGCCAGCTTTACACCACCGCCCACGCTCGGCCTCACGCATCCCACGCACCCAACTGAAAAGTCTAATTATAATCTATCTGTGTAAAGTTGTTGCTAATAATTATTAGCAACAACTTTACACAGATAGGTAACTCGACCAAGTTTAACAAAGGAAAGTGTACTCAAACCACAGTTGGCTCCATAGAGTCTTTCGATCCCCACACGAAATAGGGTCGATTGGCATAAACATTTTTGTATTTTTTTCCTACCAAAATGTATGGGAAACGTTTTTCACGATTTGTGTCATTTCTAGTATCCCTAGATAAAAATAATAGGATCGATTGGCATTATTTTTTTTTATTATTTTAGCTTTATTTTCACTGACTGTATTTTTTTTTTTCATCATCTGTGAAAGCAGGGCCCTTAGCCTGTAACACAATGGTGCCAAAATTGGCGTCCGGTTGACAATTTTAATTACGATTTATTGATGATGTCAGTCCAGTGTCGGTCCTTTTAATGTTATTGTAGTACAGCAAAGAATATTAAGAGTCTAATACTAGAGGATTAGTTCGCTGGTTGTAGGAGAACAACGAAAAAATCCCGTTTTTGTCCTTCTACCTGGGACGCCATTGATACGCCATTGTGTTACAGGCTAAGGCCCCAGTTCATAATATCTCAAAAAGTTATGAAACATTTTCCTGTAACTTTAAAGGTTATCTGTATCTGCCCTTACTGCCCTGTCTCAAAAATCTACCTTGTATAGTAGCTAATAATAATAACCGAAAGGCCAGGATAATTTATGTGGTTAAATTAATTACGCACAAGATAAAGGCAAAGCAAAAACCAACGGTCGGTCGGTCCGGTCCCCAACGAAGGTTGTTTTGCTCCGAGTTTAGGGCGGTTTACTCGGAATGTGTTAGTGAAAAGGCATTGTCTATCCTTATAATTTGTTTTACGAAAAGCCAAAACATTTTATTTGTATTTTTATTCTTTGATAATAAATATGCCCCGCATAAAAATATAAGTCAGAAATACATTTTTTCGCAAAAATATCTCGCGGTCTCTGAAGCATATAATACTCTAATCTTCCACCCGTTTCTTTGCTAGGTAAAGATGGATTTTTATTTGCAATAGCTTAATTTAATACATAAAGGTCGTTGTAATTTATAACTTTTACCACAGTGATAAAGCTAAGGCATCAATTGCTGCCAAGTTTTCTACTTATCGATTAAGCCGGGTGGCCCATACTGGTCCCAAAACCTTATTATGCTATGCATACTAATTCAGCACTTTGCCCCAGAAATCTAATTAATCCTCCACGTCTTCGTGTTGACAAGAACCGTCACAGTTTTGGGATACGCAAATTTCACTTTGAGAGCCAATTTTCGTTCCTAGAGACTTAGGTCGAGGTGATCGCGGTTTGTCGACCCCGCATTGTCATAACAAAGTTACCTGTAGAATTAAAACGCAAATAGGACAGAAGAGCAGCTTCAGATCAAAAATAAGCTGAAATTACGTTACGAAATTATGCATGCATCACGAAATTCACGAAACTACTAAATTACACGTGAAACTGTTGGTTAAACTAGTGTCATGAAATTAATTTTATGCCACTAATTTCGTAATGTAATTCCGGTTTGATAAGAAAATGTCTATGCACAGTATTAAAAATCTATGTAAACGATACGCAATATTAGCCCTTTTGATGAATAATTAGAAGGTATCTCACGTTTGCTTTGACTGATAAGTCGGACTGAATAATTCAGTTCCACAGATTCTGTGTTCAGACCGATTAGTAGTATGCGTAGTGATGAATTCAAATCATGATCTGAAATCGCTGCGCTGGGTACGTTTTCTATGTATTGCGCAGCTAAATAATGTAGGTACGCTTGCAAAGATTGCGTTCAACTTGGGAATAACATCAACACCACGGAAAAAGAACTGTTATGTACACACGACAGTAAGTCGACCCTTACACGCTAGCTCTCTGCTCGGTTACGTTACGGGCGACTTTAAAACAAAAGTGTACAGTCTGACGTGCTGTCGTGTGTACCTAGTACTTCTGTTTTAGGAATTATTTCATGATTTAGGTAATTGAGCTTAAATCACCCTTAAAGTGTGCTTAGAGGTCAAAGCAACTTCGTAGAATAGATAAGATTAGTGTAATAAAAGACCCAAATTGTTTACCAGTGCCTTAATGGTCGAATGATTTGAAGATTTCCCAGTATTGCTCGTGAGTACGAATTCTTGGCTATAAATATCCTTAGTCCATTTTCCGCCATCATTCTTCGCTGTCGGCTAATTTATCACAGGTCCTATCTGGAGGACTACACCAAAAACGGCACGAATAAAAAAAGATGTAGCCTGTACAATTGTACATGTCCCACTAGCTGGGCAAAGGCCTTCTCTGAGAGAGAGAGTTCGAGCTTAATATCACCACGCGTGCTCAATGCGGGTTGGCGATTTTTGCGTTGAGGGTATAATGCCTCACACGCTCAGGTTTCCTCACGATGTTTTCCTTCACCGTCAGCGAGTGGTATTGCTACTACAAATTCACAATGTACGTAACTTTGAAATTAAACAAAGTCATAGATACGAGTACATGCCCGCACCGGGAATCGAATCTAGGACCTTTCACTTCAGTGTCCACTGTTCTACCCACTAGACCACCACCGCTTACTAAGTAATCGTGGCAGCTAGTGGTAGTCAAGGTCGGACTGGAATGGTGAGGCCTTTAAATACGTTTTGCATAATATGCAAAATGTATTTAAAGGCCTAATATTATGATGACCCATGAAGTCATGACTCATTGGCACCTCACTTATTATAAGGTAATTTTTAGGGTTCCATACCCGAAGGGTGCCAAACGAGACCCTATTACTAAGAATCCGCTGTCCATCCGTCTGTCCGTCTGTCTGTCCGTCTGTCTGTCCGTCGGTCACCACCTTATTATTTTCCTGTCTTTCAGGCGTCTCAGAGTAGCACCCTTGTGCTTGGCACGAAACAGAAATGCCATAAAAAGACCCTTAGGCATGTTCGGTATTTAGTTTTTGTCCCTTTTTTACGATAGAGTGTAGGTTGCACCTATAAAACGTTGTTTTTAAGTTGACGTGTACATTATATCATAAGGGGCGCTTTTAATGACAGTAATAAAAAAGTTCATGGCGTCTCTTCTCATATTTCATGCCGTCCTATCCTTGAGGTCCCTTGTGTTATTTGCCATGATGACTTGTATTTTACAGCGTATCTTACTTCAGTGTGTATAGAGTCAAGAAAAACAAATGAAAATTACAAACCATGACCAAATGTTTTTTCATGAAATAAAATAAAGAAAGTCAAATTTTCCACATTGTATAATCTAGATTGTTTCACAATAAGCGATTGGTTCTACGAATTTGCAAACATACCTAACATTTAAATAACCCAAAGTCAAAGGTACATGCCAGTACCGAGATTTGAACCTGGATCTTAACTCTACGGGGTGTTTCAGAAAAGTCCTGTGACACTGAAAGGGGTCGCTTTACTCATCAATACAAACTATGGGGCCATGTGTGAAATCTCGAAAAAAATATTAGATGCTCCATACATTTGGTACAGTAGATACCGAATTTTAGTATGGAACAGCTGATATTTTTTTCGAGATTTTGCACTTGGCCCCATAGTAAAAGTTGCTTGTATTGTAGTAAGTAGTAAAAGCATTTATTTGTTACCACAGTCACACATACATAATACATACAATCTTTAGATAAAACACAAATACACGAATGAAAAATTTTGGTAGGTAGTAACAATATTATAAATATGTGTGCTGCAGTATCGCAAAAAGGCCATAGCTCAGCGTACAATATTTGCTACAGCCAGACAGGCAGAGGCAAATCGCTGATTTTCAGCTATAGCCTTGAGGTGTGGGCGCGATCACGGTGCCCCGTAGCTAACGTGCCAGGAAATGTGAAATTAACAAAACAAAAACAAAAATTCTAAATTACTTAATACTAAATTTAAAATACCTGAGTGAGATACTTAGAAATAAACTATTATACCCCTACTATCATCAATAAAATATAATAAAAAAACACCATAACAATATTGCAACGAGCTTAATGTACACAATTTCAGATTTTAATTAATTAGGCGGTTATGTAGTAAGACTAGTAGGTAATCCTATACTATACTAATAGAACATAGAAAATTGTTGGCCGAAATCCTTATTACAAATCAAGTCGCCAAAAGGATCTATCTATACTTTATCCGCCAAGAGCAGTTACATCAGTCTTGAGCTTTTTGTTTTTCAAGAAGAAAGAGTTTAAGTTTTTTCTTAAATAAATCTTTAGATTTTAAATGTCTCAAAGGTGGAGGTATATTATTCCAACATTTTGTTGCACTATAGCGGAAACTGCCAGTAAAGGCCACAGTATTATGTTGGTGAGTTTCCAGTGGAAGACGTGCCGCCCTAGGAAATCTTAACAAGAACTTTGAGGGCTTAATTTTTGAGTAAAGGTATTCCGGCCTTTTATAATTGACAACCTCAAACATCAAAGAAGCCAAATGCAGCTGTCTGCGCGCCTCCATTTTGAGCATCGAAGCATTATTAAGGAAAGGTGTGACGTGATTTCTCGGTGGGACAATAAAACAGAATCTACAGCACGCATTTTGCACCCGCTGAATCAAACGTAGGGATTTCTTTAGAAGCCTTGGTCCATATACCAAGTCCGCATAGTTTAACCTAGACAAAATCAGTGATTCACACACCGTTATACGCGACTTTTCACTCAGAAGGTTACGAATTTTGTACAGTATTTTCAGTCTGTAAAAACAGTTTCTCACCAGGTTCTCAACATGAGTTTTGAATCGCAATTCGCTATCAAACACTATGCCCAGATTATTTGCAACTTCTACACGATCTACACTTTTACCGAGGACAGAAATTACAGGAGAGCGATTCTTAATTTTGGTAATTTGTCCTTTGGAGCCTAATATCATGTGTTTGGTTTTATGTGGATTTAGAACAAGTGCATTTCTATTAGACCACAACGTTATTCTTTCCAGATCTTCGTTCAACTTAAATGATGCCATTGTTATTGAATCAGGAACTTCTGATATATATAATTGGACGTCGTCAGCGTACAGATGATATTTGCTATGCCAAATAGCCCCAGCAATGTCTGCACAGTATATAATGAAAAGAAGTGGCCCAAGTATAGAACCTTGAGGCACACCCCTACTAACGGGTTTAGGAGTAGAAACGACATTGGTCCCATTGCCTTTTTGGAGTTTCACTGCCTGGGATCTTTCACTTAGATAGCTATTGAACCATTTCACAGAGTGAGGGTCAAGACCGTAGTACGCTAATTTTGATAGTAACAAAGAAGTGTTGATACTATCGAATGCACGCGAAAAATCCAATAACGCAAGTAGGGTCCCACATCCACCATCTTGTGCGGCTAGTATGTTGTCTGTTACATCAAGTAACGCCGTGACAGTACCACGACCCTTCCGGAAGCCAGACTGTATTGGTGAGTCAAGCGACCCCTTTCAGTGTCACAGGACCTTTCTGAAACACCCTGTATACATAAGACAAAAGGAGGCTCTACCACAAGTTACGTCGGGCAGACTTTTTCTGTATTGTCCCTACGGCACTGATAAAACAGGGGCCTTAGCCTGTAACGCAATGGTGCCAAAATGGGCTCCCAGTTGACAGCTTCAATTACGATTTATTAATGATGTCGCTTCTTTTAATGTTTTGTAGTACAGCAAAGAATATTCTGATTCTAATTCTAAAGGATTATTTCTCTGGTTGTATGAGAAAAACGAGGAAACCCCGGTTTTGTCCTTCTGCTTGGACGCCATTGACACGCCATTGCTTTACAGGCTAAGGCCCCAGGTGTTGGCATAGTGAAACTTGCTTGTCTGCCGGTCGTAACTCGTGATAGAGCCTCAGTTAAGTTCGCCTACTGGAGCCCACGGCTGCCAAAACATAATTCAAACTTAATTAAGATTAAATCAACTTTACTGTTGGCTGTAGTTTACGAACTAGCGCTGATTTGTTTACCCTTTTCATTTTCCTCAATTTGTTATATTTTGTACGGAATCCTTTCAGTTTATTAACAGAGAAAGCTTTTGTTACCTTAAAGTCCGTAGCTATGAGCGTAATAAAATAGCTGAATCTTCCATCCGTATTGTTCAATTTTATAATAATTATGGTAGATAGAGAATCCTTAATACTAAACTTGTTTTAACCGTCTCTACTAAACACATTGCTTCCCGCGTCTGTCTATCCCTCTGTGTGCTTAGATCTTCGAAACTACTGATTAGATTTTTTTTCACGAAAGGTTTTTACTTGGCTTTAAAAAAATATGGCAAAAATATGGAAAATAAATGTCAACTTTACAAAACACTGAGAGTTCGTTTTATTCACACTGAAGTTAACGATGGTACAGATACAACGATACAGATACCACAAAATAAAATTAATTTTGTAACGGTCAAGGTGTTTCTTATTCAAGAGCTGAGATGGAATGAGTCAAAAAAAGGAGAATGAGAGTGATGACGTAATTTGATTAAAAAATTATAAAGAACCTAAAGAAAAAGTGAAAAAGTATAATGAAAGAAGAAGAATGGATGTAAAGGTGAAGTAATGGTGTACACCGTTACACGAGCAGAGCCATCTAAGCTGTGGTTTAGTAACAACCAAGTCCTAATCAAGCTTTATCGTCCTAAGAAACTAGCATACTCATTTTAATGACTGGGTGTGCCTCTACATTAATGTCAGGTTTCCATACTTATCTCTCTTTCTTGTCAAGCGAAATACAAGGTGTTACAAAAGTACCTAACTCTTTTTACAGGGTGTAACCTACTGGTCAACAGGATGTCAAATCTGTAAAAACAAGTTTTTTTTTTATGGATACTTTTTTTTTTTTTTCTCTGAATTTTTTTTACAAACTTTATTAAAACGCAATTAAATACAAACTATAAATATGTGAACTAAAATTAAAATAAGCTAAACTAAAACTAAAATTAAAAGAAACTAAACTACAAATAATATTTACAAGTAAAAGACCTGCTCCAGGTCGCTGTCCCGCGGCAGTGAGCCCAGAACGCTGGCGACGTTGCCTCTTTGGATGGCCAGACTTATCCTCTGGCCGAGGTACGCGCCAGCCCTCTGGTCTCCCGAAGCGTCGACTAGGCGCGCCGCTAGGTCTTTGTACAGCAGGCGCGCCTCTGGGCCCCATGTGCCCATCGTCTCGACCCCAAACGGCGCAAATATGTAATTGTAAAAACAAGTTGAAAAAAACAATTTATAACCTCTAAATTAAAAAAGAAATCACAATTTTTTTGTCTTTGTTATTAGCTCATTTTTTTAAATATGTTTGTGCGTGTAGGTGCATTTACATAGAGTTGTTAAAACATTTTGAAAGTAAATGAAAACTATATTTAAAAAATACTTTTCTCCCGCCACATCGTTCACATTTTATTAAATTTAAAAATGAACGGAACGGTATAGATAGAGCAAAAAAAAAATTTGGTTGTGATCCCTATCACCGGGTGCTATTACCTACCCTGTAAAAAGATTTAGGTACTTTTGTAACACCTTGTAGTTTTTCAATCTGTCTTCAAAACACATCCTTCCATTTCCTTGTGTTTTTCAACCACGACTTTCTTCCACAGAAGCAGTGCTAGTGGCTCTAGGCGGCGCGAGCGCAGCGCTCGTTCTCCTCATAGTGATGGCGGGAGTATTCTGCGCGCGCCGGCGCAAGAACAGTCCCTCGCCCGTGCCCTCGCCGCCCATTCTAGTCTACCCGCCACACGACATCACAGCCCCGTGCTATATGTGAGTTCACTGTTTTATTCATTACTAGCTGTGCCCGCAACTTCGTCCGCGCAGACTTAGTTTTTTTTTCGTTATCACAATAAAAAATTGCCTACAGCACTCAGCGATAGCGTAGCTTCCCATTAGTGAAATATTTTTTTTAATCGGGTGAGTAGTTTTGAAGATTACCCCCTACTACATACATACATAATTACAAACTTTTCCTCTTTATAATATTAGTGTAGATGTAGACTACAGCATAGGCGCTTTTCTGAGTACAGCGAGCGGAAGATAACAGTAGGTTCCTGGGGAATTAAAGCGGTGAAGACATGTGTAGGTAATGCTCGTAATATTACAAAAGACGTATCACGCAACGGTGTCATGAAACATTACGCATTACACGAGAGAATAAAGCATGCCACATGGCATTTCAGCACACTAACCTGTACTGCACTGTACTGTAATGTACTGCACCGTAATGGAGTGTACTAAAATGCCATATGTCATGCTTCATATCATCTGGTGGAATGAAATGAATGAATTCTCATATCGTTTCATGACGTGTGATGAATTGTCATGAATTTTCATGACGTGTGACGTCTGGGCCGCTCCGTGCTACGCTCTGCGCGAGACGAACCATCGCTAGAAAACCTCCTTTCAAATAAAAATCGTATACAAAATATTAGTAGACGACGTACGTCTCACAACTAGCGCCGCCAATGGAAAAAAATCATATCTTTTTTTGGAGGCGTTTTTAGCAAAAAAACGCTCCTGCGATTTCTCAACGCGAGGCTTAACAATTTTTAGGACCTAAGGTTTGGATTCCAGATCCTAGAACTTAAGAATGCAATCCTGGAATCCAAACCTTAGGTCCTAAAAATAGTTAAGCCTCGCGTTGAGAAATCGCAGGAGCGTTTTTTGCTAAATACGCATCTAAAAAAAGATATGATTTTTTTTCCATTGGCGGCGCTAGTTGTGAGACGTACGTCGTCTGCAGACAGACACACACACGCAGCGGTGAAGCTTTAACACCCCTCTTTTTGGGTTGGGGGTTAAAAGGACTGCGTAAATGTCCTCTTTCACTTTCTTAATTTTCTCACCCTTTTGCCCGTTTCAGTGCCAGCCAAACACTGCTTTCCCAGATAAAATGCTAAGTTACCCGTTAAAAGCAGTTTAATTTAAAAATTCTAGCTTACCTTTTGCCTTTGACATTCAACGCACAAATTGAATCGTTCAACTATAAAACAAGCCTTCCTAAAATATATTACGAGATTGTTGGTTTAGTAGTATATCAATAGAAACTTCCCTTTGCCACGAGTGAGGGTAAGCACTTAAATAAATTAATCAAATCCTAACCACTCTATGTGTGGGTGGATTTATAGACTAAGTAGTCTACTTAAGAGGCCCTTCAGGACCGTGGGAACTCAGTGACGGCCAAGCGCGTGAAATACTATTTTCTATAGCTGTTTCACCCAGAGCGAAACGGGGTGCGGGAAAAGTGAGAGGCAATGCGGCTGTATGAGTCTACGTGTGATCGAAAATAGAAAAGATCTATTTTCCCAAAATTTTTCGTAGTTCCGCTGCCATTTCTACATTTTAATAGGTATTTCAAAAATCTTTTTTTTTCTTCTTACAATTACAACACATTATTGATGTTCCCAAGGTAGTTAGACTCCAATAGACAGTGTAATAATGTAAGTAAATAACAGCTGAAAGTAACCTCTTGGTCATCTACTGATATAAACCAAGTTTCAGCAAAATCCAGCCTGTAGTTTAGAAATTAAACCGGAACTACGTTTGCATGGGAAAACGGTGCTCTAACGCCCTCTTAATAATATAATTAGGTTATCAGCTCGGTATGGGGTATAACCTACAAAGCAATATAAGCGATAAAGCATTGGTCCTAAACTAGCTCAGTTGGTACTGTAGCCATAAAAAATACAATAACTAAAAAAACAAACTTGAACTCCAAAATACAACATCTAAACAACTAAACTACAAGAATCTATTGAGAAATCAAATTAATATTTTGCTTAAGTTGGTACTTTTGGCGAAGAAATTGGCATCGAAAACACTTTTAACATTACAGCCAAAGAAAAATACAACCAAATTAAATATTCGATCTCTACCAGCTGAAAGTATTTTTATAGGCCAATTTTGGAAGAAAGAAGACGAGAACTTGTTCTCTTCATTTCGTTATAATACTTCTTTAATATATGGTGCCATCTTGCAGAAATCATAAAGGAAAGTGTATAATTTATTTTTTTTTCTAAGAAGTCTCTCTGTGAAGATTTATGTAAGGTTAAAAAAATTCGCTCGGGACAGGATTTGAACCCACAACCTCTTGCATTTCGTGCAGGCGCTCTACCAATTGAGCTACCATAATCTCTCTGTGCTTTGAAGGTTAAAGAAAATTGTTGTAGTTATATTTTATCATATCTTTATGAAGCGCTCAGCCGTATAAACAAATTACCTTACGCCTTGTTTGATGCAAGCAAAACGTGTTATTCTGACTAAATAAACAAATTAGGTAATATCATGGGAAAAGGCTCCCTAGCTTGAATGGTTTTAAGTTGAAAAAATTCACTCGGAACAGGACTTGAACCCGCAAAAAGTGGTCGAATGGTTTTCATATAATTTGCGCCAAACTGACTTTTCTTAGTTCTATTTTTCATATACCCCCAAAGACTTAAATCCCAGAATCCAAGAAAATCTCCACGAAAATAACTCTTTGCATAAAATATATTTTTCACAAGCGTGTTCCCACTTTTTTACTGAATCATAACTCCAAAACAAATAGAGTATTTGAGCTTAGAGGACTGTGTTATGCAAATACTTATGAAATCCAGAAATATTCTACCTTAAAGCGGATGTTTTTGTTTGGGGCAACTTCAGTTGATCTTGATAATGTTCTTCCTTAAAACAGAATAGTATCTCGTCTGTACTTTTATTTCAATGGGTCATAAATGGGCCTTTAAATATCAGGGGTCATGTAGCTCCCACAGCCAAAAGTTGAGCGGGCAAATTAATGCCATGCCACAACATAACCTGGAAAATTCGTAGTGAATTCAGCTACAAAACATAAGTGACCAATTTCAAAGCCAAGTGAAGATTTTGTAGTCTGTGAATTTCTCTACACAAGATAAAACCGAATAGTATTTTTCGTGAAAATTTAAATAATATTAGACGAATTAGAAATCCGTTTAAAAGTTGTTTTTATTACATACACACGAGCAAGTTTTTATTATTACTTCTTCAATCCCTATAAAGTTATGATGATGGATAAGAGGACATTATCATTGTCAGCACCTTTATTAATAGACCTCACAGCTTTTTCTGTGCTAAAAGCATTTGGAGGCTTCGGCGTTTTTTACAAAGTGTTTCTTGTAGTATCCAAGACTTCTTTAAAAATTCTGACCTACCTAGATACTTTATCATTTTATTTTGCCCCCAGGACGAAGGAAGTAAACTTTTCGCTGCCGACATTGCGCTCGGCGTCCCTTAGCGAGCTTCGTGACGTCATCAGTGTGAGCAGCCTCGGTAGTGAAGTGCTCTCCCCGCCGATACCAACCCAGTACCGCTCCAATTCATTCAGTAAGTGCTGTGAGGAAAGTTGTTTCAGCTTGTGATTGTCTCTTTGCGCGGAAAACGTGGTTTGCCCCAATAGACATCATTAGGCCTTTGGCTTGTAAAGCGAACAATGACATAATGCGACAGATCTGTCTCTCACCGGAGCCTGGTGGTATGATTTATAGAGCGTCCAGTGACACCTCTATATACACTCAGTGGATAAATGGCTACTCGGACTTAGCTTCACTAGTTACGGATCCCTAGATATATTCGAGGCACTCGTTCGTTGTGCACTGAAGCTTTTGTGGTTCAAGTCCAAGCAATAGATATCTTATTTGTTTTCGTTTTTCTATCGTTCGATTTCCCGACCTTGTTTCTATTTATTTACCTCCTATATCTCAGACGGAACCTTTCTAATTAGAATACAAATGGTGTTGTAAATGAGAATGCGTTGGTAGTAATCTAACTACCCACTTGGGTGTGGTCTTTTGCTCCGTGGTTATGCCCGGGTTACACAATCAAGCCAGTATTCCAATCTTGTGTATGTCAGGCAGAAAATTAACTTTAATATTCCAAGACAGTAATTATCAACCCGCCGTAGATTCGGTAGAGAAATGAAATCATATAGTATGACAAGCCAAGGTTCTGCCGCTTCTTTTGAGCTTACGCTCGTTCAGCTGTGTCTCATAGTTTTATAGGAAAGTTTTTCGCGATTTCTGTAATTTCTAGTACTCAAACCTCTCTTGACTGCTAAGACTCTTTTGATCCCTACATGAAACAGGATCTATGGCACCAAAAACAATTTGGTATTTTATAATTTTTCTCGCTGACAGTTTTTTCCAAAATATGTTAATCAAGTTCATAATACAAAACGTTTTTTGTGCTAATGTAAAATTTCTGAGAAATAAATTATTCTTTATTCTTTAATATCTCAAAAAGTCATAGTTGGAGAGCTGGTGACCAATCGAGATATTTTTTCGTACAAGGCTGGGAGTTAGTAGGCTGATAGAGTAGACTTCGCTGAGTCTGGGAAAAATATTTTTGTGGTCCGGTCGCGGTTGAAAGTTAGATTTTTTCGACTTTGAAAGTTTAAATGTATGGGTTGAGTCATTTTTTTTTGTCTACAAGGCTGGGAGTTTTAGGGCTGCCTTTTTAGTCTCCGCTGATCACGAAATCACTATTTATTACTAGCCAAACGCGGTAGAAATATTGTTTTTTATAACCTAGAAAGTGTGAATTTTTGGGTTATAAAAATCAAACTTTCAACCACGCTTGGCCAAAAAAACAAATATTTTCTTGTTCAACGGAGTCTCAACAACTAACCTAGAAGTTTCTAGCCTTGTACGACAAAAAAAATATACTGAACCCATACATTTACACTTTCAAAGTCGAAAAAATCTAACTTTCAACCGCGACCGTGCCAAAAAAATATTTTTCCCAGACTCAGCGAAGTCTACTCTATCAGCCTACCAACTCCTAGCCTTGTACGAAAAAATATCTCGATTGGTCACCAGCTCTCTAACTATCATGGATTGTCTCCTAGGAAAGTTTTTCTGTAACTGTAACGGTTAAGGTACCTGCCATTACTGCCGCATCTCAAAAATCTACTCTGTATAATAGTGGTAAAGATAAAATAAACTGACTAGGTACTGGTTTCTTTCTCCTCACGTTGTTTTCCTTACGTTCTTTTCATTTGACTGAGGGCGTTGACGATCTTCCTTTCCTTGCAACACGTTTTCATTCCTAGCCATATAGATAGAAGGAATGATTGACATACCTACGTACAGTCGGCCACACGCTAGGATACCCCTTTTTGTTCGATTGGCGCCCTTATGCCACGCGCGGTAAGAGCTGCCATGGGGTATCTGTGACTGTAACCAACCGTAACAACTTTACAGAACAATAAAGTTTTCTTGCCTCTTGGATCCCACAGTCTTCAAAGAAATAAAATTATTCTTATGGCAGAAGTATTCTGGTCTCGTCTACACATATGTATATTATTCGATTCCATTCTGTCAGTAATATGTTGAATTTGGCGATATTGCTTACTCCCTTTGGGGCCTTTAGCAAAATGTTATTTTAGGCTTACATCTCGTACGCAAACCTCGAGTAATTCGTCACGACAAGTATATTCTTGCGATCGGCCCACAAGAAGTTTATTTAGGTACGAAATTCAGGTCTGTATCCCGAGGGGATACGATTACCAGTTACTGTTGCTACGATGTTAACATACTCGTACATCAGAACAATCGACGTGACGTCGATCGTTGGCATCTATAAAGGGATTTGATTTGATTTTGATTTGATTTGACGTCACAAAAGGAGACTTAAAAATTATTAGACCTACTGCACACCACTGCACAACATCGCAAAACGACACGCAACATGATGATTTTATTATACTTTAAAACTCTTTGTAATGAAACATTATTTTCTACTTTTTAGTTCGGTTAGCTATAAAAGCGTGTTTTTTTAGTTTTTATAAACTGTTATTTATTTTTCATTTTTTAGTTCGATTTTAAATCATTTTTTTGTAGTCTTTTGATCTCTACATGAAAGAGAATAGATTGGCATAAAAAAAAATTGTATTTTAGATTTTTTTTACTGACCGTACATTTTTTTCAAAATCTGCGAATGCAGTTCATAATATCTCAAAAAGTTATGGAAGGTCTCCTAAGAACGTTTTCCGTAACTATAACGGTTAAGGTACCTGCCCTAACCGCCCCGTCTAAAAAATCCACCCTGTATAATGGGAAAATGTTATCAAATTATTGCATTGTCATTGGACCTTGATAAGTATGCAAAGTTTCAAATTAATCAGACTTCTGGAAATTGGTGAAAATCATGTTCAAAGATTCCGTTACATACATACATACATACATACAGGCCAAGCTTATAAAACGTTTAAAAAAAAAAACACATCATCGCTCATTGTTGGTCTGATACGCTGAACTAAGAAAATATTACCGAGCATTATGTTGGGCGCAAGTTGTAGCCCAATGAGAAATAGTTTTGTTACTTTTTGCAGTTAGTTTAACTCGCTTTGTGTATCTGGTACCATTTTATTGACTGCCATTTATTTAGTCGAATGTATTTTTTTTTAAATGTGAAATCAAACTCTTAGCGACTACGACTCATCGATTTCGGTAATCGGAGCAGCGTCTATCATTTTAAATGTCGCGAAATTCGATATTTTGTTTGAGTTCCGATTTGAAAAGGCACATTTATTTGTATTTACAAAATAAATTCAAATGTTGTACTGCGTAACAGTGTTTATGAAATTAATTCTTCAACAATATTTGTTTCCTCTGTTTCCCCATATACCTCAGGCATTTTAGGCCTGAATTTTAATCATCGTGATTTAAGATGAGTAGAGTTTAGTCTGCAGTAATCAACCTTTACTCGTTCACACTCTACTCGGTTACGTTAGCAACATAATCATAATCATCGTCATTACCAGCCTCTATTGGTCAATTTCTCTCAAAAAAATCCAGGGTTGGCGGTATGCTGCCTTTCTCATCCAGTCGTAGCCCGCCGGTTCGCGGATGTCATCCACGATAATTCGCTTGCGATCCGCAAACGTGTGTAGAGCGTCAATCTGACATTCAAAGCGTTTGAATTCATATTCATTTCCTACGTGTTACATGTCAGGATGACCAAAAAGTCAGGCCTTATGCAAGCAATGTCAAAGATGTACAATTGTGGCCCCGTACTTTCCAGAACCTCTCTCTGGGGTATGTAGGCAAATCTTATTAATCTCAGTCCTCTCGGGAGAGGTAACGACAAAATAAGAAAATGTAGAAAGTTCGCATCAAATCGCATAAGATTTTCATTATTTTTAAAATAAAATAATACAGTTTGTCCGTATTTCACTCGCTGCATTCTTTCAAATCACTTCAAATTGCAAGCGCAGACTGTGTTTTTGTTTTCCGTATAGATATCAAAGGAAATTGTAGACAAAAAGTATACAAAACGACGACTATCATGTAACCATTCATGTTCATTTTATTGTCTATTCCCTAAAAAATCCACTCAACCGTCGAGCGTCAAAACACTGGAAAATTTAAATTGAAATGACAATGTTTATTGTGACATTTAAAAACGGGAATATTCACGGTGATTATTTTAGAGAAGGATTTACAACATGATCGCTGGAAGTGTCCTTCGCGTTCGTTTTTTTAATCCACGGCGTCCCACAAGTTGTTTACTTTTTAAAGAAGGTTTGCTTGGTAAAAGATCCGTTTATTCGTCATAGGCTCGAGCCTTAATTGTTTTTCTTTTAAGTTATGAAAGCTCAAACAGCGGTGTCTCTTTTCTGTTATTTCATTGTAGGCGCTCTTGAAACGATTCGGATCGCAACGAGGCCCTTGTTCTTGTTTCTTCTTGATATTAAAAATACTAGCCGCAAAAGAAAATAGTAGCCAGTTTGTCCATGTCTTTACAAGCCACATACACACCGATGAGCGTGATGTTATAAAGCTAGTTTTATTCTTAACTCGACGTGAAGCTGGAAAGACTGTCCTATGATCGAGCTCAAAAGCTCGACTCAATTACGGCTGCCTTACTCTTTTTAACAGGGTAAAGAGGGGAAAGACTTATTTTGACACGTTTTTGGATTCATTTTATGTTTTGCATGCAAAATACGCATCCAAAAATATTTGCTAAATATTCAACAATGACCTTTTAAACAATAACGCTTTAACCAAACAATAGGTTTGATCAACTCACAATCTAAAACGGCAGAGAATACACCCACTCTATAAACTCGCATAACTGCCCAAAAATGTACAGTCAGCAAAGGTCCAGTGAAATGTAATGTCAACATGATAGCTTTACGATACTTGCAATAGGACTCTCTATTGGCCCGTAGCCTTCTCTATTAGAGTTTTTAGTACTTAGTACATAATTTGTAAAATATGGCCATAAAATGTCTGAATACTTATTATAAAAATCACATGACATTATTTTCATTTCAACTTTATAAAACTTCGCAACTTTATACGGGCTTCCTGTGTAATGAAGAATAGTAAAGTTTTTGACATTTTTGCAGTTCCAACCAGCGTACTTCAATCGTTCCTTCCATACTGTTTACATGCGTATTCATTTTTTTTTCCTAGTAATAAATACAAAAGGGATACTCGTACCTTGGCTTTTGCTGACTCTACAGTAAATACGAGAAAATTACCATACTGCGTGACCTACAATCAACAATCCACACTTTAGAGCTGAAATTCCCACTGGGTCGGTAGGCGACGAACGTTAATTACTCTCACTGGGTACGTTTATTGGCCTTTGCCATATTTGTCTAGTTAAATGCTTGATGATCACTTTGAAATACTGAAACAGACATCAACATATACCATTCCAGATAAGATTAGACGTTGACAAAAATAAGTTCAGTTTCAGAATGTAGGTACGTACAAAAAAAAAGGTTTCTTTCAAAATAAACGGCTTCTTAAAATGTTTACTGTCTGTACTTCTTCGTCTAATGTTATCTGGAACGGATTATAGATAGATTTGTATAGAGCATGTCAACTTTGTAAGCAGTGTGCTGACAGTGAGGTAATAGGTATAAAATAGGTCTTTAGATAGATTATATGTATAAAGCTTGCACCTATGCGTACCTAACTGTCCGGTTCTAGTTATCTTACAAACAGGCTTAATAGATAGATAGATAGATAGATAGAATACTCTTTATGGTACACCAAATAATTATTTACATAGAATGTGAAATCAATATGACGTACATATCCATCGTGATTCGCGACACTTCACTAAAAATGTTTTATTCGGACAAGCTCAAATGAAAAACGCTTACGCTTCCCACTTTCTTAAAATAATGTTTGGGACTGTTTCTTTGTTGACCGGCAAAATCGTGGTCTGAGTCCATTAGATCGGTACAGTCGACAACACGTTGATCCTTACACGCGTGCACTCTATTCAGTTTCGTAAAGGTTTACGTGCTGTTGACCGTACCAAGGCTTATCCTTTCGGGGAAATGACTAAACAGCAGTATTTTCATTATCACCTTGCTTTACAAATACCATTTTTTCACAAATATTTCACAAATTTGTGAAAAAATATGTATCAACTTTACAAGCAACCATAGGGGCTCGTAAACAGGGATTTATTAGGATCCGGACATAAAACAAACAGCATGTCCTAAAATAAAAAATAAGCAACTGGGTAAACCTTCCAAACATTTTGCTTAATTAACATTAAAAAAACATCAAGTACTGTCCATCCTAGGAGTAGGTACACCCTAACGATTTACAAAGGAAAGAGCTATGACACCGTTATGGGTGCCACGCCCTGCCACTCCCCTAAGCGAACAAAACTTAACGGTTTGTGTGACGAACATTGACTTTTGGACGTGCAATAGGGTACTTGACAAAAAAGTTCAATCAGCAATCAGGAAACCATACTATACTAAAAAACTAAGGCCTTTGCATCTACGTAATGAGATGATTTATACAGCGTCCAGTGGCACCTTCACTCACACTAGATGGATGAAGAGACCACTCGGCGCTGCAGTGCCTGGGACATTGTTTTAGATGGAGTAGGCTTGCCCAGCACCTATACCATCCTGACAGCTTAGTCGACCTAGCCCACAGGAAAGACAGGTCAATACGTGTGGAGCCAACTGAGCCGAGGGTTTCCTCACGATGTTTTCCTTCACCGTTAGCGAGTGGTATTGCTACTACAAATTTACAAATGTACGTAACTTTGAAATTAAACAAAGTTATAGACACATGATACATACATACTAAGTGGCCAGTATAAATGGTCTCCTTTTTGAAAAACTTTATAATGCTGGCTTTGTATCGAAATTGTGCTCAACAATGTCGCATCACAGGTTACATAAACTAAACTCTGACACAAGGGGCCTTAGCCTGTAACGCAATGGCGTATCCATGACGTCCCAGTAGAAGGACAAAACCTCATTTCCTCGTTTTTTCTCCTTCAACCAGCGAACTAATACTCTAGAATTAGAATCAGAATATTCTTTGCTGTAGTACAAAAACATTAAAAGGACCGACAGCATTAATAAATCGTAATTGAAGCCGTCAACCGAGAGCCCATTTTGGCACCATTGTATTACAGGCTAAGGCCCCAGGGGTGGCCACTACCTCATACGATTACCTACCTATAGGTTAATACTCGTGTCAAATAACCCACATGGTTGTTGTTATTTATTTATTTATTTAGGTAGACCTAAAATTCAGTAAAAAAGAAACTTTTAACCCTCGACCCAAAAAGAGAGGCGTGATAAGTTTGACCACTACGTGTGTCCGTCTGTGGCACCGTTCGTAGCCCTTAAACGGGTGAACCGATTTGGATGCGGTTTTCAGTAGGTTTTCACATGTTTTATCAATATGAGTTTAGCCATGAGATATACTAATTTGAAATTAAAATGAACGGGGTTTTTTCAATTTAGTTTTATTGTATTTAGTAAACGGTAAAAGTTACTTGTATTTATATCGATATAGCCGATTAGTTTAACCGTTTACTAAATACAAAATGTGCAGTGTAAGTATGCCCTGAGTCCGAGTAACTAATATAGTTTTTTTTTACTTTGTAATAACACCATATTACTGGAATTCGACAGAGTCCTTTGAACAAAATAAACTTTTGGAAAACCCACTCGACTCCGCCAGTTTATCAAAAAGGCATTTAAAAAGTTTCTTTTTTGATCTTCACTATCTTACTTTGCGATTATCTTTAGGAACCACTGAGCCGTTTCTTTCAGAAAAGTTTCAACGAAATAATCTTGTTAGAGCGTAGTTAGGAGTTTGTGGAGAGAGGGTGTAAGGCCCATCATGTAGCTAGCGTAGAATGAATAGGTGTCGGCCAAAATGAAGAAAATCTCGAATGAAAGGTACCTACTCTCCCAAAACTACTGAAAAGAGTCTGAAAGCTAAGCTTTCACTATGTTACACTTTATTAGACAAAAAAAAACTAAAAAAGATATACAGTCCTAACAGAGATGTGAGAAATTATGTACAAGTGTGGTTCCCCACTCTTTTGATCTATGTCGAGCTGTACAGACATATTTGTATCATAAGATATGTGCCAGTTTCATAAAACTACTTTATTATGACAATTCGAGTACATTGAGTAGTCGGATAGTAAGCTAACCTTTTTTGTTTCCTTAATGTCTAATCGGCTACTCAATGTACATCGAATTGTCATAATAAACTTTGAATTGTAGATAGGTATATGAAATGCTAAGTCAGACATCTACAGGGTTATTGGAAATTCGACCCAAAATGCCCAGACCCAGTCCCAAAGACCGTTTCAGAGATAAATTATATACTTTTATACTGAATGAAAAAAAAAACTATTTTTTTTTACTTTTTCACTGAATTTAGTATTTAGATACAAAAATCAAAAATATTATGTATCTAATCATTTAATACCAAAAACATTACAACTTTTAGGAATGACACATAAACAATATTTATTTTATCATAATAAAAGTATAAGAGATCATCCGTAAGAGATCGCCGTATCGAGAACGCCTGGAAGTGCTACTGGTCCATGAAAGATCTTATGAAGGGAAACCTTCCGCTTTCCCTCAAGCGGAAACTCGTGGACATGTGTATCCTGCCTGTCCTTACCTATGGCTCTCAGACTTGGTCATTGACCGAAAAACAGAAGGACAAGCTCAAGGTTTGCCAGCGAGCGATGGAACGGAGTATACTCGGCGTAAAGAGGATTGACAGGGTCCGAAATACTACGCTGCGATCCAAAACCCACATTGCCGACGTGGGTCTTACGACGGCAAAACTAAAGTGGACCTGGGCTGGCCACGTTAGCCGAATGCACCCGGATAGGTGGGCTAGACTTGCCACCGAGTGGGTGCCCAAAGGCGGATATCGCAGACGGGGCCGGCCGAGAAGAAGATGGCGAGACGACCTCGATAAATATTTGCCGGAGTGGTCGGAGGTGGCTCAGGACCGAAAAATCTGGGCTGAGAGGGGGGAGGCCTTTGCCCTGCAGTGGGACATCATTCAGGCTACATAAAAAAAAAAAAAAAAAAAAAAAAAAAAAAAAAGTATGGGTGTACTTTGTGGGGAATAGGTCGAATTTCCAATCTGTGTGTATGCCTTAGGCTAGACATTCTGTAACGTCATTGATACGAGATAACTATCCCACGATCAACGACCCTGTCCAATGGACGCACTCGTAGAAGGACAAAACCTTTCACATAAATGATGACGTGTGAAAGCGACTCAGAAAGATCAGAGCTATTGAAGCTGGAGAAAATAAAGTAGCTAGATACTTACTTAGTATTAGATAGTAAGTATAAGTATTAAGTATAATGATGTAAGTATAATAACTATTTGATTTTTATACTTTTTTTTACTTTTGATAGTACTTTGACGTTCAATGTAAATAATATATTTATGTCATATTGAATAAAACATTTTGACTTTGACTTCAGTCAGCTGTAGTACACGAGTAGAGCAGCGCTGAAATGGCACAAATTCCACCTTTTTTAAGCATAAGAAACCCTCAGTAATTAAAAATTATTGAGCTATGAGTAAAGTCGTAGAAAAAAAGTTTTTGTTAATCAACTTTTTAAAGTTTATGTGTTTCAGGAAAAAAGCTATTTAAAAAAATACCTTTATAACTAAAAAAGATAAAAGTTCAGAAGAAAATCAACTAACAGAACACGAAATAAAAGAATCCTCCTTCACCCTCAATGAGGCAATTTCTTGTCCCTTCCAATTCGCACTTGGCTGGTTTTTATACGCTACAACGATACGGATCAATTACATATCGATAACATTTGGATAATCAGGGTGGTTAGACTCTGTTATGCTCCACACGATTTATACAACCTAAGTGCGAACATCGATCAAACTGTTGCGATAAATAATTCCATGTCTCGAACGTAGTTTTTAGTGTTCCTTACCCGAAGGGTGCTAAACGGGACCCTATTACTCTGCCTACACTGTCGGTCTGTTTGTCTGTCCTAACTTTAAATGACTCTATCTTTGTAACCGTAATTTTACAAAGATAGTTGAAATTTTCACAGAATGATTATGTATTATTATGGCGGATAACCCAACAAAATAATAAAAAATAAATAATAATACGAAATAAGGGTGTCCCCATACAACAAAGCACGAGTTAAACTCACGCACCGAGAATTACAATATTAGATTAAATAGAGATTTATTTAAAATTGGGTGGCGGTACTTACGGTACTCTTAGTGCGCGAGTCCGACTCGTACTTTGCCAGTTTTTTTTATCATAATCAATCTATCGGTACAGACATCTATCGGTGGCACAATGCATGATTAATGGAACTGATAAACACTACGTAGCCTAAGCTACAGCCTTAGTACATAGAGACAAGGACAACCCCTGGCTAATTTGTTAATTAGTGCTTGCTTTATTTGCATTGTGGAGAAACACAGCATCTCTACTCAAGCATCTATTCCTTAGATCATTTAACTAAGTACTACTAGTGGTTCGCCCCGAACTGTGAACCCTCGACCCCATATAAACTTAACAACCCCATATCTCGGCAACCCCTCGACCGATTTGGCTCATGTTCGAACTTAAAAATTATTTTAATTTTATTTACCCGCCTACCAAATTGCATAACGATCCGACCAACTTTACTCAAGTTATCGTCGAACGAACATTCATACATACAAACATACATACATACATACATACAAGCATACAACAAACGCCGGATTGTGCAAACCGTACCGAAGTCTAGCCGACATCTTAGCTCTGTTTATTACGTCGAAGATTGTGCCACTTTAGGGGTGGCATTAATAGTCGCCGACTCAAGATTGAACTCAAGTAGGTGATCTCATAAAAGTCAAATGCTAATGTTACGGCTTGGCTAATTCAATGTCAATCTCAAGATAGTGTCTATTATTATGCTGACAGCTACTCAAGTTTGATATTAGCCAAGGCTTGACATTAGCATTTGACTTTTCTGAGTTCACCTACTTGAGCTCGATCTAAAGTGGGTGATCTAAGACGACTATTAATGGTATCAAGCTTAAGGGTGGTCCCTTAGACCACGTTAAAGATTATGTCACGGACCTGTGTGCTTATTATGTAGAAAACATAGAACTCTACTTGTAACCATCTAGTTATCTATACGTAATGGGTGATTCTACGCGTGGTCGATTTTAAGAGTCACATCCTAGTATCTACTAAAGTATACATCACACAGTACTAAATTAGCATTTAAACGTCTACTAAACTAGAATGTGACAGAAGAACATTGCAAGTCCCAGACTGCAACACTGAGTTCTACTCAAATTCTTTCTCTGTGCGTGCTGCGCGCCAGTGGAACCGTCTGCCTAAGTCCATAAGAGAAAGTCCCTCTGTCTCCGCCTTCAAAGCCAAGCTGAAAGAGCACTACCTTTCTATGTTATAATTACTATAAGTAGTATCTATCTACGTATTTATGTATGTATATTATAATATGTATATATGTAATGTTTATATATGTATCTTTATGTATGTACTGTAGTATTTATATTAGTATGTAATCCATCTATTGTGCACTTTTTTCCCTCCCACTATAATTTGACATTTCTCCACACCAAGGGTTGACTGGAAGAGATTTCTTCAGAAATAAGTTCGCCTTGTACACTATTACTTTTTCTTTATATTATTATCTAAGATGTTATGTTTTTGTGTGCAATAAAGTATAAAAGTAAAGTAAAGTAAACTAACGGTCCATTGATGAATATCAAATGAAATCTATATTTCATTGAGGAAATTGCCTAAATGTATCCCTTTGAAGCTAAAAAAATTATAATAATGGTATTATTTTGCATGTCATACGATATTGGTGTGTTTTATTTTTTTGTAGTTTTACTTCCGTGTCCAGTATTGCGCTAATTTATACCTTTTTAAATGCCTAAAGAGTGCTTCTATCGAATCGTGTATTCGTCGTTCTACTATAATTAAAACTCTTGTGTCTGTAGACATTCAAACACAAGTCACGCGGCGAGAAAAGTTGCAATCGCGCAAAGTAAGTATGTTTTTATACATACTTAAATACGCGGCAAGTTCCTAATGACTAGTACAAAATATCGTCAAATTGTCCTAGTCAACTAATATGGGTCACATGTGTCGCTATCTAGAGTGGCAAAACTTATTTTATCAACAACTTCAAGTCGTAACGTCACGTAATATAATACCTAGAGCATATAATATTTCAAGAACGACACCCGGGAAATAACTCGAGCTGTGTGCGCTTGGAATAAAAATATCGTGTTGAGCTATTTCAACTTTAGAACTGCACTAGAAAAGAACTAAAGATAGCTACACAATTAATAAAATAAAAAAACCGACTTTACTGGTGAAAAGGTACACCATTACTACTACTTTACTGATTCCGAGTGATCTGCTGATGTCAGTTGAGGAGTTCCGTTTTCCAGCACCGAAATTCTTGATTAGATCTTCACATTTTTTTATGGCACCAGTTCAGAACAAACATAAAAAACAAAAAAAGAATCATCCAAATCGGTTTTCATTGAAAATAGTTCTGAAGTAACAAACATAAAATATAAAAATAAAAGGATCGAATTGAGTACCTCCTTCTTTTTTTAAGTCGGTTAAAACTGCTAACTTTACAAATTGACCCATGAATAGCCACTCACTCAGTACACTTTGGTGAAGCGGTGGTGGTCCAGTTGATATGACGTTGGTTACACAAGCGTAAGGTCTCAAGTTCAAATCCCGTTCCAATCATGTACTTTTCATGTGCCCATTTAGTGAGAGTAAATGAGCCGCTGGACGCCCCATAAATAAATCATCTCATTACTATTAAATAATTAAATCGATCTGTGAGATTAAAAGTTGTGTGTTTCGCACGGATGCAATATTATTTGCGTCTCGTGCATCTGAATACCTCGTTACGTTCAGGTTTCTTTTTTTTTTTAAACCCTCGCTAGCACAAAATTCAATGCAAGCACTCGTTGCAAACAATAATTTTGCATCCTTGCATAACAAATAACAATTTTTCTTCATTAGCGGCGCTAGTTTGCCTAAGTGACTGCACTACGTTTCGCATTACTTAGCTCTTTCTTCTTCTTGTTATAGTGCTGTCTCCTTTGAACATCTTTAATTAACAAGCAATAAAAACGTTTTGTTTCTTCTCTAGAAACACTTTCAACGTTGCTTCCTGATTTATTTATGTTTCCGGGAAGATTCCCGTTCCTTATAACTTTCCTTGCTTCATTGTTGGATTGCACTTTGTGCTGCTAGAGGAAAAACTTAGATTTACTGTCTCACTTAACTGGTACACGTAGCGTTGCAATTTACTACTAAGAAACAATGTTATTACGGTTAACCTAGAACGTCCTCTGCAGTTTATGCTGCAGAGAGAAATCAAAATCAGCTAAAGCAATCGTAACCACTGCCAAAAAAAGGAACTACAAGGTGTTACAAAAGTACCTAACTCTTTTTACAGGGTAATAGCACCCGGTGATAGGGATCACAACTTTAATTTTTTTTTTGCTCTATGACGTTCCGTTAATTTTTAATTTAATAAAATGGCGACTTCTTGTGTCTGAGGCCAAGACCCACTTCGGGTCGCTGAGCCATCGGAGTAAGTAAAATGTGAACGATGTGGCGGGAGAAAAGTTTTTTTAAATACTTGTTTCATTGACTTTCACAATGTTTTAACAACTCAAAGCTATGTAAATGCACCTACACACACAAACATATTTTTAAATTTGAGGTAATAACAAAAAAAAGTTATGAAAATTTTTCAATTTTTAAATTATAAAATAAAAATAGCTTTTTTTTCAACTTTTTTTTACAGCTTTGATATCCTGTTGACCAGTAGGTTACACCCTGTCAAAAGAGTTAGGTACTTTTGTAACACCTTGTATAGTAATTTACATGATATATATTTTCCGCGAAAATCGCCAGTATCCGCTTTGTGATTATGCCTGATTTCTCTCTATCTGAGAGAAAGCTTTTGCCCACTTAGTGGGTGATCTATATTTTTTAGGTATATTATTATTATCGGTTTTAGAACTTGTTTTTATTAATTTTTGGTTTTTTAAATGTTGCCAACGCTTGAAGTCTTTGCAAAACAAATAAAACGAGTGTTAAATCCTATAAAAGTGTAGTATAATTAAGCATAGGGATCGTGCAAGAAATTATTATTAATGGTACACGACTGCAACTTACTTTTATATTTCGTAAAAATGAAAAGCTATTGTAATATGGAAACTGTTGGTTTATTACAGTTTCAATAATTATTTTCTTTTGCAGCTAACACGACGGACCTTGGCGTATTGGACCCGTCTCTTTACAAATCTGACTGCCTGGACGAAGATTTTCTCTGGCCTGAAGGACACGTGGTAAGAATTTCATTAAATAAATTGAATTTTATTATACCGAACTACAGTAGTAATATTTTCTCAACTGTGACAATTTTAAACACTAACGCGTACTACGAATATTATCACTCACAATCCACAATAAATTCAGATTAGTTGGACATCCCATTACAAAGTCTTTTAAAATTTTGCCGTCGCGATTGTGGGAAGAAATAATTTTACGCCTACGCAACCGCAAGGCGTTCGTAGACCTTCGTAGACGTAGGTTCGTAGCACTTAACCTTTGCTACGGTCGTAGCGCTTCGCTACGTCACCGTAGCATTGTCGTAGGCGTTTTGTAGCACGATTAGAATATTACATTGGCATTTCGGCAATCAATCATTGGCGTAAAAAAACAAGGATAGAAGTCTCGCCGGTAAATATACCGCGGCTTCATGAATATTAATGGCCTTCACCCCTTCCCCAGCTATTTTAATTCGTCTTATTCCTTTGTGCCTTTTATTTTAGAGCGCATTGTAAATTTGTCCGCTGGCGGCGTTTACTGTTTTAATTAATTTGTAGCTCTAAATGGAGTCTGTAGTCGAGTGGCAACAAATACGCCCGCGCTTTTTTAAATCTACAATAGTTTGTACGAACGAGGGTACCAAACATTGCCATAAAACAATCATTGACCCTCTACTTTTTTTTTCTATATTTGAATTGTTAGTCATGCTTAGATATTCAAATATTTAAAAAAGTCAATGATTGCTATGAAATAATGATTGACGCTCTACCTTTTTTAAATATTTGAATTGCTAAGCATGACTGGTATTCTTATAATGAGGCTGAAATCAGCGAAGGGGCTAAAATAAACACCAACCCAAATCTATAACAATAATTATTATAATTAATACCTTTTTATATTATAATTAAAAGTCATTCAAGTGCCGGCTTAAACTACTTGGCTGCTATTAAATAGAGATTTTTTGCACTTTACTTAATTATGAGTTCACACAAATATAAATTGCATAAAGTTGAATGCCATAGTAATATTACAATATCTTTGAAAAGGCCAAATCAAAGGCGGAAATAAGGATATTTCAAAGTTTTTAATGACGGAAGTTTCTCTTTCCAAGCTATAATAGAGTCGCTCCAGCTTTGCGCATTTTGTGGAAAAAAACTTACTTGGATTTTATCTTATATTCATATTATTTTATCATAATAAATTGAAGTATATTAACGCTTTTGGGTAAAAGGACTTTAAAATAAACATAATTCACAGACAACACGACAATCCTACACATAATGTCACCACAGCAAAAATGCTTTTACCTTGATACTATTATGAACACTTCAACCAAGCTCGTCTTTAGAGCAAACCAAACACTATGTACACTGAGATACTGAGTTTAATCGAAGTAAAAGCTACAAGGGGATACCCCCCCTTTATTAGCGTGTAGGTACTATAATAAAGCGTTTATTTGCATTACTGAAGCACACAATATTGTCAATTTTTTCTCTATTTTATATGTTATTTCGCGACACTAAAAAAGTATTATATTCATAATTCTAAACAACCAAACAACAATAGTTCAGTGAATTATGAGATTTGCTCGAATTACTAGGTTTGTTGGACAGTACCACTGGTTTTTTGAGTAAAAAAACAAATCGGATTAATTATTGTTGTTCTTCACAATTTTTCATGGATTTAACACTCGTTTTATTGAAATGAGTATTTAATTCGTGAAATATTGTGTTTAAATTATGAATAGTGCTCGTGCAAACCTAAGAAAATATTATTTTCATCTCCCACGCTCGGAAAGTTTGCAGTTACTAGTAACTTACCATCGTGTAAAGGCCGGATTTAAACTATCTGCATTTTTGTGCGCTTCGAAATTTAAACTCGACGCCGGGACAGTCTGTCCCGCGCCCTATGTTGTTTAAAAAGAAAAAAACACTGGCCGTTTAAGTAGATGCCAAATCCCGACGGAAAAAAGAGCCTCATTCATAGTTCGTTTACACGAGTATTTCAGCGAAAGTGATTGTTCGTGCCCATTCTCTATACAAAACTGTGAATTTAAATGGGGCATAAGCATCTTTTATAAAGGTAAAGTCACGGAATAGAACATTCAGAAACGCGGTTTCTTCTTATAGTCTTTTCAATATTTTGTACACATATTTATTTTATAATACCAGTAAATAAAAAAAAAATGCTTCGCTTATGTTTTATCAAATAGATAATTATGTTTTGGTTTGTTAAATACATTTTTTCAAACGATATTACTAATTTCATTTTTTATCTCCTAGAAATTTTTAATTTGGTAAAAGTTCAGAATGCACCCGGAAAAAAAACCGTCTTTTATTTACATTATGTTTGTGTCTGGATAAATAAACTTCAGGAAATTATTAATAAAACGAATGGTTTTAATACCAACGAAGCTCAAAACTTTAGTGCGGCAGCCGTAACTACAGTAAAATATGCTTTTAAAAGGAACTTATTTGACTCACCTGTTTTGCCTGTAAGTAGTTGTCTATAGAGTTTTTACCGCTTGGCTAACAAAATAATTTCCTCGCTTCTGTGAGATGAAAAGTTTTGTGTTTCGCACGAATGCAATATTATTTGCGTCTCGTGCTTCTGAATACCTTGCTACGCTTAGGTTTCTTTTTTTGAACCACTCGCTACGCTCGTGGCTCAATTTTAGAAACCTTCGCTAGCTCGGTTTTCAATACAAGCACTCGCCGCAAACAATAATTTTGCATTCTTGCATAACACTATTTTGTTCTGTTGTTTAGAATAATGAAAATACTGTTTTACTGTCGTGAAACAAAAATCGCTGAATAAAAATATCTCAGTTTAGATACAAAATTGAAAAACTGAAAATTTGGGGTTTTCCCGCCACGCTAATTTCATTAATTATTAAACCTTAAAACTAGTTTTGCAGCTTTGTTTCGTGCAGTTAGCGACTTTCTCGGATGCCCCTTTTTAGACGCACTTGTATCACGCAAGACAACAGCTACCATTGGGTATCCTAGTGGGTCGAAGACCACACACAGCTATATATCTACTTATTATGTTCGTACGAATTTGCTCCGCGCAAATTCAATCCCTATCTAAAGACGTTTCAGATTCCCAATTGCTAAACGGATATATCCCAAACCTCTCACCGACTCAGTTTCCTCGGAGTCTACGAGCATTTGTCCATCGCACCGATTCCGTCAACATCAACGAGAACAAGATGACGGCGTCGAAGCAGCGGTATAATGTACATTCATTAAGGCGCTGGGCATAGTGAATTAGCCCGCGCGCAAAGAAAAATGCACAAAATCGATTTCTGTATCAAATACACTAAAAAAAAAACACTAATAAAATAAATGTTCACATATCAAACCCTTGAATTAGGTGAGAGCTATCTAAAACAGCCAGTTTTGTGTTGATATCCATAACTGATTGCAAGATTTTTTTTTTTATTGCGCTGCCTTTTTTTTTTTCAGCCAAAATATCTTCAAAACGTTTATGAATCTCAACACAAAACTGGCTGTGTTGGGTCTCACCTAATTCTAGTTTAATAGAGGAATCGATTTTTTGCATTTTTCTTTGCGCGCGGCGCCTTAAGGGTCAACTAAAGTAGCGTGGCGGAATAGCTAAATTTACACAGTTTTTTTCAATTTTGTAGCTAAACTGCCGGTACGTTTTATTTATTGAACATTTATTATTTTTTTATGCTTTGCATTTGTTACCTTTCAGCGCTGCCTGCGCGGCGCGATTTCGTGCCTTTCCACTCTCTATCACTTTTCTTGAATCTTGAATGGGATAAACTGACTTATAGGTTACTAGAGATCGTCTTAACTAAAGCAGGGGGTCTACTGGCTAAGACGAAGCCGATTACCATTGGCGAAAATCGAAGGTCGAATTTTGAAAAATGTACTGCCAACAGCGAGCGGAAGATAAAGTTCGCTGACTGCCAACCAGTTCATTTTACTGGCACCCAGTGAATTTTTCAAAAATCGAACTTCGATTTACGCCAATGGCAATCGGCTCCGTTTTAGCCGGTAGACCCCCTATTCCTACTTGTTACTCAGCTCAAAGTTTTCACCAAGTCGTAGAACAAAAGTTTTTGGAAATCACATTTAGAAGTTGGGGTGTTTCACGTCATCACGTCATCACGTCGACTCGTACAAAAATATCCGAAATAATCTTGTTATAGCTGACGTTGCGGTGGACAAACGCCCGCTGGTTTGTTATAGGTCAGAGAGTTTACGACATAAATTGATACTTCCGTTCATTTCCCCAGGGTCGAGTTTGGTTCACGATGAAGTACGAGTCCAACACAGAACGTCTTCAGGTGCATATAATTAAGGCGAAGCATCTCCCCTCGCGGACGCCGGCGCTCGCAAACGCGTGCGAACCCTTAATTAAGTGAGTACCTACCTGATAATTTGGTTTATGGACCATTTGCACTATACGTGGTGATAAAACAAGAGGCGTTTGTTGCTGGTGTGAACTTATGGAGTTTCATTTGCATTCAATTCATGTTCTGAATACTCCATACTGCATTGCAGGATAATTATATAAACTTGGTCAGGTGGAGATTTAATTTTAAACGCCACAAACATCAACATTAAAATATCAGTTAAAACTGCCGTTTTACTTAGTCCAATCCGTATGCAATAGAGTGTAACATACAAACTACATACTTTAAAGGGCTCAAAACGTTGTAAAAATAAATAATACGGGTGTTAAATCCGGTTCAAAGTGGTTTTTACTGGTAAAGCATAAGTTTACATTATAATGTCGTGCCAAGTCTTTACTGAAATCAATTATTCCTATGTGTTTCGTGTTGCTGCAACTAAAACTTTTCACTGCGACATTTAAATGTTATTTCGGTCAGTCAAGGTAAAATTTTACTTTTTTTTTTCTTTTAGCTGCCTAGGTATTGAACCATCCAGCCCAGTTTGGTCTGTTTTCTTGACTGGGAAACGGCCGGAAGGAGTTTTTCAACGTTATTTACTTTTACTTTTTCTATGGGCTAGGCCGACTAAGCTGAAAAGATAGTTTAGCTTCTGGGCAAGCCTTCTCCCTCCAAACTTGTCCAAGGCACTGCAAAGTCTGAGTGGTCGCTTCACCCATCTAGGTTGGGTCGAGAAACCACTGGACTCTGTTTAGATCATCTGTCCTAGATGCGAAGTTCAAATTTTTTAAACTTTTCTTTTAGAATTCAACTGATGCCAGATGAACGGAGAGTGCTGCAAACGAAACAAAAGAAGAAATCATGCAATCCATTCTATGACGAGACATTTGTCTATCAAGTAAGTTACTCGTATACAGGGTTATTGGAAGTTCGTCCTATTCCCGTTAGGAGGTTATAGAGGAGACTATCCCCAACCAATGTCACCCATTTTTTTTTAATGAAAAATGTTTTTGTTTTGCTATAATTCCTAAACGTGCTAATGTTTTTGGTATTTAATTATTATTTATTTTTGGTTAGAGTATCTAGATACTAAATCTAGGCAAAACGTAAAAAAACAGCTTTTTTTCTCATTCAGTATAAAAGGTATAGGTACATACTGTTCAAATGCCAATTAAATCTGAAACAGCAAATTTTGGGACTGGGCATTTTGGGATGAAATCGGTTGAAATAATTCGTTTTATAACCTCCTTGCGGGAATAGGTTGAATTTCCAATAACCCAAATATATCTTGATCAAACATAATGATACGAAGTTTTCCAAAATTATAAATGTTTTACTATCGTAGCCATCGTGATCATCGTATCGTGAGGAAACCTTGCTCAGTAACTATTTCTCTCTGAAAGAATGCCTCTGCCCAGCTCGTATAGCCCGCTATGTATAAACAGGCTACATCTTACTCTAACTAAATAGCCAAACCAGACACACTGTAACAAAAGCTGAAATGCAGCTTACAGTAAACACCAAAATGTTTACTCGATTATTCTGTATTTCATACCCAAAAAACTTCCTATTCACATTCATTAACGGTGACAATACGATGTTATTAACAAATCCGCACTAATTACGCCTAGATGAGTCAGAGCTAATTAATTGAATGCTTGATTTGAATCGAATCAAATTATCGGTGATTTATTGAGTTAATCGAGGTACAGTACCGATTGAATTGTGGTTTGTATTCTGGAACTTCCGATTGAAATTCGGAAGACAAAGTTTTTTGTTCGAAAGTCCGTTATTGGCTTAATCTTATCTTTAGACAATATTGAGAAACTAATTTCAATATTTTTTATTTTGGTTCAGTAGTTTGGATTTTACAACGTTTCAAAGATACGGTTTTATGACGTCACGCGGCGGTCTGCATACTGTTGGCGGTCATAGAAACAAAACATTGTAGCGCATAAAAACAAAACTGCTGGACCAAAATAAAAAAAAATTAAATTAGTTTCTCAATATTGTCTAAAGATAAGATTAAGCCAATAACGGACTTTGGAACAAAAAACTTTGCCTTCCGAATTACTCGATAGGTACTACTTAGTAATCTCTTTGACCTTTTGTGCTACGGTTCAAATGCCTTCGTTACTTAAAAAAAAAAATAGAAATAAAGACACTGGGTGGTGGCAAATCGACCACGCGAAGAAATTATACGTATAGATAACTAGATGGTTTCAGGTAGAGTTCTGTTTTTTTTTTTTTTTTCAGTATAAGCACACATGTCCGTGACATAATCTTTAACGTGGTCTAAGGGTGGTATTAATAGTCATCTGAGATCCTGAGTCTTGAGATCGATCTCAAGTAGGTGAACTCAGAAAAGTCAAATACGAAATGTCAAGCCTTGGCAAATGTCAAACTTGAGTAGCTGTCAGCATATTAATAGACACTATCTTGAGATTGACATTGACATTAGCCAAGGCTTGACATTAGCATTTGACTTTTCTGAGATCACCTACTTGAGTTCGATCTTGAGTCGACGACTATTAATGCCACCCTACGAGACTTGACTCTTTTGATTAAGTGAGTCTACATACCTCGGAGACTTGGCTCAATTTAAGTCTTGAACCTTTCCTTTTGAACATTCCAATGTCTGGCATTGGCATAATCCTTTGATGACGGTAAAAATACAAGACGAAATAAAAAAGGTTTGAATAAAATTTTCACAAGTCAAAAGTGGCCGTTTTGTTCTTGTGCAGGATTTATTCGTAGGTTCTATAATACTAAAAATAGTGAAGCCTAGTGTGGCTAGTAGTGTGAAGCCACTAAAAATAGTGTGGTACGATAAGATATTTAGCTCCAGTAAGTCATTCGACCAATAGCCCACACTAAGTTCGTTCCATTTTCAAATTATTCCTAGGAATAGTGTTTATCTGGCGATTGAAAAATCGTACCTTAGATATTGAATTTCTATCGGCCTCAGTCTCACTCTTTTTACTCGTAGCTACCAAGGTTGGAAAATAATGCATTTTATCGCACTGTCGAGCCTCATCAAACATTACTATTTCGTAAATGTGTAGGTAGTTGTGTTTTCTTTTTCTAACCGTCCAATCTCTTCCAGGTTCCAGCCGGCAAGCTGGACGCCCTTACGCTCAAGCTGTCTGTGCTGGACACCGGCAGGGTCGGCAAGGGCAAGCAGCTGCTGGGACATATACTGCTGCCCTTGAGCGAGCTGGATGGCATCGCGTCCGATGAGGAGCCGCAGCTGTACAAGATGGATATTGAGAAGGTGTGTGGCTTTTGTATTTTCACAGTGTATTTTTACAGTTCCGGATGGTGTGAGATCCCATTTTTAGGATCCTCACGCGGTCAGAGATCACTTTATCATCCGTGCGTCTGTCCTTCTTTCCGTCTATCTACCGAGACTTTATTTTTTAAAGAACGGATACAGGTATGTCACCAATGGCGACCCTCGATGTTGTTTGGGTGCCTGTGATGGAATGCCGGGTGACGCGGCGCCTGGGGTTCAGCACACTAACAAAAACCACTTCTGTTGACTTCAATGACAGTTTATTAAACTGAAACTATAACACTTGTAGGGCTGACTAAACACTTTTTAACTAGTATCTAAAGTAACTGCTTTCTGACTTTATAATTATCTACTAACTGAACTGACTGACTGATGCTTTTCTTTAGCTTGACGACGATACTGAACTGAAAAAAAAAGATGGCCGCCCTGCCCAATCTCTCTTCCCGCGCTAGTCTATGCGCCTTTGCGTTTTATCCGCCATCCGCGACTGATAGCGAAATCTGTGGCATACTAAAGCAAACTAACTGACAGTTTGCGGATGACGGATTACAAATATCGATGCCTGATGGCGCTGGTGGTAGCCGGTTGAGGACAAGGTATTAAGAAAAGAATAACATGCCCCCATATTATTATTTTCAAATCATCTCCGGGCTGCAATCAGATCTAGGATCCAGACCATGCGCCATATTGACAGTGTGGTAGACTGACAGGAAAGCTATAAGCGCTCACGCTCAAGCTGTCGGTGCTGAGGCTCTACCACGACTTAAGCCCGGCAGACCTACGGCACTGGCAAAGCAAGTTTCACTATGGCAAAACCGGTTTTACCGGTGCCGGAGGTCTGCCGGACGTAATATGTGGTAGAGCCTCTGGACACCGGCAAGGCCGGCAAGGGCTAGCAGCTGCTGGCTGTATCAAAGGCGGTATCAATGAGGAGCCGCAGCTGTACAAGATGGACATTGAGAAGGTGTGTAGGTTTTCAGGGTCTTTCTGAATCTTTGTACAGTTCCGTATAGTGTATTAGTCAACACAAGACCCCTTTCTCGACCTTACAAGGTCAGAGATCAATTTATCGTCCATGCGTCCGTCCATCGTTCCGTCTATACCTACGAGATAAAGATATCAAATTGAGTCAACATCACTTACCTAAAAAGATGTTTTTATAGTATAAGTTCTCATCTTATTATTTTTTTAATTCTTTGAAGCATAAGTTATTTTTCTTTTGTAGCTTTATTAGGTCATAAGAATGTCATTAGGCAGTTTATTATTAAAATAGCGGGAAAATAAGAGTAACAACTTTACTCTGTCTGGGTCTGGTTTAATAAGGGTGGTATTAATAGTGGCATCTCAAGCTCTGCGTCAGTCTCAAGCTCGAGCTTAAGAAGCTGTCAGCTTATTAATAGACACTAGCTTGAGTTTGATATTGACATTAGCCAAGGTCTCAAATCGTTGATTTTGTTTTTTGAGATCACCTACTTGAGCTCGAGCTTAAGTTGACGACTGTTAATGCGACCCTAAGATTCATTACCTTCGCCGAATGAAGAATGTCCGTGGGTCTGTTAAATCACTTGAAACTTTATGACCGTGTAGCCTAAAAATTTAGAAATACACCTGTTTTTGTTTCATTCAAATCGAGCCAGTAGTTTTAAAGTTACGACGGTTTTAGTTTCCGTCCTTTTGGAGTTTTTCGCGCGAGCGCGGCAAACTCGCGTGACGTCACAACTCTACACGCACCCGACACATACACCGTAACACTCATTCAAACGGCTGTATCTTTGGAACCGTACTAGGTAGCCAGTTGAAATTTTAAGAGATTTTGTTTTATTATGGTGGATTACCCAAGAAAAAATAAAAATAAAAAAATATTAAAAAATAAGAGGGGTCCCCATACAAAAAACGTTGTTTTATACTTTTTGCTCTTTAGAAAAAACGGTAAGAAATACAAGCATCAAACTTGGTATGATTATAGGACTTACTCCATAGTATAACAAAAAAATATAAAAAACGGTCAAGCGCAACTCGGACTCACGCGCCGAGGGTCCGTATAACCAGTTTTTTTTAATGTATGGTGGTACAGAACTCTCAGTGCGCGATTTCGACTCGCACTTGGTCAGTTTTTATGTGTGTTTAGTCAGTGTTACAGTAGTGTTTTAATATAATATTACTTAGTTATAACGTTAAAAATTCGCTTGGGACAGGTTTTAAGGCTCCGTATAAGGCTAACTAGCGCCACCAATGTTGAAAAAATCATATCTTCCTACAGAAGAAGTTTCTGAAAAAATCCTAAGATGAGCCTATGCGCCATGCTTTTCTAGATTTTTAAGTGTAGATACCCTCTTCGAAATTTACATTTAAGCTAATAAATTTTCGATAACCGCCAAAAGCGGCCGTTTTTTGCGGTTATCGAAAATTTTTTAGCTTAAGACTAGAAATTGAGTTGGGTACCTACACTTAAAAATCTAGAAAAGCATGGCGCATGAGCTCATCTTAGGATTTTTTCAGAAACTTCTTCTGTAGGAAGATATGATTTTTTCAACATTCGTGGCGCTAGTTAGCCTTATACGGAGCCTTAAAGCCGCAAGCTCTGTTTAAAATATTCCCTAGCACGGGTTTTAAAATAATATATTCTTACTTAGCTATGGATGACGACTTTGAAAAATGAAAAATGACCTGACTAAACACACAAAAAAACTGGCCAAGTGCGAGTAGAACTCGCGTACTGAGAGTTCCCTACCGCCATACAATAAAAAAACTGGTTATACGGACCCTCGGCGCGTGAATCCGAGTCGCGCTTGACCGTTTTTAGGGTTTCGTACCCGAAGGGTTCCACACGGGACCCTATTACTAAGACTCCGCTGTCTGTCCGTCTGTCACCAGGCTGTATCTCATGAACCATGATAGTTAGACAGTTGAACTTTTCACAGATGATGTATTTCTAATGCCGTCATAACAACAAATACCAAAAATCAGAATAAAATAAACATTTAAGGAGGCTCCCATACAACAATTATGATTTTTTCACCTTTCTTATAGATGGTAAGGAACCCTTCGTGCGCAAGTCCGACTCGCACTTGGCCAGTTTTTATATTATTTTGTTATACTATGGAGTAAGCCCTATAATCATACCAAGTTTGTTGCTTGTATGTCTTACCGTTTTTTCTACAGAGCAAAAAGTATAAAACAACGTTTTTTGTATGGGGACCCCTCTTATTTTTTATATTTTTTAATTTTTATTATTGATTTGGTAATCCACTATAATAAAACATAATCTCTGAAAATTTCAACTGGCTACCTAGTACGGTTCCAAAGATACAGCCGTTTGAATGAGTGTTACGGTGTATGTGTCGGGTGCGTGTGGAGTTGTGACGTCACAGCAGCTGACGACCGCGCGCCCGTCGCACAGGTAGTTTAAAATTAAATATCTCGAGAACTATAAGTCGTATCAAAAAAATTTTTTCACCCAAATTTTCCATTTTTATGTATGGTAAGATAAAAATCAAAAGTTGATGGTATTCTTCATTACATTGACATGCATCTAAAGCCTTTTTATCAAGACAAAAGGTGGATATCAAATTGAAATTAAGTCTACTTTCCCTTCGAGATATAAATTCAAACTTCTATCACATTAATCCTTGTATTTTTAAAGAACGACCAACATAGTAAGGGTATACGTATGAGTATTATGGATCTGCGTAATGTGAATTAATTAATTTAATTAATTAGACCGGCTGGATTAGTGAACCAAATTAAATGGGAAACGATTTACTGGATTCTCGTGAACGAATTATTATGCGTTGTATTTTACCATCTATGGCATGAAAGGTAATAAAAATGTTTAAAAAATCCCTCTAGCTATCTTCTCTACATAGTATAAAACAAAGTTGCTTTCCACGTCTGTCTGTTCGCTTATCCGCTTACTCCTCCTAAACCACGTAACGGATCTCGATGCAGTTTTCACCGTAAGTTGGGGTGGCATTAACAGTCGTCGACTCAAGATCGATCTCAAGTAGGTGATCTCAGAAAAGTCAAATGCTAATGTCAAGCCTTGACTAATGTCAATCTCAAGATAGTGTCTATTAATATGCTGACAACTACTCAAGTTTGACATTAGCCAAGGCTTGACGATAGCATTTGACTTTTCTCAGTTCACCTACTCGATCTAAAGTAGGTGATCTCAGACAACTATTAATACCACCCTTAGATATTGTTTCATGGTAGGTTTTGAAAGGTGTAGAGATGGACTGTATTAAGGGATGTAGCTGGTAGTCAGAATGGATTTGGCGGTGAAAATAAATAGTCCAGGCTTAGGTACGGTTAAAGACTGTATTGAAGCACTAGTTTGGTGAGCGGGCACTGAAGTTAACAATATTATAGAATTAAATTGATAGAGCGATCGTCCTGTGTTGATCGAGCTTAGGCCCAGAAGGCGGAAACAGTGTAGCCAATATTATAAAATATTAAAAAATGTTCCTACATGCAACATATTTCTATGTTGACTCCAACAGGTTTATAATTAAGTTGCGCACTTGCACGTGCAAAGCCGGGTGGGTCGCTAATTGTAAAATAACGACTAAAATTTTAAATACCTCTGACATTTTAGCTTCAAATAAGCATATCTCATAAACGGTTCAACCGATTTCGATAAAACATATTTATGAACACTTGCTAGAAAACCTGCTTTCAAATATAAAAAAACCGCATCCAAATGGATCCATCCGTTTAAGAGCTATATACGGTGCCACAGGCAGACACACATACAGACACCCTGGCACAAACACAGACATCCTGACACACAAAAAGACAGACACACCCTCACATACTTAGCGGTCAAACTTATAACACCCCTATTTTTGGTCGGGGGTTAAATAAATAAGACAAAAACACTCCCTGGCTATGCAGGCAGAAACTTGAGACTAAGATAAGTAACTCTGAGCTAATGTAAAGTTACTTACCTGAATAATGTTTGTTTGAGAGTTGAGAACGCAGGGGAAGTTTTGCCACAAGAGAGCTTAGGATCTATCTCACACACACCCACTTGTATTTAATTTAGGAGAAGAATAACTACTAAATAAAAAAATACCCCCGACATGTCAGCTTCAAATACCTAAGCATCATCTCATAATTTTTGATAAAACATATTAGGGGAAGGTTGCGATGATTGGACCACATAACTTTCTGATCTCTTGTAGTCCATATTTTACGAGTTGAAATTAAATGTATGATTTCTATAATTTTTTTTTGCAAAAATAAAATTTTTTTTTGCTTTATGACGTTCCGTTAATTTTTAAATTAATAAAATGTGAACGATGTGGCGGGAGAAAAGTATTTTTTAAATATTATTTTCATTGACTTTCACAATGTTTTAATAGCTCAAAGCTATTTAAATGCACCTACACGCAGAATTTTTTTTTTTAATTTGAGCTAATAACAAAAACAAGTTTAAATTTTGAGGTTATAAAATAAAAACTGTTTTTACAGATTTGACATCCTGTTGACCAGTACACCCTGTAAAAAGAGTTAGGTACTTTTGTAACACCTTGTATAACAAAACAATAATTATTACGACGTAAAGTACTGGACAATTTACTAAACGCGAATTTGTTTACGACACAAAAAAGTTGCTATGATTGGACCGGTCCGATGATAGAACAGCTGTGTGGTCCATTGATAGCAACTAAATATCAATTCAAAAGACAAACAATGAAAAAAAAAGAAGCTTTTTGGTAAAAAATTACAACCACCTATGAAATCTCAAACCTATTCCCAACTTTATTTAATAACGAGATCCCAATGAAACCAAATGATATTATCATTCATCAGTTTTTAGTTGCACGAGTTTTAATATTCTGAGTGTCGGGAACACACTTTAATACATGACTCATCGCCGAGTGCGACGGCGGGACTGAGGTTACATCTGGGTGCAAGGGGGGTGAGGATTAGGCCGTGAAACGGTACGGGCACTTTTTAGTGTGACTAGTTTAGAAAATTATTGAGTGGTCCAATCAAAGCGCTGGTCCAATGATCGCAACCTTCCCCTGTCTAAGAACACGCGCATCCGAATCGGTTCACCCGTTTAAGAGCTTCGGTGCCACAGGCAGACACACGAACACATACACAGACAGACACACATTAACGGTCAAACTTACACTCCTATTTTTATGTCGGGGGTTAAAAATAAATAACTAGACACGACAAAGGTATACCACTGAGATCATAGTAATTAAATGAAAGTACAATATTTAGATGAGATTTTTAAAAAGTGCCAAGTTTGATATACTGTAAATGACAGATTGCCATACTTCTTACTCAGTAGGTAGACATAATTATTTAGCATTATCTTGCAACAGTTTTCAGAATAACCTCTGTGTAAAAATCCATAACTTGCATACGGTTTATGTATGTACAGTTTTCAACTTTTTACTTTGGCAATCTATGGATTGAATAAAAATGGAAAACTCTTTTACAGAGATCGTTGCGCGAATAGAAAATCTGTTCCGTATTCAAGTTTGGATCCACTGCCGAGCTGGGTTTGTTATTATTTTCAGGTATTTATTTCAATGATCAATAGTACAACGACCCCTGAAAAGGATGCTCCGATAAAACAAACATAAACATAAAAAACCAGACAAATATTTAACCGTCCATCCGTTGAGTCACTATTGATACCAAATGTAACCTCCTCTTTTACATTTGGTATCTCTTTTAATTTTAACCTCTTTTAATTTATCTTAGCCTTCGGTCGCAATGCAGAAAACTTTACTCATAGGTTAGTCGGTGAATTTATGCAAGGCTTAGTCAATTTATATTAGATGCAAAGTGAACTCGAGTCTTAGCACGCATTATGTGTATGAAACTTTTAGCAAAGTAGCTAAGTTTGGAGGGTACTGAGTCAATAATAATGGGTGGGTGGCTAATGTAAAACGTTCCTACAACTTTAAAGTACGACGTATGAGTATGAATACGTATAGTTGCGAGGTTTAATGGATATTTAAAAAAAAACGTACAAATTAAAAATCTAAATCGATTCCTGGATACATTAAACGAATCGAAAAAGTAATATAATTATGTCAAACACTAGAATTAGATGAGAGCTATCTACCACGGCCAGTTTCAAGTTGATATCCATAACAGATTGCAAAATATTTTCGCTAAAAAAAGCGGAAAAGCTGAAGAAATTATTTTTTTCAATCGATTTATTGCAAGTAGTCTAGCTCTAGAGTTAGCCAACCACTTGCAATTAATTTACCCCGCCTTAGCCTTCCCTTCAACTTAATTGCTAACCAGAGGCTAGAGCATCCTTCATTGTCTTAAGTACTTAGTATCAAGAAGAGCTGAAATGGGCTATTACAATGAATTAGACTTGTTGTTGATATATTTTTTAAAAACGAACTGTGCAGCGCCTCGATACAACTGTTAAGAGCTGGTGACCAATCGAGATATTTTTTCGTACAAGGCTGGGAGTTGGTAGGCTGATAGAGTAGACTTTGACAAGATCGCGGTTTATATGAATCTATGTTCGGTCGGAAAGCGCGAAACGACGTAGCTTGAAAGCTAATAAAAAGGGAAAATAAAGCAGCCAATGAATATTTAATATTTTACTGGCTCAAATTAATTCACTAATTTGTTCTTTCTTACCTATCTTTCTTCTTCGTTTATTAATGAACTCACTCATTCATTAATTTATTCATTCAGCCGGCAGTCAGCAGTCAGAAGGAAACCTGAATGACCTAACATAATTATCATGGCGTGAAAACCTACGGCAGTGGTTCCAACAAACTACAAGCTCATTGTTTCATTTGGCAGCTTTAAACTCTTCCCGCCCTGTCGGAGTTTAAACATAGCTTAGTAGTGTCGATTGTTGATAAAACAGTGCATGTTTTCATTTGAATATCCCTAAGTTGTACTACCCGACCAAGCCGACTTGGTCAGGTAGTATAGCTTAGGGACATTCAAGTCTAAGCATGCACTGCTTTATCGACAATACATGTTTAAACTGTTATCTAGGAGCATTCTAGTATACCACCCTTAGGCCTGTTATTTTCGCGTCCATCACGTCTCTTGGCGGTGTTGTGTCGGTATGCATCAAGTGACTAAGTCCTAATATGTCCCGCAGGAGCTACAGGAGCCCACGTCGGACCTGGGCGAGATCCTTGTCTCGCTGCTATACAACGAGAACCTGAACCGACTTACCATCACCGTCGTCGAGACGAGAGGACTCAAGGTAAGAACGCTTACACTAGTTATGTACTTTCATCATCATCAGCCTGTTAACACCCACTGCTGAGTAAAGGCCGCTTCATGCTCACGCCACCTCTCACGATCCTGTGCCAGACGTAAACACTGTTTTCCGGCTACTTGGGCTATGTCATCGGACCATCTGGCTGGTGGTCTGCCAACCGATATCTTCCCCTCTCGAGTATAAACTTTTCTTTTATCTAATTGCTCTAGGTAGTCGGAACTTTTTATTTTTATCTTCTAGGCATCCATTTTATTTTATCGGAAGCAGATATTTCAGTGCAGAATGAGCATGCAACCACAGGAGTTCACAGGACCAAGTGCTGACAACCCGCTTTGCTGTCGCCTTTAGCCTTGTTACGCTCTGCCGACTTGAATAGTCCCATATTGAATTGTAACAATTTAGCATGTTGAGAGAAGAAAATGATTATACATAATATCGAATGTAAAATCCAATAAGCTTATACTACAAGGTGTTACAAAAGATGCTAACTCTTTTTACAGGGTCGTGGTACCTGATGATAGGGATCACAGCCAAAATATTTTTTTAGCTTTATGACGTTCCGTTGATTTTTAAATAATTAAAATGTAAGCGCTGTGACGGGAGAAAAGTATTTTTAAAATACTGTTTCCATAGACTTTCATTATGTTTTAACAGCCTGAAGCTATTAAAATACAGCTAAGCAAACAACCATATTTTTTAATTGGAGCTAAATCCAAAAACAAAAAAGTTTTAAAAATTTTACAATTTTGAGGTTATAAAAAATAGTTGTGTTTTTCAATTTTTTTTTTTGCAGATTTGTCATTATGTTGACCAGCAGGTTACACCCTGTAAAAAGAGTTAGTATCTTTTGTAACACGTTGTATACATAATCCACCCAAGCAAGGTTGGCTTTTCTCACACTATTTTCGTTTGTGATTGATTGCTACCAGTCAAAGCACCAATCTATTAAATTCTAGAAGATAACTATCGAGATTATTTTAATAATTAAAAAAAAACTTTATTTAGGAAAGTGGATGACAATTGGTTAACTGAGTACAGTCAGCCCAATCAATAATTCGAATAAAAAAATAATATGCTTAGGGCACTCTATGAAAGTGTCTGCTGCCATAGCTAGGCTATGAAATAGCCTGTATATTTGCGACATTACGATTAAGAAACCGCCCTGTCTGTCTCCTACCTCAAGGAAATCGTTGAATGTCCCTTCCCGATTCTCGGAAGCAATCGAAGCGTCAGTTTCCTTCCCGTCCCATCCCTTGAATAGATTCCAATCTCCTTTGGGAGGATAGCGGTCGAGTATTAGCATTAGTCCCTTTTGTTTGTGGTCGCTGTGCAAACCACACAGACGTATAATTTGCCGTCTTATAGAAAAAGGGCACAAGTAGTAAAAATCTAGTTTTGAGAAAAGTGGGTTTAAAGTTCCAAATGTCAGTCCTTGATCTCCTGGGCACAACTGAATAGAGACTCTCCGACACTCTGACTCCGCCACACGAAAAATACCAAAAAGGCACACTTTACTCTTTTGTCATTTAAGATAAGATAAATTTTATAAAAAAAAAAACAATTTCTGAAAAAAAAATTTTGGTGTACAATAAAGTGTTCTCTATCTATCTATCTATCTAAACCATAGGTAATTTACATTAAAGTTAGGTATTTGTCAGTTATGTTATGCCCTTTAGATGCAGCATTAAATTAACTACAATATAAGTTATAGTTAGCGATAATACTTATGGCCTCAATTTGTTCTCTTTTAACTTAGCAAAAGTCAAATGTGCCATAAAAAAACACAAACAATTTGGCCTTCTTTCTGTTCCGAATTAATATTTAATACATTAAAAAAATATTATAATAATTTGTGCCCTTTTCCCTTGTGACGGCAGTAATTTGCGCTTGAAACAAAAACTGTTTATTTCACTTTGTAGCTAGCTTTGTTAAAGTTGAAACACAAGTTGAGTTTTGTACAATTTCTGGGAGAGTAGAAGTGCTTTTTCGCATTATGTTAGACAAACTTTGCATGCGGCTTCACACACACGGTACACTTTCCCCTTCTTCCCCCCCACACTCTCTCTTTAATTAAAAGGTCTAGCAGCTAGCTCTAACTCAAAGCTACGTTTACTGTAATTTGACCGACCCCGATATTGTAAATAGTCGATTGATAGGTCCTTTCTGTATGTATAGGGATTCATAAAGTATTGGTTCAACTAAAGTAGCGTGGCTGGATATGCACAATTTATCTACGCAGTATTTCCAATTTTGTAACTACGAGTAGGTATGTCGTGAAACAAAAATTGTTAAACAAAAATATTTTAGTAGGTATTCTTATAAAACTTAAAAAGGTGGCTTTCCCGCCACTCTTCTAACACTTTAACATAAATTGTATTATATAAAACAAACCGACAACAGTTTTCACCACCATTCATTAACAAAAAGTTTATAATTTGTGTGAAAAATGGAACTAAAGAAAATGTTTGTTTTCCACAATATGAAGAATAAAATTAAGCTTTCAGTACTAACTACCCAAGTAACATTTTAGGTTGTAGAAAGGTTTTGAACAGGTTCTAGAACCTTTGTATGGAAATCTGCTCGTAAGTCTTATAACTCTCAATAAAGTTATATTAACCTTGTAATTACCTTCTGAGTGCCAAAAGGGCCCCGGTTTTAGAACCTTTCTGAGAGCTACAGCACAACCTATAGCTCAAATCCAGAAACTTTTGAACTACTTGCATAGAACCTAAATATAACCTTCACAACCTTAATTTAACGTTATTATAACCTTGCAAGACAACTTATATGTTCTAAATTAGTCTTGGATGTAACTCTATGACAACTTAGAACCTTTTTGATGGATATAAATAAATACCTTTCCAGGACTTACAAGTTTTAAATAGCTTCTGTTAAAGATTTTTTACACAGATTCAAATACTTATTTACAATGGCGTCATTCCTTTTTCGTTCGGCCATCTTTTAAAATGGCTAGATAAGCAAAGTGTTTATAAAAATAATAAGTAGCTTGGTAAAGTCAGGAAATAATCAAAATATAGTGCGATTGGCACTTCATCGTGAAACTTTACGATAATAGTGCTGTATACAAGACGGGCCTTTCATAAGTTAAACATTTCGGATATTTTTTAATAAAATAAAATAAAAAAAATTGGTGATCGGTGGTAAGTCACATCAGAAATCAAACTACTATTCATATGAAAAATATATATTATAAATCGTGTAGCGCATGGTATTTGATTACGCTTTATTTAATTAAAATATTGGTTTTGTTTCGTTTTTTTTTTCATTTTTTAATATTAAATATGGCTGACGTTAGGAAATTACTTGAAAGTATTATGTTTTTCCTTTTCAGAACTGTAACAGCTAAGAGCTCTTAAGGTTTTCCAAAATAAGAGCTGAAGGTAATCTCGCGGAGCTACCTCAAACGACAAGGCTGTTTTCAACGCTTCAAGGTTATTACCAGGAGTTGTCCAAGACTTACCAGTTGCGAAAACCACCACTGAGCTAAATTTGTTGCTTTTAAGTTTTGGTTGTAGGGGGACATGCGTTTGACCTTCGTTCAACAAACAGCTACAGGCTGCTCTAAGGGTGGTCATGAACTGAGATCAAAATTGAACTCTGTTTAAACTTAGTATAAAGTGAGATCAATTTTGAACTAACTTTAAACTGAGTTCAAAATTGATCTCTGTTTATGTATTTAGTTAAGTGAGATCAATTTTGAAGTTACTTTAACCAACTGGTATTACTGAGTTCAAAATTGATATTATTATTATTCGAATCGAATCGAATCGAATCAAATCGAATCGAATCGAATCGAATCGAAACGAAACGAAACGAAACAAAACGAGTCGAATCGAATCGAATCGAAACGAAACGAATCGAATCGAATCGAATCGGCTATTGCCTATTGAATCTATTCATGGTACACACGACAACACGTCAGTTATTGTAAAATCGCCCGTAACGTAACCGAGCAAAGTGCTAGCGTGTAAGGGTCGACGTGCTGTCGTGTGTACTGATACAAGTATCAAAACTTTAACTGCCTATATCTCCTAAACGGCTAATGCTAGACCCATGTTTATGGTACTCAAAAAAAGGGTTCAACGAGCTCTACCTGATGAACGCAACAAAAATAATAAAAATATGTATCAAAACTTTAACTGCCTATATCTCCTAAACGGCTAACGCTAGACCCATGTTCATAGTACTCTAAAAAAGGGGCTTGACGAGCTCTGCCTGATGAAAGAAACAAAAATAACTAGTAGTTCGCCCCGAACTGTGAACTCGCGACCCCATATAAACTTAACAACCCTCGGCAACCCCTCGACCGATTTGGCTCATGTTCGAACTTAAAAATTCTTTTAATTTCATTTACTTGCCTACCAAATTTCATAATGATCCGACCGAATTTACTCAAGTTATCGTCGAACGAACATACATACAAACATACATACATACATACAAACATGCAAACACCGGATTGTTCCAGTAGACTCGGAGAACTTCGCTCGCTTCGCTCGCTCGTTCAATAAAAAAGAAGTATCAAAACTTTAACTGCCCATATTTGAACGAGCGAGCGAAGTTCTCCGAGTCTACTGGAACAATCCGGCGTTTGTATGAATGTTCGTTCCACGATAACTTGAGTAAATGTAGTCGGATCGTCATGAAATTTGGTAGGCGGGTAAATGAGGCAAATCGGTCGAGGGGTTACTGAGATAGAGGGTCGCGAGTTCAAAGTTCGAACCACTAGTATCTCCTAATCGGCCAATGCTAGACCCAAATTAGTAATTTAATTTAAATTGATTCGATTCGATTCGAGTCGCATAGAATCGAATTAAATCAATATCAAATCAAATCAAATCCAATTCAATCGATGTATGTATGTATGTATGAATGTTCGTTCGACGATAACTTGAGTAAATTTAGTCGGATCGTCAGGTGGGCAGGTAAATAAGGTAAAGAGAATTTTTAAGTTCAAACATGAGCCAAATCGGTCGAGGGGTTGCTGAGATATGGGGTCGCGAGTTCAAAGTTCGGGGCGAACCACTAGTTAATAACATTTTATTATTTTTGTTGCTTTCATCAGGTAGAGCTCGTCAAACACTTTTTTTGAGTACCATAAAAATGGGTCTAGCATTAGCCGTTTAGGAGATATGGGTAGTTAAAGTTTTGATACTTCTTTTTTATTTTTATTTTTTTCTTTTATCAGGTAGAGCTCGTCATGCCCTTTTTTCAGAGTACCATAAACATGGGTCTAGCATTAGCCGTTTAGGAGTTATAGGCAGTTAAAGTTTTGATACTTATTTTTTATAAATTTTTAATAACTTTTTATTATTTTTGTTGCTTTCATCAGATAAAGCTCGTCAAGTCCTTTTTTTAGAGTACCATAAACATGGGTCTAGCATTAGCCGTTTCGGAGATATGAGCAGTTAAAATTTTGATACTTGAATCAGTATGAATCTAGCAATATCTGATTCGATTCGATTCTATCCGTTTCGATTCGATTCGATTCGATTCGATTACATTCGATTCGATTAGATTCCGTTGGATTCGATTCGATTCGAATAATAATAATATCAATTTAGAACTCAGTAATAAGTTCAAAATTGATCTCACTAAACTAAGTTTAAACATAGATCAATTTTGAACTCAGTTTAAAGTAAGTTCAAAATTGAGCTCACTTTAAACTAAGTTTAAACTGAGTTCAATTTGGATCTCAGTTTAAGTATCGTTCATGAATACCACCCTAAGGCCCGGTTTCTGAATTGAGAATTTCACTAACCAAATGCTTAGGTATCGTTCTGTCACTGCAGATGTCACACAAGAGAATGTGACAGAACGATACTCTGACACCAGGGGTGGCCACTACCTCATACGAATACCTACCTAGGGTGGTATTCTAAAAGTATAAAAACATGTTTGTGGTATATGGTCCTCCCTTATTTTTTATTATTATTTGTTGTCGTATCCTCAATTATTACACATACATTCTGTAAAAATTGGTATTTGTATTTTTTTTAGTGTGAAAAATGTTTTAATACTTTCCAAAAAAACCTTCACCAAAACATCTATTTCATAAAAAAAAAAACAATAATTTAATGTGTACTTATTATCTTGAATACCCAGCTTTCCATTGTCACTAAATGAAAAAAAATGGCTTCATCGATTTAAAGGAACAGCTGAAAATTACAAAAAAATAAATAGCGAAATCGAACTGATACGAAGTTTACAGAGAACAGAAGTTTACAACTAGTAAATAATAAAAATAATAAAACATACCGTTGTATTAATCATTCATAACATTTTTACGCACTTTACGCTTAAAATTTCCACTCCTTTTTTTGTATCACCCTGTGTCGGTTCATTTTTCAAGACGCGTAATGCTTACAATGTATACCTATTCTTTGAAGTCGCGGAGACAACTGTCGGGTTTTGAGGATGCCTCTCAAGCTTTAAAATATTCCTGTGGGAATTGAATCATGCCTTCAGCGCAAAACAACAGCTTATTGGTTTTGTTTTTCACCACACAGTCCTAATTTGTTTGCCTAGACAACTCTGATCTAACCTCAAAGTTGTAGGTAGGTTTTAGAAACTACTTATAAGCAATTTCAACTTTTCAAAACCTTATGGTAATATCAAGGTAAAAAATTTAACCTTTAGATCACACATAAGTTAAATGACAGCCTTTCCAGAACCTTATCAGTAGCTTACGACAACTATAAGATCCTGAGGCTGTAAGCTCTTGAAACACAAGTCATAATAACGTTAACGTTAACTCTTGTCAGCAACTTCAAGGTTTTAACAATAAACTATTAGTTTTAGGACTTAGTAATCATTCTCAAATACTAAATTTAACCAACTAGCAAATCATTAACCTTTGTACAACCCTTCTAAAACCTAGAGGCAATTTTTACAACCTAGGCCCAAATGAAATGTTACTTGGGTACACATTCTTTACCACATTAGGTACGAGGGTCAAACTGAAAGTTCTTAGAACTGAGCAGACTGTCTTTTAGTTTCGGGATCATAACAGTAAATCCAGCTTTTGTCACCCGTCAGTATGTCGAACACAGCATTTGAGTCACCTCCGTAAAATTTTTGCAGAATTTTTCGGCACCAATCAACACTATGGAGTTTGGTCAAATCGGTCAAATTATGAGGTATCCACCGGGCACAAAGCTTCCTGACCCCTAAATGTTCATGAAGGAATTTGTGCACTTGACTCATACCGATCCCTAAGCTTGTTCGAATCTGCTGTGACCCTCTTTTGTCAGTCTCTATCATACGCCGCATAACACTGATGTTATCTTCAGTCGTCGCCGTAGAAGGCCGTCCCTAACGCGGATCATCCGTGAGATTAGTCCGACCACGTTTAAAGTCATTAAACCAGTTGTGAACAGTGGCACGAGATGGGGCTTCATCGTGAAAAGCCAATCGAAGTCTATCGTAACTTTTTTGTTGGCTAAAATGACATCGAAAGTCAAAAAAATAATTGCACGAAAATTTTCTTGCGTTAATTCCATGATAACGTGACACAGACAATTTTCAATTTGCCGCCAAATCAGAAAACAAATGACTAATGAATAAAAAACATACTCAATAATAAAGGCAAAGAGTTCCATTTTCGAAATTTAAACTTATTTTTTATTATTTTGTTTACAAGTGGCCAGTTCTAAAAACTTTCAGTGTGGCCCAGGTATAACTTTGGTTGGTACCTTTGTACCAAAATGCAACTTAGTGAATAACTCACTACACATAAAGCCGAACGTGAAGCTGTCTTTCTATATTGATCAATGCAAACCATATTTAATTTTAAGTACTATGGAGTCAAAAAAAAGGAGAAAAATAATCTGCTGTTCCAGACATAAGATCAAATAGTTACTTGAGTTACTTGACCAAATGTCAAGTAACTCAAGTAACTATTTGAAAACAAACAGTTACTTGACTAAATGTATGACCCTTAGGCCCGATTTCTGAATTGAGAAATTCGCTAAGCAAGCACTTAAATATCGCTCCGTCTCTGCAGATTACTCGCAATAGAACGTGACAGAACGATACTTAAGTATTTGCTTAGTAAAATTCTCAATATTCACTTTTAATGATTCGCGATATTTAAACATTATTGTATTCGAAACCAATCGCGATTCGACCCGTTTCGAATACAATAAAATTCTCAATTCAGAAACCGGGCCTTAGTACCTAAAAGTTGTTTGTGTTGATGAGTACAGATACTGTTTAACGTTTTGCCCTCGAAATGTATTGCACCATGTACCTTTCACGTTGATTTTTCTTCCCCTAGCTGGACCAATCAACGCCCCCTACCCGCCGCGAGATGGTAGTCCGCGTGACGCAAGAGCGCGCGTGCCGAGGCGTGCGCGCGCGCCGCACCGCCGCCGTCGACGTCGCGGACGACGGCAGTGCGTTTGTCTCCGAGTGCTTCCACTTCAGGCTGAGGCCTGACGAGCTGCATACGACCAGTGTCACCGTGCAGGCTCTGCAGCCGCACTCCGCTGTTGCTAAGGGTAAGGAACTGTCTTTCTTGATCGAAATCCACGCCTCAAACTCCATTATATTATTATCTGCCAGCTTTCAATCCGCCTTTTTGTAGAGACAAGAAGGACGAACCTTGAACAAGGAAAAAAGATTTTTCCATTGCTTATTGTAGAAACAAGCTGGATGAAGTCTTCCTTGGTAGAAAGAAAAAAACCTTTTTCCTTTTTGTTTTTTCGTAAAATAAAAACAAAATCGTTCTAAAGATTCGAGTGACAAAAATGGTGTATCATCAACATCATACACTGCTGTGCAATACAGGGCATATCCTCATCCAACACACATTTTCAAGGTTGTGAAGTGTCTGTTGTATTTTGTGAACGGTTTTTATCGGCATAGCTGACTAGTTTCGGTCCTCATTCGGGGACCTTAATCGTGGAGGAATACTAAACACTAAAGGAATGTCATTATCATTACTGGGATGATTTATAAAGAGTCCATTAGCACTTTCACTCACGCTTCAGACGGGGAAAGTGGCCACTCGGACGCTATTAATAATGCCTGGGACATAGGTAGTTTTGATTGAGAATCCTATAGATTTAGTCCATAGTTAAAACAGTAATACTTCTATAAATAATTTATCAAATCTAATTCTGCCTAGATGAAAATTCTATCTCTGATTTCAATAAACTACCGAGTACCTACATTTCCTACTCTGTCAAGCTCTTGTAAAGTTTACTCGGGACCAGCACGCAACCTTTCCCTTACGTGTGGGTTTATATGCGGCGTAACTTCGCGATAAATTATTTTGCATTTTATACCCTCGTTAAGGAAAGAATGGTGATGCTTGCACTGAGTTATGTGAATGACCCTTTAGGTACGTAATATAGTACACACGACAGCACGTAGACTCTACTTTCCTTGCAAAGTCACCCGTGACGTAAGTGAATAGAGTGTACGCGTGTAAGAGTCTACGTGCTGTCTTGTGTACCTATGATAAGTACATGATTTGCACAATATTACCTCCCGTATTTGTGGTGCGTTTGTGTACCTTCGTCCAAGGAATTGTTTGTGTTTTTGTAAAATCTTACGAATAATCCTGAAATGGAAAAAAGTTTCTAGGTAATTATTCCATCATTCATTATAAACCTTAGTTTTGTGAAACTGACCCATTTTTGGTCACACAATTAGTTTTATTGAGTAATTTATAAATTTACATTAGAAGATACAGAGCTATCTCCCACTCTGTTAATCTTCCTAGAGGGGGAAAGACAATGCACCACCAAACCTCGATACACCGCTTTCTACCTATGTATCAAGATTTCAACAACCTGTACCTACCTGCCCCTGACGCATTTTTTTCAATATGGCGGAATTCACAAAATTCTATGTTTCACGAATTAAGACTCATTTTATTGTATTGTACAAAATAGTAGTAAACCTTTGAATAATATTACGAAGTATTTATAAAATCAAAGGATGGCTACCTATGCGATGTAAAAGAGAAATTATTTTTTGTAAATATGAACGCAATGGCGTCAAGGGTTACCCCTCTATACCTGTACCTAGGTACCTACTTCTTTCAAGATTTCAACAACCACTGAATCCGAAGGTTCACATTTTATGCGATAAAATAAATTATAATAACGAAAGGAAACTGAAAACGGCAAACAGCGATCCCTCACTTTTCCGTTGAAGTAAAATTAAAAACAGCCTTTTCATTACTTCGTTAACAAGAGCTCTTCCTCAGTTTTGTAGGGTTCCGTACCTCAAAAAGAACCATTATAAGATCACTTCGTCGTCTGTCTGTCAAGACTCTTTTTCTCAGGGACACTTGGAGGTATCAACGAATACGATCCCTTGGAGCTGTGGAAAAAACAAATAATCAACGTACGGAACTTAAAAATAACTAGTATTTCCAAATATATTCAACAAAAAAAAAACGTGTCCGTTCATTTACTATTCCTTTCCTGAAAAACCAATAAAATCTCTATCAAAAATAAAAGATATAATTTCCATTTGGCAAGATGGGCAGTGCTTACGAAAGTTTAAGTACAAAAAAATATCATGGTTTTACACAGCACTCCTCGTGCGAGTCCAATTCGCACTCGGGTGGTTTTTAATTATGAAACTTGTAATCCACTACCTACAGCTCCATAGTACAAAAGATAAATAGAACGTGATGTGAATGCGAAATTAAATCCTTGGACCAGACTTTGCTTAAGAAATTATAGTGTCTGCAAAGTGCAAAGGTCTTCCAGTTATGAATGTAAGACAGAAGGAAAATTACCGCGTCTGAAGTGCAATTTCGTTGCTGTACCTTTCTATATGTACCGTCTGGGTATGAATACTACGCGGTTTGGTAGCATTGGTAGCGAGTCATATAAAGTTTGCATCTTTAGAGTATCGATTCTGCGGGTGACGAATTGACCAGTAGAGCTATCTCAACCCAATCTTTCTTATTCAAATAGGTATACCTATTATGGTGCGAGCAGTATCTATGACTTTGTTTATTTCAAAGTTACGTACATTTGTGAATTTGTAGTAGCAATACCACTCGCTGACTGTGAAGGAAAACATCGTGAGGAAACCTGAGCGTATGAGGCATTATACCCTCAACGCAAAAATCGACAACCCGCATTGAGCACGCGTGGTGATTAAGCCCGAACTCTCTCTCTCTGAGAGTAGGCCTTTGCCCAGCTAGTGGGACATGTACAATTGTACAGGCTACATCTTACTTATTACCTTACCAACGACTTTCCTATGTTGAATTGCTACAAGATACGAGTAGATCTAATTAGTCTAAGTAACATTTTAGTAACATGGGGAGAGGGATACTTGCTTATGTATTGTCCTTCAGCAATGGTGGCTTTGTTGTTTTCCTTATTTGGTACAGGGTACTTTTTGGTTTTCTTAATTAGGCATTTGACAGTCCATTGGCTGTAAATTAGATACAGTCTAGAATGTCAATTACGGAAGAGAATACCCCAAGTTTTTCTCATCTTCTTCTTCGACCCACTCGGCTTGGAGTTAATGAAAACTTAACGACAATTTAATGCCGGATTACAGTCTCCCCCGATGTTAAGGGCTAACGAGAAATAAGGGCTAATTACTGAGCCACAATGTCCCTAGGAATGCACGTAATGGAAACACTTTGCATCTTTATAGCTTCCGGGATAAAGTTTGTATTCTATTGAACTTCAAGGCGCAGCTAAGCGAAAAAGTTATAAGTGATTAAAGAAAATAAAAGTCTGATGGAAAGTGTTTTGTCCCCATATTTTCTTGGCGCCTGGAAATTCAGGAGAAACAAATTGCATGTAACGGAGCTTCAAATATATAGGTAGTTTATAATTTATCATCATAGTTTGAAACATTAATAATATTCTTAATTTCATGATAATGTGTTATCCATAATATCTATTTATTTTAAAATTAATTGCAAGAATTATTAAACACAAAACAAATATTAATATTGTAATGAATAAAAAATTGAAACAAAACCTAAACGCGCGTGGCGGTTTCTATGACTCAGGGGGCAAAAGAAAGAATCTCTTGTCAAGACACCGTTCTGTCACTCGCTAAAAAGAAGCTAAAGGCCCCTTCCCACTGATTCACGTCAACGTTTTGTCCGCAGATCGCCTCCTCGGCAAGTTCGTGCTCGGTTCGTACATGTTCGCGCGAGGCCGCGCCCTGCAGCACTGGAACTCGGCCCTCGCCTCCCCAATGGAGCAGGTGAAGCAATGGCACCCTCTGACAACTTAAACGCTCATCTATTTCTGTTATTTTGCAGCCTAAAGGCCCTGGCATACTGATGCAGAGTCGAGTCGAGGCAAAGCGTCAAATTCTCAAAGCAACGCGTCAAAGTAAATTGTGTTTATGTCTTTCTATTTTAAGCCACGTCAGACGCCCTTTAGGCGGCCTAAAAACTCTGACACTAAAGTATAATTTTTCATTCAAGATAGTACACTGACGTTTACGGTGTGACCAGTCTCTGGTGAAAACTAAATAGTGTGGTGACAAAAAGTTTGACATGAATCGAATTGCGTAATCGATATAATCGATATAAAGACCGATTGATGATAACTTTATAAAAGCTTATAATATGAAATTAACTAAAAATGCATTAATTAGTAATGAGACAGTGTGTTTTGGTCCTATTTTTTTAAGAGTGTTAAATGCGTAAAAAATTGTGTTTTTTAAATGATCTATGGAAATATTGCGTTCCGAACCTTTTTTTTTTTCGGTAGCCCGTGCGTCACGAATTCCGGACGGAATTCGTGACGCACGGGCTACCGATGCGGAATTTCGTATTTCGCTTTTTTTTTGTGACTGAGCTGAACGCACGAGTGGAATGCATCACTATTACAATAAATATGGCAACATTATTTTTCAAAGTGACAGTTGGCATCTGTCAGTTTACTATCCTGAATTAAGAATTAGACTTTAGGGGTGTCAGGATTACCTGAAGTGAAATTCAAGGCTCAACTCACGCTTTGATTATGTTCTTGAGTCTGCGTTGCTCATCAACAATCGGGGCTTTACCTGATCGCAGAGACTCAGAAATCTGTGCACTGTGCATTACGTTGTGGAGATAGGCTCAATAGTGCTCTGCTGGGTTTGCACGAGGTTGGGTAAGAGCGTATCCATGGATTCATAACTCTATGTATCCCAGTCTGCGTCAAAAAAAAAGTTAGAGTCATATAGTTTTATAACCCTCAAGGTAAGCGTCGGCAAGAGGCTGCCGCGACCCAGCAGTCGCTGCTCGGCAGTCGCTGCCCGGCATTCGCCGCACTGCTTGATAGGGATTTGTATGACACACCGTCCGACGCAGGCGGCTGAGCGGCGCGGCCGGAGGGAGTCACGTTCAGCGGCGGCGGTCGGTCGCGGCGGCCGGGCCGCGGCAGTGTCTTCCGAATGCTACCTTTATGTACTGCCCAACCCAGGCTTAAGCTTCGCCTGCTGTTTTTAGATTGACCTCGAAAATGCGTCAGTATGTATTGACATATTTCTATCACCGATTTATAAGTACGCGGTCGAATGTATTTAAACAAAGCGATGCAAAGTAACACTTCGTTCCGAAGCAGTTTAATTCTGCTTGACAAAGTTAGTTTTGAAATTGAAGAACAATAGGTAAAACACTGCCTAAACACTGAAATCCGGTAGATCTTTAAAGTTTTAATATCATCTCAACCAGACAAAGCTATTGTGAAGCTTAGCAAGTAGCATTCATTTCCAGCAGAACAAAACAGCTTCAGGATGTAAGCAGTTTACACGGTGTATAAAATACAATATGACTATCGTTCACTTTGATATTTTTATTTTAGGTAAAGATGCACTAATCAAAAGTAATTGTATAAGTATGATATAAATTAATTATAATGGAGGCTGTAATGTAAATTTTTGCTTAGTGTATTTTTGCATTAAAGTAACAATGAAATGTTAAATGAAATCAGGCCAAATGGAAACAAGGACTCTTTAAATGTTTATGAAAAATATACATAATGATAAATTATATCCATTAAGGCAACTGACATAGGCGTAGTTTTACTGTAGAATTATTTACATTTTAAAGGAATATTTCCGATATTTCCATATTTGGCTTTTCAAAATAATCAACATGTTGTTTAGCTTCTTTTATTCATTGAAAAACACTTGTATTTTTGTATATCAATTTTACATAAGGAACTACTGCTTATTCAAGATTTTTTCAGAAATTAAAAAGTAAAAACCCATATTTTAATAAATATTTTTGTGTAAGTAAACACTTATTAAAGAAAAAATTTGGCAATATTAGAGTAGAAGCAATATATTTTAAAAATCTCTAAATGATACACACGAAATCAAGTCCAGTCTGCCTCCTCACAAAGAATATATCCTTAAATCCTTGAAACCTTTAAGATCAAACTAATCTTAGGCTAAAATTATGTAGCTTTACTGTACTATTAGGTAACACACCAATTTATAATTAGTAGTAATTTTATGTCTCATTGTATAGTCAATTTATTTCGTATCAAAGGGAATAAAATAATATATATATAAATGTTAGCAAACATCTGTACGATACGTCTTTTAATGTATAACACAACATAATAATCTTCAAAATTGATTTATTACTACTATCAATGACTTTACAATACAATGTGTAATACTATAATATTATTGTAATAATTTCTATAATGTGCAAACCAAATTCATCAGAGAAATAAATGATGTAATGAACAATAGTATATTCCTTTACATGCACCTTTCATTTTCCATAATTTCTGGTCCACTTTTTTCTAGATCTTTGATTTGGTGAAGAAGATGTTTTCTATGCAAAAGTGAACTATCTGTGCGTCCTATTCTGCTTTATACCCTTAAGCTGACCTACATATTAGACACGTAATAAATTCGAATAAACATAAAACTCAACGCCTAATAAAAGTGTACCTACTTAATAAAAACAGACTAATATAACTCAATCGTTAAGCCATGTCAGAGACCCTTTGGGTGGCCTAAAAACTCTGACACCAGGGGTGGCCACTACCTCATACGATTACTTACTTACTACTCAATCTTCAAATTAGTAGGTAGGTATCTAAGATATCTTCAGGCGCACTAGTTCATATAGCTGTTAGCATTATACATTACATGGGTCTGATTCCACTATCACTAGTCACCAAAAAGTCGTAAAATCGTTTTACAACTAGACAAAATATTGCTTTCAAAGTTGATTGAATACATCCGGTGAGAACTTCACTCAGTCAGTCATCACCATAGTCAGTTTACATAAAATAGGTGCCATCACGGCACAACAATTTTTGATTTACGAAAAATTTACGTTTTAATCAGTTGGTTACATACAAGTTCATACGTAAAACCGATGATCTAATAATCAACTGTTGTAAATTCGCCACAAAGTAAATTTGTCATACTCCTTACTTTGTGGCCAATGCACAAATTGTACAACAACCCAATAAAAGTAACGCAGAAATCTAGTCCAATCTTTTAATGTACACTGTACTTTATGTACGTTCAAATGCTGAATGCTACTACCTGAGAGTGAAACGACATTGTTGCGATAATAAACCTCACTATAAACAGCTCGACTGACAATAAAATATTTATTTCGCTGTAAAAGTGTCCATTTGAGGCGGCCAAATTGCAACTTACAACTTTCCACGAGATCTTAGGCTTCATATTGTAGGGCTGATAGAGTTTTCTAACCATAATATGACACCTATTGATATAATAGGATGTCTTAAGGGTGACAACGTAATCATCAACCGCACACAATACCTATAGGAGGCCAATAATAATTCTCGAGTATTTCGCATTCAAGATTCCCGAAAAATCGCCCCCAGTACGCAAAAAAATGTGTTTTCAAATCTTACAAGAAGCAAATACCTACTTTACGCCGTCTCGAGTGCTTTCAGCCAATTTAAACCTTTCAACCTCTTATTTAAAGAACGTTAAATGAAATCAGTTTTCACAACTCCGATCGAACCAAAAAACTATTAGGTTGAGAGCTGGTGACCAATCGAGATATTTTTTCGTACAAGGCTGGGAGTTGGTAGGCTCATAGAGTAGACTCCGCGGTCACCAGCTCTCAGCTACTGTTCGATGTAAATAGTGTAACCGGTTCTGATGCTATCCTTCTTCTTTTCATGTCTGCGATTTGCGCCTAACCCGATACGCAATGTGCATCGAATTTTGTTTTGTGGCTGGTTTGGATCTAAACTTCTGCCTCTAATTTGTGCGCGGCTAGATGGTGGTGGTATTATACACCGTGGAATTTTAGTGGTTTTAAAGCCGAAGGTATTTAGTTGCACTCGTGATTCTGAGCCAAATTCCAAAATTTTACTTCAAAACGAGCGAAAAAAAATACACTTCCCAATACAAACGGCTATCGCTAATCGACACCATTAGTATGGAGAAGTGATTTTTTTTTTCGCGCGTTTTGGAATGAATTTTTGTAATTTCGCCAAAATCACCAGGGTGGTGGTATTATACACCGTGGAATTTTAGTGGTTTTAAAGCCGAAGGTATTTAGTTGCACTCGTGATCCTGAGCCAAATTCCAAAATTTTACTTTAAAACGAGCGAAAAAAAATACACTTCCCAATACAAACGGCTATCGCTAATCGACACCACTAGTATGGAGAAGTGATTTTTTTTTCGCGCGTTTTGGAATGAAATTTTGTAATTTCGCTCAGAATTACCAGTGCAACAAAATACCTTCGGCTTTAAAACCACTAAAATTGCACGGAGTCTAAATTATAATTGGCAGTGACCTCAGCTTCCGCAATATTCCACAGCCCTTCCTACCGGAGGTAAGTTTAATGCGTTTCCATTAAACAAGGGATGAAGGTTAATTTATCAAGGAAAATAGATATTTCACTGAGCTACTCTGAAAGCTTTGCACCTTTGTGAATGAAACATAGGAACAGTTAAGTTCTCTTATCATTTGCGCACACCCGTTTCGGTTTTCTCATCGGCCAAGTTAGTGGATCGAACCTAAAAACGGTGCCTAAGGGTTTTTTGTTTTCATCTTAGGCCGACAATAGTACATTACTGCCGCGATCTGTAATGACTCTAATGGGTGCGTTTCTGGCCCGCTTTTGATGGCCGACAGAGCGCAGCTCAAGGCCATCACAGCGTGGTCAGCATTTCAGCCCTTGATGGACAAGCTGGAATGAAGGCCGAGACTGAAGGTTTATAGTCCGACTTTGCTCAAAGAAGGTTGTCGAATTAATGACCACATTACGTGCTTTTTTGAGTAAAACTACAAACAATCGTCAACAGCTCTTCAACGCTGTCTGCAAATGTCCTTTTCCTCATGTTTCTCGTAGACTTCCTTGTTCTTTTTTCCGAGCAATGAGGGCTACCGTTTTTGTGCTTACTAGCTCATTAGGTATGATGAATCTGTCCACTATAATTACTTGGTACGGAAAGTCGCTATCCGTCGTGTCGGAAGACTACTCCAAACACTTGTAGGTATTTAATGTTCAACGCTAGTGATACCCGGTGAACCCAAAGGTCAATCGTCTGCAGATGACAGATGACGAACAGTTGACTGAAGTGTTGACTGTTTAGTTTAGCCATTCAATCGGCCGGCGGCCTTCAATGGCCCTTAGCATAGGGCGGCATCAGCCACGCAAGTTGCCTATACAATATCGGTAGGCTAAGTTTTTTTTTCGAAAGTCCGTTATTGGCTTAATCTTATCTTTAGACAATATTGAGAAACTAATTTCAATATTTTTTATTTTTGTTCAGTAGTTTGGATTTTACAACGTTTCAAAGATACGGTTTTATGACGTCACGCGACGGTCTGCATACTGTTGGCGGTCATAGGAACAAAACATTTTAGCGCATAAAAACAAAACTACTGGACCAAAATAAAAAATATTTAAATTAGTGTCTCAATATTGTCTAAAGATAACTTTAAGCCAATAACGGACTTTCGAACAAAAAACTTTGCGTACCGAATTCTTCGTCTCTTTCCTTCGGTGTTAAGTAAAAGAGAGATAAAAAAGAAGAGAACAACTTTACTTGGTCAGAGCTACCATCCATAGCCATGGACAGAGATAAATGGAAAGCTCTTATGTCGCCCCCAGACTCCACAGAGAAGAACAGAGGAAGAAGAAGAATATCCAAGTTGGATCATTAATTTGTGTTTTTCCCAGTAATACACGTTGCTTTTGTGAATGAAAATGAAAAAATCTGAGCCTCAGAGACTGCTTCAACCTACATAGCCATGGTGAGATAGATTCATGCACTCTGTCTTTCTCTCTCTATCTCACTCTCACAAAGCCATTTATATTACTTACCTTCTTACCTATTGATACATCCATCAAATAAGTAGATAGGACTTCCAAAAATATGTAAAAGATTTTTCCCTAAACACACAAAAGCAACGAGATAGGTACGATACGGTTTCCCTTCACGCTCAATTTAAGCTTTTTAACAACGTAGGGACTTGATATACAGGGCAATTTTTAAATAGCTTTTAAGCTCAGACACTCCAACTTCTAAATGCTATTTCCAACAACTTTTGTTGAAACTTTTCCAGACTTTGGGAATAGCGAAATTTTTTTTTTTTTTTTTAGCTCTCATTAACAAATAGGAGCAGGAGAGTCTAGAAAGGTGGTTGAGAGTGGAGGGGCACAAAAGCGCGCCGCGCAGGCAGCGCTGGAATGGTAGAAATGCACACTTTTAAAGGTTATGAAACTTTAATAAAATAAAAATTATCGAGCTTTTCAAAAAGTCGTAGAACAAAAGTTGTTGGAAATCGCATTTATAAGTTGACACGTCTGAGGTTAAAAGCTATTTAAAAATTGCCCTGTAGAAAGTGCATCGTTGTTTATTCTCGCTGTAAATCCGGCTGTCCGTGCCAAAGTTCAAATTAGAATTTCGTAAGATCAACATCCGAAGCAATTTGCATTTATGGTGAAATCAACGGACCATTGCCACTATGTTGAATAGATATACCATAGGATAGACTAGCTTCCAAAGAAATTTCGACCTTAAGCTGCTTAGACAGAGTAGAAATTAAGTCGTAGAGCCTGTAAATAAAATTAACCTTCGGTAGATAAGGGTAGCATGAGGCTACCTGAGAGACGTAATTACGTAGGCAATTGGTGATTTGGGAATCATAAGGTGTGTGGGTTGAATCTGTGATGGTTACGGGACTTTTATTTTGGTCCTACTGAAAATGCATTAGGGATAATTATTACAATTAGTCACTAACTTCCTACTGCTGAAACAAACCTCTTCAGTTATCTTCTTATTTTCTTATTTCCGGGAAATGGCGAATAATGGGTCAGGGTCAGGATTATTAAAATTCAAACTTTTTTATTTCGGACGAATCCATAGTGTTTGTTTTGAAGGTAGCTTATTCTCGCGTTGGCATTATTGACTTTATTTTTTTTTCGGCATATAAATATTACGCTTGGATGTACGTCCGTATGAACCATTCTACAAGGGAGTCAATCAGTGCGCAGGTTATCTCACGACGTTTTCCTTCACCGTTGGCGAGTATTAATGCTATAATAAATCCACAACTTTTATCCTCACCTAAACCTCTACGAAAGAGGTATTTTCGTGACACTTTTATTTTAGTAAGAGATGAAAAGCTAAAAAAAACTTAAGAGCAGACTCGTGTTTGTCGTAAAAATAGTGTCTAACAACTGGGAACCTTTCGAATTTACGATTTTCAGACGCTTTGTCACTGACGGAGTTGAAACTGGATATTGCACAGCTAGTTTGAGAGATTTGCTGTACCTACGAGTACAACGCAGTGAGCGCTAGGCAATTTTACACGAAAAGCTGAATTTTACATTGTAAGTTACTACACCAAATTCAAATCAATTTACACAGATGCGAAGTATAGTGGACGCTTTCAACACGAGAAGAAGGAGGCAATCTGAAATGGACCGATTGACAATTATGATAGAAAAGCTACAGCCGCCAGCGTCGGTAGGTACTTCTCACGATGCGATAACTCGACAATTTTGTTCTCAAATAGATAAACAAGTACCTAGTGTAAAAAAAAGTTTTCCAAATGCTCCATCGCGCAAAGGAAGCTCATAACAGATTAGTAAAGAGGTAAGATAATAATATAATAATGGGGTGGGATCATGCGCCAATACATGAAGAATGTGCCATGTTAGCTCTCCAAATACATAGGTACTTACATTGTTTCTCCTCGTTTCTATCTGTGCGTACCTACACAAAGTCATACGATAGCAACGTGGCGGGAAATTCAAAATGTTCACAGTTTTTTAAATTTTTGTAGCTAAACTGAGCTATTTTTGTTCAGCGATTTTTCGTTCGCGGCAATAACATATTCTTTCTTTTCATTATTGTAGACAACAAAACAACAATAATTCAGCCGATTATGTGTTCTGATCGACAAAGCAGTGGCACTGCCCAAAAAAATATAATCGGCTGAATTATTGTTGTCCTGTTGTTAACAATAATGAAAAGAAAACTATGTTATTGCTGCGAACGGAAAAATCGCTGAACAAAAAAAGTTCAGTTTAGCTACAAAAAGTTAAAACTGTGAAAATTTTGAAATTCCCGTAACGTTGCTATCGTCCAATCTTAACATAAAATTACTGCTCAATTTTACATTCAGTGGTTGATTCAGACCACTCCCTTAGGGAAAAGGCCTGTAGATAACTTCAAATGGAGTCGTTTTGTGATTTCCTGATTTGCCGATTGATCTTTTGACTCCCATGACACCATTTCCTGTCAAATGAGCGCTAAATTAGAAAATCCAATCAAAGGGTCCGGATTACTCTGGGTGGCGGGTGCGCCTCGTGGAAAGTACCCGGGTATGGAACCTGCGATGGAGACTGATACATTCATTTATTGTGTACTGTATCCAAAAATAAAAGTCTTATTGTGTAAACAAACCACTTACCGGAAATAAAAATACGCATACTCTATGTAATCACACACAATAGCTAGAAGATCATTATTTAGTTAGAGAGCTGGTGACCAATCGAGATATTTTTTCGTACAAGGTTAGGAGTTGGTAGGCTGATAGAGTAGACTTCGCTGAGTCTGGGAAAAATATTGTTTTGGCACGGTCGCGGTTGAAAGTTAGATTTTTTCGACTTTGAAAGTTTAAATGTATGGGTTCAGTATAATTTTTTTGTCGTACAAGGCTAGAAACTTCTAGGTTAGTTGTTGAGACTCCGTTGAACAAGAAAATATTTGTTTTTTTGGCCAAGCGTGGTTGAAAGTTTGATTTGTATAACCCAAAAATTCACACTTTCTAGGTTATAAAAAACAATATTTCTACCGCGTTTGGCTAGTAATAAATAGTGATTTCGTGATCAGCGGAGACTAAAAAGGCAGCCTAAAAACTCCCAGCCTTGTAGACAAAAAAGAAATGACTCAACCCATACATTTAAACTTTCAAAGTCGAAAAAATCTAACTTTCAACCGCGACCGGACCAAAAAAATATTTTTCCCAGACTCAGCGAAATCTACTCTATCAGCCTACTAACTCCCAGCCTTGTACGAAAAAATATCTCGATTGATCACCAGCTCTCCAACTAATTGTAGCATCTGGGTAATCAATACCATAATAACATGCAATACCATTATTTTTGTAATTTCATCGTAAAACTAATATTTTTTACTGAAAACCGAATTCTCTGTAACGTCAAACTTATAAGTGACATTTCCATAAGTCTTCCTTAAGTCGCCAAAAGGTACCAAACATTGTTTGCTAATGTGCTTTGTCTAAAACAATGTCCCAGGCAATGCAGCGCCGAGTGGTCTCTTCACTCATCACAGCACTATAGTAGTCTATGGTTACCCATTCCGCCATATTTGTTTACACAATAAGACTTTTATTTTTGGATACAGTATAGCAATTTTTAGGACCTTTGAAGGAAGCTATGACGTAACTGTAAACAGTTATAGCTAAAATATTTTTCTCCCCTACAACATCTGGTTAATTAGGACTGCAAACGGAAATAGTCTAGCAAGTAGACGCCGCCGATAACAAAAACTTCCATTCTAAACGTTAATATTCAGTTTCTTCTTCCTTTTCAGAATAATATTTACTTATGTAGGAGACATTTTCACGGTCACTAACTTTGTAAGATACTTAACAAAAAAAAAAAATTACCTATAAGAGCAATTTGGCTTTAAAAAAGGTGTTTTTTCACTGCTAGTCCTTTGTGGCTTCACCTTGCCTGGTCTAGTCCTTTGTGGTCACAGAAAACTAGGTGTTCACAAAGAAAAGTACCTGCGATGCAGGGTTTCCTAGTGCAGGGCTCACTGTTAATCACAATTGTTTAAATCCTACGGTAATAAAATTAAACACACTTTGAATTTGAATTGTATTTAGGTAAAATTTATAAAGTATTAGGTCAAGGTTGAAAAAAACCTATTTTTTCACTATAAGAAATTATAATTGGATTTGGATGAAGCGAAAGATTTCAAGAATGTAACTTGACTGTGACCTACCTTTATGTTTTTAGGGTTCCGAACGTCAAGTCTCACCAGGTTAATAGTGTACACCTAAAGTGTGTTTTGTGTTTTGTTAGACTCTGGAGTACTTACTCAACAGGTGCACAATTTTACATTTAAGGCTGGAAGACAGCAGCGTGGCGGGAAATTCAAAATTTTCACAGGTTTTTACATTTCGTAGCTAAACTGAGCTATTTTTGTTCAGCGATTTTTCTTTCGCGGAAATAACAAAGTATTATTTTCATTATTGTAAACAACAGAACAACAATAATTCAGCCGATTATGTGTTCTGGTCTACGACAAGTTTTTTGGGCAGTGCCACTGCTTCGTAGACCAGAACACATAATCGGCTGAATTATTGTTGTACTGTTGTTTACAATAGTGAAAAGAATACTTTGTTATTTCCCCGAACGAAAAATCGCTGAACAAAAATAGCTCAGTTTAGCTACAAAATGTAAAAAACTGTGAAAATTTAGAATTTCCCGCCACGTTGCTATCGTCCCACCTTAAGCTGTCTCAATGGGCCTCTACCATGCCGGATACGACCCTAGGCACGCCGGCTAAAAGTACCCAGACTCTACGTATAGTCCCGTGAATCTTAAACATACACTTACGTAAACTTATATAATCAAACATTAGGCATCTTCCTTTTGCACCATCCTCCTTTGCCATCCACCACTAATATCTACCCTTATTTGTTTTTGTTACTAATTACTTAATTAAGAAAGAAGAAATAACACCCTGTGTGAGAGCTCGATTTCAGAACGTAAATGGCAAATGCGTTGGTTAAATATTCATAGGAACCCTGCGGGAATGGCGGACCACAGTAATCGATACATGCGAGGCTCACGTTGCTCCATATATCACGAATCACGAGGGCAAATAGAATCCTGTCGCAGAGGTCTCTGAGAGCGTTGGCGACGCAGCGTTGACGGAAACAAAAGCCTCACTTATAAGGTCGGCCGCATACAGACGGAATTCCGGACGGAAAAATAAAGAATCGGGATTACGAACGCAGCAGTGACCATACTAGTCTCTAGACGTACCACACACATACGGTTTTTTTCCGTCCGGATTTTTATAGATTTGTATGCAATTTCTGCGTTCGGAATCCCCATTCGTTTTTCCGGTACGGAAAAAAATCCGTCTGTATGTGGCCGGCCTAAGGGGAAGGGCAAGGCACAACTAGCACCGCCAATTAAAAAAAAGTCTTCTTTTTGATGCGATTTTTGCTGTAATAAGAGTTAGGATCTTTTGTAACACCTTATATAATGCTGAAGTCTCCTCCAAAGCGAAATTCTTATTATGTGAAAGCCAATGCCTTTAGAAACGAAAAAATCTGAGGATTTACAAGTAAACACAGAGCAGCAGGGGTGCATTACCGTAATAGTGGAATTACATTCCTGTCACAAAAAACTTGTTAGAAAAGAAAAACCCCTTGGGTTACCAACTTGCTAACGAAATAGGTATATCAATCGAATGTATACAATTTTATAAAAGCCTACACACAAGTCTAGACTGGCCAAACCAGACTGGGACAAACCTAGACTGGCCCAAACTTAGGCACAACTTTTTTTTTCCATTGCCAGCGCTCGCTAGTTACAAGCGCTGCCAATGGAAAAAAAAGAACATAATTATGTTCTTTTTGGATGCGTTTTTTGCTAATAATCTTTATTAGATTATCAACACGAGGCTTAACTATTTTTAGGACCTAAAGCTTAGATTCCAGATCCTAGAACCTACGAATAAAAACTTTTATCGTTTTATCGCCAAAAGTTTCCATTGGCGGCGCTAGTTGAGCCTAGGTTTTCTAGCTCGTCGTCTCAGTTCTTGTGTGTCCAACCGACGAAAAAACCATTGAATGCAGTTCGCATAAGTATTCGATTCTGATGCTAACTGCATTCAATCTTCATTCGGTTGGACACACAATAACTGAGGCGATGAACTACCAAGGCGTATCTACATCTGGATGGCAAGAATCGGAGGATTAGCCTTTCAGGTCACGTAAATACTTGTGAACATCTCCTAAACTCCCCAAATTGCCGCCGGCCGTATTATCCGGCAAAATGTTGGGCCTCTGCTATCGCGATAAACTTTTCGCAACAAGTTACAAACGAGGAGGGGAGGTTCAAATAGAAAGGTAAAGAAGGTTGACTTTAAGGCGCTGTACATAGTGAATAGCCCGCACGCCAAGAAAAATGCACAAAATCGAGTCCTGTATCAAATACACTAAAAAAAACGAAAATTTTCACATATCAAACCCTAGAATTAGGTGAGACCTATCTAAAACAGCCAGTTCCGTGTTGACATTCATAAACGTTTTGAAGATATTTTTGATGAAAAAAAAATAGGCGGCGCACTTTTTTTTAAACAAAATATCTTGCAATCTGTTATGGGTATCAACACAAAACTGGCTGTTTTTGATAGCTCTCACCTAATTCTAGGGTTTGATATGTGAACATTTTCGATTTTCTTAGTGTATTTGATACAGGAATCGTTTTAGTGCATTTTTTTTGCGCGCGGGCTAATTCACTATGCCCAGCGCCTTAAGGGTGGACGATAGCAGCGTGGCGGGAAATTTATTTTTTTCACAGTTTTTTACATTTTGTAGCTAAACTGAGCTATTTCTGTTCAGCGATTTTTCCTTCGCGGCGATAACATAGTATTTTTTCATTATTGTAAACAACATAACAACAACTAAAAAAACAATAATTCAGCCGATTATGTGTTCTGGTCGTCAACAAGTTTTTTGGACAGTGCCACTGCTTCGTAGACCGGAACACATAATCGGCTGAATTATTGTTTTTTCAGTTGTTTACAATAATAAAAAAAATACTATGATATTGCCGCGAACGAAAAATTGCTGAACAAAAATAGCTCAGTTTAGCTACACTGAATTATTGTTTTTTTAGTTGTTTACAATAATGAAAAAAATACTATGTTATTGCCGCGAACGAAAAATTGCTGAACAAAAATAGCTCAGTTTAGCTACAAAATGTAAAAAACTGTGAAAATTTTCAATTTCCCGCCACGCTGCTATCGTCCACCCCTAAGCATCGTCCACTTGTAATTTATATTTGAAATTCAATCGTTGTCTTTGCAGTAGGCGCAACTAGCGCCGCCAATGAAAAAAAAAACATACCTATCTTCTTTTGGATGCGTTTTTTGCTAAAAACGTTTCATGAGGATTTCAAGGATTTCATTCGTAGGTTCTAGGATCTGAAATCTAAACCTTCGGTCATAAAAATAGTTAAGCCTCGCGTTAAGAACTTACTGAAGATTTTTTTGCAAAAAACGCATCTAAAAAGAAAATAATAATATTTTTTTTTTCATTGGCTGCGCTAGTTGTGCCTCTATATTCACCTTAAAGCTCTACCCCGTTTAACAGTCACCCTATGCATTGGTTACTATATTTTTTTAATTGATTACTCACATGTTTTAGTCTAAAGGAATGTAACAACATTTTTATTTAGCCGGCACTTTGAGAACCAGCTCAAAAATGTATGGAGCGAAAATGACCGGGTCTGATAAGTTGGTGGCCCTGTACATTTTCAGCTGTGATTGTTCCCCCTCCCACGCTGTCATGAGTCAACGTTCTTTTGTAATATTTGATGGGAAAGGGCTCTTGACTTCACGCAACTCAAGTTATATTATTATCAATCTCTTAAAATGTCACAGGTCGAGTGACTGTGAGTGGCAAACATCCGTGAAGAAAAACATCGTGAGGAAACCCTCAGGTTAGTTGACTCTTTATGTATTGACTTGTCTTTCCTGTGGGCTAGATAGACCGGCTAAGCTGTCAGGATGGTATAGGTGCTGGGCAAGCCTCCTCCATCTAAAAACCATGTCCCAGGCACTGCAGCACCGAGTGGTCTCTTCACCTATCTAGTGTGAGTGAAGGTGCCACTGGACGCTGAATAAATCATCTCACTACGTAGATGTCTCAGGCCTGGTCCTAACTATAGTTACTTACTCTTCTTTTAGGATCAGTTGGGTCCACTTGGGTCGAGGGAAAAATTGGCAGGTAAACTCGAAACTTGGTCATCCATTTGTCTTGTCACTTAAATACGAGTTGAGCAATTAAAAGTTACGATTAGTCTGCAAGTTTGTTTCTCTTTTGACATTTTGTCTCCCGCTCCCTTCGTCTCCTTTGTGGATTAAGCTGACTAAGCTATCATCTGGAACATATCACTAGTGGTTCGCCCCGAACTACGAAGTCGCGACCCCAAGTCTCAGCAACCCCTCGACCGATTTGACTCATGTTCGAACTTAAAAATTCTTTTGATTTAATTTACCCGCCTACTCTACATTTCATGACTATCCGACCTGAGTTATCTTCAAACAAACATTCATACGTAGGTACATACAACATACAAACTTACAGACATACAGACATACAAACATACAAGCGTACAAACATACATTTCGCAAGCTCTCGTTCAATGATTGTTACTTTGCAAGTATTGCAAGTAGCTAGGCGTAGGTATTCACATTTTTATGGACACACTGGTAAGGGGTACCATATTTTCATGAGATGCACGTATATTTTTATTAGAATCAATTTCTAAAGTGGGTCAGGCTAATGTAGCGCTTCCTTCACGCACTTTATTCATGATGTCAAGTACCTACCTACGTTTCCTGAGTGCACATTCAATTATAATTATTGTAATGAAATGTTATCAGCTCTGGAAACATTAATACGCCATGTAATCAATAGCACACGGTACCTGCCTAATATTCGATGTTTTAATTAACATCAAAATTATAATGAAAACCTTAATAAACAAAGAAAATATTTACTGTTCTTTCATTACAAAAAAACAGCCAAGTGCGTGTCGGACTCTCGCAGTGCGGGTTTTGTTCCAACGAATGATATGCCTAAAAAAACGTAGGCCTTTCCATAATGAGATGATGCAAACAGCGGCCAGTGGCACCTTTACTCACACTAGATGGGTGAAGTGACCACTCGGTCGTCGCAGTGCCTGGGACATTGTTTTAGATTGAGAAGACTTGCCCAGCACCTATCCTGTCAGCCTAGCCCACAGGTAAGTGTCAATAAGTTGGGAGCCAACTAAGCCGCGGGCTGAACGAAAACATCATGAGGATATAGGTACATAAAAAACTAAACTAAAGCCTTTGCATCTACGTAATGAGATGATTTATACAGCGTCCAGTGGCATCTTCACTCACACTAGATGGGTGAAGAGACCACCTGGCGCTGCAGTGCCGAGTGTGTGTCAGTGTGTGTGGATATACATAATAAGTCTAATTAAAGCTCTCACTCCATGACGTAAAAATAGCAATAAACACTTTTTTTTGAGCTTTTCGCCGAAAGCTCAAAATGTGTATTTGCTGAAATACTCGTAGCGACATCTGTGCAGCAATTTGCACAGGTTGCTATCACCTGGTACCATTTTAATCAAAGTTCAACTACTTGACAATAGGTGGCGCGGCAAAACTTCTGGTTGGCCAAAACTTCTATTGAACACTAGATGGCGGATTTATATAATTTTCTAATAGGTTGTAGGTACCTTTGTTTCCTTTTGGCTCAAGTTTATGGCCCGGTTTCTGAGTTGAGAATTTTACTAAGCACATACTTACGTATCGCTCTGTCACACTCTCTATTGTGAGAAATCTGCAGAGACAGGACGATAGATAGATAGATAGATAGAGAACACTTTATTGTACACTAAAAATTAAATGTTAACAAGATTTTTCTTAACCTAATAGTACAGACGGCGGTCTTATCGCTAAAAGCGATCTCTTCCAGACAACCTTTGGACGGATTGGACCAGTAAAAATAGAGAAGGTAGTAGATGTACCTACATAAACAACAATAATTAAATTACATAAACACAGGATATAATTTTATGTAATACTTAGAAATTAGTAACTTAGCTTAGCTTAGCTTAGCTTTGCTTAGCGAAATTCTCAACTCAGAAACCGGGCCTTTGTGTATGTCTACCCTTGACGCTATTGTGTTCATATTGACTAAGTTTTTTAATTAATTTCTCTTTGAATTCGCATAGTCATGATTGATTAAATGTACTTAATAATGTTTATTCAAAAGTAATGCTAATGTTTATGATAAAAATATAAAATGCTTCTTAATTAGTTAAATATTATTGCATATTGAAAAGCGTCAAGGATAGAGTGGGACTGTTTTTGCGTGAAGGACTAAAATATAGGCAACTTTTATCTAAATCTGCCCGGACGAAGTCGCGGGCAAAAGCTAGTATGTAATACCGGCAGCCTTTTTCTGCCACTGTGATGGGTGAACATGAAGTGTTCTTTACTCAGCAGTGGGTGTTAACAGGGGCCTTAGCCTGTAACACAATGGCGTATCAATGGCGTCCCAGGTAGAAGGACAAAACCGGGATTTTTTGGTTGTTGTTCTACAACCAGCGAACTAATCCTTTTGAATTAGACTCATGATATTATTTGCTGTACTATAAAAACATTAAAAGGACCGACACTGGGTCCACTAATGCATTTACACAGCATTAATAAATCGTAATTAAAACCGTCAACCGAGAGCCCATTTTGGCACCATTGTGTTACAGGCTAAGGCCCCAGGCTGATGATGATGATGATGATGGGCTATGTGGTCGACGGTGTGTAGGGATGTAGAGTCGTGCAAAGCTAACTTTGCAGTGGAGCATCCGAAATAGTAATTTCCGTAGTTGCTTTTGTATGTTTTCACCATATTTTCAATGTACTTGTATTCCACAAAACAAAATTGTAACAGACAATAACTAACGTACAATGTACCACTTGTAGAACTTGTAACATGTACCACTGCAACGTACGGAAATTACTATTTCGGATGCTCCACTGCAAAGTTAGCTTTGCACGACTCTAACTGGGTAAAATGTGTTAGGGTTTTTTGTTTTAAATTTTACATTATTTTGTAAAATTAGGTTTCTTTTAAGTTTATAACGTCTTGGTTATTTTTTAGCTGTAAGTTATAAATAAATAAATAAATAAATGAAACTTGGTTAACATATTCTGCAACAAAATTAAGGAGACACGTTTTTATAATTTCTCAAAATTTCTCCCTTAATTAAGTAAGGTAAGTAGGTAGTAACTAAAAGAAAAGATGACGATTTACATGGGTAAAAAAGGCTTATTTTTTTCGTTTGATTGATCTCAAAGTTGGTAGGTAAGAACTGAAATCATTGGAGGGGTTTCAGCATTTTTTTCTATACATTATTATGTAAAAATCGGATTGCAGAGTATTTATGCATTCTTGCGGTTTTGCGAGTGCTGACAAGTTAGCACAGGGGGGTTACCCTTGACGCTATTGCGATCGAATCGAAAAAGTTTTAAAATTAATTTCTCTTAAAAATTAAGTTCGAATGCTTTGATTTTAAATACTTTGTAATGTTTATTCAAAGGTAAGGCTGTTTTATTCAATAAAAACGCAAAATGCGTCTTAATTTGTAAAATATTAAATTTTGTAAATTGCACCATATTGCGGCCGTATTGGAAAAATGCGTCAAGGGTAGAGGGGCAGGTCTTTCGAAGCTACAAACTTGGATCCTACAACATATAAAAAAATAATAACTAGTATGTTATTTTCGCGATTTCTATGTATTTCTAGTGTTAGATACAATCTTGATGCGTCGTTATGGTTTCCATGTGAAGCCCCGTGAAAGTACTGAGGATAATGGAGCATTTACGGCGCTTTTGATTTCATAATCCACACTTGGAAAGTTCCAGAATACATAATAATCTCTATCTACTCAAGGTAAGTAAACAGGCCCGAAAAACATCGGTCGATACCGAGCAACATAATATTTTGTAAACAAAATGTGATAGCACGATATCTATGCTTACATAAAAAGAAGGTGACCTTTTATTTGGGGTAATGTGACATTGGCAATTGTTTTGACAAAAGCTGTAATCAATTTTATTAGGTACCTACGATTAATTAAGTACTGTTATCATGGCGCTTTTATTTTTGACTTGCTTTTGCCCGTGGCTTTGCTCACGTGATTTAAGAACTGTTGAGGGCAGAAAAACAGAAAAATATTGTTATTTTTTTATTGATGCTCACTAGATAGTTATGATTAATATTTTCGTGAGAAAATTATTAAACAAAGGGTACTCCTCCTCACACAGAAAGGGCCAAGTCTGGCAACTTTTGCCTTACCATACCCAACTATAAACTTAAATTTGCAAAAAAGTTGAGTGAAAAAGAAATGGTGCTTCTTGTGGTGAAAGTTTCTATTGAAATAAGTCCGCCCTTGTATGTAATTTCTTACCATTGTTATTTAAGTTTTTATTTTGTGCAATAAAGTGTAATATAAGTTTGTTTGAAAGGGTTTGATCATGATTTCTTTACCTTACTATTATTTATCATTATTTCATCAGCAAAAAAGTTGAATGAAAAAGAAGTGGTGCTTCTTGTGGTGAAAGCTTGTATGAAAGCGTTTGATCATGATTTCTTTACCTCACAATTATTTACCTATCATTATTTCATCAGCAGTATCTCAGTGTTCGTGTTTTTAAATATGGTTTTACAGTTTTTGCTGGTTGGGTGTTACCTATGTAGTAGGTAATAATACTCCGCAAAAGGTTTTGTATTGTATTTTGTATCATGTCGTGATGCAATTGATATTACTATTGGTATTATTGTAATAACCTGCGATGTACAGGGCAATTTTTAAATAGCTTTATTCCTAAAAGACTTCAATAATTATGATTTCCAATAACTTTTGTTTTACTACTTTTCACATATAACTCGATCTTAGCTCGATACTTTTTATTTTCTGAATGTTTCTTAGCCTTAAAGAGTTTGAATTTGTACCATTTCATTCAACGCTGCCTGCGCGGCGCGCTTTCGTGCCCTATCTCCAGCATCTCCTGCTCCTATTTGTTACGTGCCGAAAAACATATTGTATATTTTTTTGAATTGAGAAATAAAATAGCACTTTCACCAAGATCGTAGAACAAAAGATGTCGGAAATCACATTTTAAAGTTGACGTTTTTCAGGAATAAGCTATTTAAAAATTGCCCTGTATTATACACAACTTTTTAAGACTTTATTGGGCTGAATATGTCTATGGGCTATAGTAGATACATATTCTCTAATAACAATGATACTGACAAGGTGTCCAAAAAACCGTACCTACTACCCGATTTGACAGTACACACTACCGTGTCCGCTGATAACTTTTGACTCGCGGTCCTTAAAACATTAGAGTCAATGAACGATTAACTTTGAAACTGTTTTGTAAACATAACAAAAATTACGCAAGATCTCAAGAAAAACGATATTGCAAAAGAAATCTACTCTAATAAATTTAAATTTAAAATACTCTCGCCATTTTAGCTTATCTCTCAGAGATCTAAGAGCAATTGCTAGAAAACCTGCTTTCAAATAACAAAAACCGCATCCAAATCGATTCACCCGTTTAAGAACTACGGTGCCACAGACAGACAGATACACAAACACACACACTAGTGGTCAAACTTATAAATCTTGCATTTTTAACCCCGGACCCAAAAATAAGGATGCTTTTTGGATCGAGGGTTAAAATCCATGCTTGCTCATCCTTGATTGCTTAATTTGCTTACGCGGTATTACAAAGAGCAATTCATAAATTAAAAACACAAAGTGGTCTTATCGCTAAGAGAGATTTCTTCCAGACAACTTATGGTTGGAGAGACTTTGAAGGAGACGTGCTCGCTAAGTTTTAGAGATCGGGGGTTTTTGGGGGTTTGAACTAGCCTTTTTGGTCTAAAATGTGATCGATATTGGCTTTAGACACGCAGGTAGGTAATTTTAGTGGGTTCTGCCATGTTCCAGTTGGACGACCCACTAATGGACGAAGTCCATTGTGGAATGGGGATCTCGAGAAGGGAAAACATCGTTTCGGTTGGCAGACCACCAGCCAGATGGTCCGATAACAAAGCCCAAGTAGCCTAGTGGTTTCGTCGAGTACGATAAGAGCAATTTTCGCGCAAATAGGCCGGTTTTGAGGACTAGCAACTGTGCGGTTTTTTTTACGGAATAAGCGCACAGGACGCGCCGTTGGCGGCGGCGCGGCGTAAGCATGAAGATGGAAGATAGGTTAACAGGCTGATTGTGAATGCTATTTTACTTTTTCGGCTACTACGAAATCATAATTTTATCCTGACTAATAGCAAGCTACGTAAATAAACTAATGTTCAAATAGCAGCCCAGAAATCAGTTATTTAAACTTATTGCTTAGATTACCTCATGCGTTGTTTACTTGTTTGGATAACAATATTACAAAATTGCACACACAATAATAATTAGCAATATGTTGCAATACCTAGTCCATTCAACTGGGCTATCATTTTTCTTTTCCGAACAAAGGGGTGTCTTTGAACTTTTATTTTGTTTAAGGTATAAATGGGAGGGTTTAGATGTTCTGCGTTAGTGTCAGACCAACAATGAAGCTTTTAACGCTACTGAGTGTAGTGCTAGTGAGCGCTACGGGGTTTGTGTTCAAAGTACCTGTTATGCCAGGGACTCCTAAAATTGGTAAGTCTACAAATTCTCCAAGCCACTTTGGATCGCTTAGGCCTTTGCGATGCAAGCCAGATGATTCATATAGCGGTGGCATAACCACTCACACTAGACGGGTGAAGCGACCACTCGGACGCTGCAGTGCTTGGGTTTTTGGGATGGAGTAGGTTTTTCCAGCACCTACACCATCTTTTAGCTTAGTTGGCCCGACTCACAGGAAAGACGTGTCCATAAATTATGTGCGGAGTCAACTCACCGCGGGTTTCGCGACGTTTTCCTTCACGGTTAGGGAGTGGTATTGCTGCTACTGGCGAGGAGGAAAGATAGCCGGTGGACAAAGGCAGTGACAAAGTGGAGGCCGAGGGCTAGACGGCGATCAGTGGGAAGACCAGCAGCCCGATGGTCAAACGACATCGTCATTGCGGCGGAGGGTTCATGGATGCGGATGGCTAGGGACCGTGAGAGGTGGCGCGAGGGCAAAAAGGCCTATACTCAACAGTGGGCAGAGATGGGCTGATGATGATGATGATGATGATTGCTACTACAAATGCACAATACTTCGTAGGCCCACGGATTCCTTTCTTCATACTTTACTGTTCTCTTTACCTCCTTGTGTGTAAACATTGTTACATCTCAATCATATTTGAACCTTTGGAATATTTGTGTTTTACAGCAAATTCTGATTGGATCCATCGACAGAAGCTTATCTTGTCCCTGTTCGAGAATGTTTGTGACATAAGCACCGACCCTGCTATAGTGCAACTATCGCAAAGTTTTGCTTTAGATACGACTATGGGAAACTTTGAGGTAACTTTTGTTATTAATATGTTTAATAATTAGCTTGGTGAATTTCGAGTGTGTGCTGACAAATCTTACCCTTTTTTAAATTACCTACGTGATTCTTATTATACAAGGTGTTTCAGAATGGTCCTTTGCAACTGAAATGGGTCGCTTAACTCAACCATACAAGCAACTATTTCTATGGGGCCAAGTGCGAAATCTAAAAAAAAATATCAGCTGCTCTATACATTTGGTGCAGTAGGTGTCGAATTTTAGTATGGAACAGCAAAGTTTTTGTTTTTGAGATTTCGCACTTGGTCCTATAGTAAAAGTTGCTTGAATTGGTGGGAAATCCAGTGTCACCGGACCCTGTGTAGCTGACACTAACAACTTTTGTGTTTCTTGCAGGATCCAAACGCGATCCTCAGAGTCAAGGCTCTAATCTCGGGCAAGGGTCTCTTGCCTAAGGGTGAGATATTCACCGAATATGACACGAATCATGTTGAAGAACTCAGAGCTCTCAGTGAGGTACTCACCACGGCGCAGGATTTCCACACCTTCTTCACCGCCGCTGCTTGGGCCAGGCAAAACGTCAACTGCGGTCTTTTTGTCGATGCCATATACTTGGCAATCATGAAGAGAAACGACACTGAGAAACTTTCTGTACCAGCTCCATACGAATTGCTACCAAACTACTTCATCAACAAAGACGCAATAATTACAGGGTCTTCCTTACTTTCAAACATCCCTCTAGAACTTGGCGACAACGTCCGCAATGATGGAAACTCCTACATAATCGATGCCAACTACACTTCTGATATCTATGACAATGATGATGAAACCAAACTTGCCTACTTCCATGAAGATATAGGGCTGAATACGTATTACTTACTAAAGAAACTTAGCAAGCTCTCATGGATTAAGGATGTTAGAGGTACTGACAGATACGGAGAGTATATATATAATACTATGAAGCAGTTGGCTACGAGGTACGACCTAGAACGCTATGCCAATGGTTTCGATGAGGTCAAATGCATAAATTGGAACTTGATAGATTCTACATTGTATGACCCGATGCTGATTTATTCCAATGGCCAAGACTTTGAAACAAGGATGAGAAACGTTAACGCCAAGAGCCCACAAGATATTGCCTACTTGGAAAACATTGAGAATAGTATTGCGACTGCTGTGAATCATATGGTGAGATACAAACAAATTTTACCTTATTTTGTTTCTATTTACATAGCGTCCAGGGTATCTGCCCTGACACGAGATGAAATGGCTATTCGAACTCTCCATCCTCAATGAGAATGAAACTTTTAATTATTCACACAATGACATAATTTTGGTTCAAACCGGGTTGAATTGCGGTTAGTTTATTTGGTACATTAATAACCTTTATTGTTCCGACGTTTCTAAACGCTACTAAACTAACAATTTCGAACTTATTGGATAATTTTGACATTTAAAAACGGTTATTTTTTCGGTGGATATTTTAGTTGAATATAATTATGGATTTGGTTTTTTTAGCTCCAGAGTGGATCCGACAAAGGTCAAATCTTAAACAACTTGATCGAGATTCTTGTGACTGGAGATAAGAATTATGAAGACATAGCCCATCGGTTACTTGGAGCTGACATTGATGATATTGGGAAGTAAGTAAAGTTGTACCTTGTAACTCTGACAGCAAACACTTTAAATAATTTCTTCTACATTATATTAATATTATGTTTAGGGTAAATTTGGTATATTTGTGATACAATGATTTATTTTTTCAGATCACCTACAGTTCTCGACCATTACATGACTTCACTGAGGGATCCTATATTCTGGAAGTTAAACAAGAAAATAGTTTACATTATAGACAATGCTCTGAGTGTCATTCCAACATACACGAGAAATGAAATCTACTTCCCTGGTGTCAAAGTTATGAATGTTGTTATCAAGAAAATGTCAACGAGTTTTGAAACATTTGAATTCGACGTAACAGATGCGTTAAAGCCTCTTGACAGTGATAGCACATTTCAGATAAAAATTGCTCAGCCACGATTGAACCATAAACCTTTCGCAATCAAGGTCAACGTAACATCGTTAATAGCACAAAAAGGTCTTATGAAAATATTTGTGGGACCAAAAATGTTGCCCGGTGAACTTGCTCTGAAAAAAGACAAATTCATGCTGCTGGATACTTGTGAAATAAGCCTAAAGAAAGGGGGCAACGTTATTACAAGAACATCCGAAGAAATTGCTTACTTATCTCCGGACTTTTTAACTCTTACAACTTTACACCAGAACGTAGAAGATGCTGAGTTTGGTATAGGAAACCTACCAGTGGAGAGTATTCATAGACTGACTGGATTTCCATCCAGGTTATTAATTCCTAAAGGAAAAGAAGAAGGGTTACCACTGCAAATATTTGTTTTCATCGCCCCATTTGCGAAGGTTAATTTTGCTACTTCAGTTGCTGAATTCAATTCGGCTATTTTATCACCCCGGTATCCTCTAGATTTGACTGTAGATGACAAACAAGTGTTCGATCTGCCAAACGCAATAGTTAAAGAAATAACAGTGACTCATAAAGGCAGTTCTAGTGGTAAATACGAAGGTGGCAAGGGAAAGGATTGGGATGGTGAAGCCTATGATTACACTGCAAAGAAAGGCCAGTATGAACAAAAAACAAACTATGTTGACAAGGGTATTAACCAAGAACCAAACCCGCAATTCATTGAAATTACAGAAAAACCTATTACGATTGAACAACCACACTTGCTTCAGATGAGACCATACAGGGAACCTTTTGATTACAAGTCAAAGAGACAATATGTGAAGCGCACTGACTACACTTCAAAACGGACAGATAGGCTACCTTCTTATAAAGAAGAGCAATCATATGTTTCACCAATTCAACGTCATGGATTATTAGAAAAAAAACCATTCTACCCTTCTTCTACCAATAAATCTATGAAGGATATGGATGGCACTGTTAACATAAATACAGATAAAAACATGGATATCGTTGTCACTACCAAGCCACACGCTGTTTCGGAAAAGAAACCATTATTTAAAGACACCACAAAAGATGTCAATAAATATATTGAAGATACTAACGGAACTTTCAGTATAAATATTGGGAAAAACAAAGACACAACTTTGACAACAGAGTCAACAGATCCGAATAAAGTAGTTTATATTAACATTGACAAAACTAAGGATTTCAACCAAGTTCCTAGTTCTATAGATGGTACCAAAAACTTCAACATAAACATTGAGAAAAATAAGGATGACCTGCCAACTCCTGCTTGGGATAGTAACAAAGTTGTCAACATAAATATCGATAAGACAAAGGATGTATCTAATACCATTACAGAAAAGATGGATTTGGATGATGGATCACTCATTTCACGAGAAAAAGTACATGATGATATTGAAGATATTATTGATAAGTATTTCTACCCGAAGTTAGAGCAAGAACTAGTCACCACTAAGAGAACTCCAACTGTGTACGATTACATCGTTCACGGATTTGATGATTATGATTTTGAGCAAAATAAAGTGTACGAATAGACATTTAATCCTATTTAGCACTCATTATATTGCTGGTTTATGTTTTATTTATTAATTAAATAGTTGTTGTAAATAAATGAACATGTGAATACCTAATAAACATTTAATTTAATAGTAACATTTAATTTAATGACATCTCCACACTAAAATGATGAAGGTTGTATTGTACACATATCATAAGCAGCAATATTGAATTTCATTAGTTGATCAAACGAAAATCGGATCATGTAAAGATAAGTTAATGCATATTATTGCGGTTTCACGCAGTTTCCTGTCATTATTGTTGGAATCCTTCCAGAAATTTTACAACGATGCTATGCTTTCCCTATTTTCATCGCGGAAAATTTAAAAACCATCACTCACCTCTGTGACAACAGCTAGAATACAAATAGAAATAAGCTTACAGTCGATTACAAGGTTTCGAAAAAGTATTGTCTATATTAAATAAATAATATCCATAGAAATCGTAATAACATCCGCTAAGTAGTTGCATTTCTTTCGTACGCGGTAGTTATCATTATAATTTATAGTATCTCACGGACAAGATACAGCTAGCTGATGACATATTTTGTAAGCTTCTTCTGCCAGATGATTTATAGTGTTGACGCGGCGATGGCATACCGTGAAAAAATCCGCGAAAATAAAGAGTCAATGACATAATTACATCGCAATAGAGCAAACCGCATTTAAACTAAACCAACATAAACGTCTCAATCCTAGAGGAGAATTAGTCAAAATAATCATTGCATTTGGCGTCGGGATATCACTAACACTAATTCCACAAGGAAAACTGCCGGTTGCGTGCCAAAATGAAGTTATACATCCCTACTTCATTGACATCGATGATTCAGGGCCTATGCACCAATGTTGCACACTATCCAAACATTGCTTTTGGCTGTGATAGCCAATTACTTTCGGGTCGAGACGAGTCCGGAATGTAATTCCACCGTAAATTGCTCAGCTGCCGTTCACGAGCAGTCTAATAAATCTACTAAATTTCACGCCCTGCAACTTGTTAAAACCTAATGCTCTTGAAATCCTGCATTCCGCACTGACACATCATTTCCTTGAGAGAAAAATGTCTGGTGCTATAAATACCGCTAAGGTATTTTTTTTATTAGAACTTCATCACACTCAAAACTGATATGCATTATTCAGCTTTACAGAAATAGTTTTAATAACACTCGATGCCGTGGCCAAGGAATTCTCTGCCGACGTATGTGTCTATTGAGTTGAGTCGGCTTTACTCGTAGCACGTAAGCCTGTGGTTGGTAATTATAAACTCTGAGTGTAATGGATGAGAAGAATAACATGGCATCCCGATAGTTCATTCAAAGATTCATTATCCAGGCATTTTTAGCAAAGCCGCATTGCGAACCGCCTAAAGTCTAATTCTTCATTCAAGATAGTACACTGACGTTTACGGTGTGACCAGTCTCTGGTGAAAAATAAATAGTGTGGTGACAAAAAGTTTGACATGAATCGAATTGCGTAATCGATATAATCGATTTATAGGCCGATTGATGATAACTTTATAAATGCTTATTATATGAAATTAACTAAAAATGCATTAATTAGTAATGAGAAAGTGTGTTTTGGTCCACTTTTTTGAGGAGTGTTAAATGCGTTAAAAATTGTGTTTTTTAAATGATCTATGGAAATATTGCGTTCCGAAGGTTTTTTTTCCGTCCGGAATTCCTGACGCACGGGCTACCATGCGGAATTTTGTATTTCGCTTTTTTTTGTGACTGAGCTGAATCGCACAACGAGTGGAATGCATCACTATTACAATAAATATGGCAACATTATTTTGCAAAGTGACAGTTAGCATCTGTCAGTTTACTATCCTGAATAAAGAATTAGACTTTAGTGACTAACTAATGTCTAGAGACAAGACAAAAAAATCCCGTGACAGTGTTTTTCTTTTTTCATTGTAATGAAAACTTCATCTTGTTTGTTTTTCTTTATAGATGTCACCTACACACACTGTTAAATTCAAAGTCAACGAATATCTATTTTAACCTCTGTTTTGTTTCATTGATGATGTCACAAATGAAGTTGAGTAGGTATAATGTATTGTTTCGAATCTGTACATAAAAGATCAGACGTACGAAGTAAACACAAAAAAACGGTGTCTAACGAAACTGGAACCACATAAATATTTTATTGCAGCTCACTATTACGCTTGTAAGTCATCATAATGGCCGCGCGCGTCCTCGCATTGTACAGTAGGAGTGAAACACAAAAATTATAGTCGATCACCGACATTCTAAATTCCACACTGAAGCGACTCGCCGCTCCGTATAACCCGTTTCACGCGCCAGCGGTCGCCAATCGATGACGTGTCTATTCCGTTTTCAGTTTGCTTGCCACGAAGGCCCGGTGAAAAATTCCAGGTTCCCACTCTTGTGATATATTTGGCCTTCTTAATTTTATTATGCACTTAAGTGCTCGATCATGATCTCAACAGTTAGTAATTTAGCGTAGAGAGTAGACGTTTTTTTTATGTTATAGGTGAAAAAGATAGGAACGTTTGTTTTTGACCGCCAAAGTCTCTCAACACAGATCTTTCTTTCTGTCTGTGAGAAGGTCGAGCAAGTTGCACAGTATGCAAAGGGTTACAAATCTTACTAGGTAACTGTTTTGTTTAGTTGACTGCCAATTATAATAACCACATGGCTTTTAAGACGTACAGATCTTTCCAGGCAGCCATTGTTTATGCATTGTTCTTTTTATTCGGTGAGTCAGGTGGTTTGAACGGAGCCTACTTTTTCAGCAAAACTTTTTTCTATTTATTACATACTTTTTTATGTTTTTTTTTTTGTCTTTTTGGTTGATTCTCCAGATGTTTACCGTCCCTGTTTTCTGGAATCCTCTACCTTTCAGCGACACGATACGTGACACTACGTCGTCGTCTTAATATTTTTGTTTCGACCGACTCGTCCATCTCATCAAAGGAATTTCCTGTTTTGGATCAGCTGGAGACTAATCTATTAGAACGTCTCACCGACTCTGGGTTACTTCAGACTTTAGCGGAACTACGGGCTCAATATCACGCGGAATGCGTGGAGTAGGGCAATGTTTGGAAGCTGCACTTTACTAACAGCAGACACAGAATATATTAGGTCTTATTATATAGTCAAGGACATAAAATCTGCATAAAAATCTTAGCACTGAAATGCTAAATATGTAGTTTATAAAATATGGCAACAGAATGACGAAATGTTAAAATATATCACCAAACCATAGTTTCGAATAAGAATAGGTAGTCAGCGTAGCTACCACGAGTGCGAAAAAGCTATGCCGGATGTCTGTTATGTATCCTAATACTAATAGTAGTAAGGTTGTTTATCCAACTTAAGACTTTCAGTGACAGTGACAGTAAGGACTCGTGGTGCTGCTCTGTTTAAATTGTATATATCAACATGAATTTACTTGGATTACATGAGACTCTCTTTCAATCAACGATAAGCTCACATCTCTCAATGTGTCTGTGGGATGGGTTGCCAAAAGCTAAGATGATTGTCTCTACAAATTAAAAGGCACATTAGCATTAATCCTAACGACTCAATCAGTCTGACACTAAGAGGAATTCTAACAAATTGTAATTCCAAAAAATAAATTATACGACTTCCTAAACTCCTTGGTAGAACAATTAAAATACAATAAAATGTAAACCGTTCACGTAGGCAGATCTGCCGTGACGCAAGCCTACAACTTACGTTCTGACGAGGTGGCTAAATAAAAATACGTCACGAAAACTCGCGCGTTAGATAGAGATAGACAACTGGAGCGGTGCTTACCTTTTGCTTATTTTCGTATTTCTCATAGGAAAGCTCTATAAATAGGGGTGGCACAGGAACGTGAATTTCAGTGTAACAACACTCGCACCCGGATACAGTTCTTGTTACAACTGCCAACCCTACACAATCAAAATGGTGAGATACAGATTTGTTGTTAACGAAGGCAAACATTATCAAATTAATGTGTGAATAGTGAAAAAAAAGGAAAGTGATATGTGCAACATTTTGTGGTGAAATAAGTGATAAGGATATTATGTGGGTCAAGTGGAACTAAAACGTGATTGTCTAAATTTTAAAATATACTCAAATCATACACCCTATGAAAGTTTTACTTATGACATAATGTAATTTAGCTGGTAATTAATGCAGACCAAACAATCGATTGGACGTAAAGTGCCTCCTGAAAAAATTTAAAGTGCAAATTCTACAGGGTGCACTCTAAGTCGATAGCGGAACTTCCGTGAAAATATGAAAATCTGTGAAAATATAAGACAAAAAACTCTATGCAATGAAACTCAATACAGTTGCACAAATGCAATTTATTATGACGTGAAAGGTTGTAATTTATCAAGTTTAAATTGGTTTGCTTACAAAACCTATCTCATAATTTCTGCTAGGTACTGGAATAAACTGGGCTACGAACATTTCCTTGAATGTTTATTTCACACCAAGAGTTATTGCCAACCTTGACCACTCTTTCCATTTATATAATTTAGAATCACCTCAAGGTTTCCAGGAATGCAGGAAACCTATTTCATAACTGAAATATCAGCGAAGAATTCAAAATGTAAAATTTTGTCTTTTTCTGTCATGCTTAGGCAATAGGCATCGCTACTCACACTAGATAGGTGATGTAACCAATCAGACGCTGCAATGGCTTAGATTTCAATAACAGGTTACAGTGAGTTTATTCCATAACAGCCTGTATACAGTCCTCTGTCTTATCTCCCAAAAGCTTCAAGGTGATTTCAATGGGGTACTTTTTAAAATCTAGTATAACTGGGGTGGTTTTTCCGAACTCTTTTCTGAATCGATGTGGAGAGAATGAAACATTTCTTAAACTTGTTCTGCATTTATTGCGGAAGCTTCTGGGGTTTTAAAATGTATTGTTTTTTTTATAAGGATACGGACGATGACCAGAAGATGGCCATGCTCCGCAAGGCCTTCCAGATGTTCGACACCACCAAGTCAGGCTACATCGAGGTCATGAAGATCTCCACCATCCTGAACACCATGGGCCAGCTCTTCGACGACTCGGAGCTCCAGGCTGTCATCGATGAAAATGACCCAGAAAGTGAGATTTATTTTTCAAATATTTTGTTAAGTGAACGAAAGCAGTGGTTGCGTCTAGCACAGGATCGTGAGAAGTTCGTTGAGCATGAATAGGCCTTAATAACTGAGCAGTAGGTGTTTAAGGCTGAGGATGATATAGATTATTATTTTGTTTTAGGCTCCTTTTTACCCTACTGCACAAGCAAAGGTTTTCTATTTTATGTATTTTTCGCGCATATGCATGTATTTTCCCTGTGACCATCTGGATGCAGACGGATTTAGATGAGTCATGTGTAAAGAAGGAGAGCGGTGAGACAAAGCGAGCATACATGAAAGAAATTGGTTATTTTTATCTGTGAAGATGCCCGCTTTAGAAGAAATGTTTTCGGGTTTTTAACTAGTGTTTACCGTATTTGGGTTCCTTGTTCATTTCAGAATAAGCCAACCGTAACGGACTTGAAAAAAAAACTGTCTAACCAGTGTCAGAAATACCACCGTGAACTCATCTTTGTTTCTCTCGCGCCAATGATTATGACTTGCTTGACTTCAATCCTGTCATCCCTCATACGGACCTCATGAGGCTCAAAGAAACATTATCTGTGTCTTTTTTTTTTATTTCGCCTTTGGCGACACATTATTACTTTGTTTTTGCGGCTAATTAAAATGCTACGTGTGGAATGTGGCATTTTTCAAAGCTTGTTTTCGACGAGATTCATCACGCCAAAGAAATTGGAGAGCCATCATTAATCTTAAACGAGGCGCGCACGTGGCAAGCCGCGACACCTCCGCGCGATATTCTCGAAATATTTTTACACATTGCGCGTCTAATGACGCTATTTTCGTACCGAGTGTCTCTCCGCGAGATTCCAGTTCCTTTGAGAGATCGCTGACAGATGTTGCCTTGGTTTACATTGTCGAACGTATGGCTGGACTATGATTAACGAGCTCGTTTGATGCCGTCTTATATAACAATGTCTCTGTTTCATGCAGGTGGTTTTTATAATGTTAGTATCGTCATCAAAGTCCGATAGCTTCACAGTTAGGGTTACAGTTACGTATTTAAAAACTTAAGATGTGATGTTTTATGCTCACACTCACACTAACCGTGAAGGAAAACGTCGTGAGGAAACCCGTGGCTCAGTTGGCAGAGCGTATTGACACTTATTTGAAGACACAGAAATACATATTTCAATACATGCTGACCTTCAGGCAAAATTTGCGAGAATACTAGTCACTAAAAGCTAGTCAACAGTCACTAAAAGACCTAAGAGTGCAGTAGTTGATTGCAACCCAATTTATATGAAGACATTAATCGTTGTTTCTAGCTAATTCTATATTTTTCTCATCTTGTCAGAGGCTGGTAAAATCAACTTCGATAGCTTCTGTAACATCGCTTCCCACTTCTTGGAGGAGGAAGATGCTGAGGCCATGCAACAGGAACTGAAGGAAGCCTTCAGGTAATTTGGACATCATATTATTTAACACTATGAGTCTACAGGGTAATTTTTAAATAGCCTTATTAATTTCTGAAACACGTCAACTTTTAAGTGATTTCCAACAACTTTTGTTCTACGACTTTTCGAAAAGCTCGATACTTTTTATTTATTGAAGGTTTCTTATTCTATAAAAGTTTTCATTTACCATTTCAACGCTTTAGTGCACCTTCACCCTCTTTCACCTTTCCACTCTTCTGCTCCTATTTGTTATTCCGCACTGAAATAACAGAAAAAAATCCGCTTTCTCCAAAGTCGTTGAACAAAAGTTTTTGGAAATCACATTCACCTACTTGAGATCGATCTCAAGTAGGTGATCTCAGAGGACTATTAATGCCACCCTTAGTATTTCAGCAATAAAGCTATGTATTTAAAAAAAACCCTATATATCGTGTTACAAAAAGATCCTGTTGTACTTGAAGGAGTCGCTAAACTCATCCTTACAAGCAACTTATACTAGAGGTCGAATAAGTCAGCTGTTCCATACTGAATTTCGATTTCAGCATCAAAAAAATTATGGAGCTGCTGATATTTTTTCGAGATGTCGCAGTAGGCCCCCTTAACTACCCCCTTATGGATGATAGGTCCTTTCTGTACCACCCTGAAAATTTTAATATTCTTCAATTTGTGACACACCGTTTGGGCATCCACAATTCCACATGTCATAACCTATGGTACGAACAAACAAGAAAATAATATATGGGTTGTTTGATGAATCCGTGTTTAAATCCTGTAACAACAAGACTTTATGGAATATGTTTTTTATGACTATGACGCTCTTTGCTATTACGGCAGATGTTGCTATAAAAGGCACAATCTTCTCGGAATAGCAATCCTAGACCAGAATAATTTACGTTCCTTAACCTCTGTGACTGTGACGTATTGAAGCTCATGACCTCGATATTCGCTTGTTTTGAAGGGGTATATAAGCATGGTGTGACAAAAAAGATCCCACTGGGTTGACCCACTCTTCAATACAATGTCATAGGGATGTAGGTACCTACTTACGCTCCGCACAGGTCTTAGATGCATTTTCTATCAGTGAGCTAATTTTAGTCCTTCCCCTAGACCAAATTATATCACGCACGTCACACAGGACACCGGCAGTTCTTTTCAAATTTAGAAATATAAATACAGGATGTTATCTATATAGAAAGGTGCTGTCTCACTTGACGGGGTAGCTAAAGTCAGCAGAAAAAATATTAGCCGTTCCATACTTTGGTGCAGTAGGATCGAATAGCATGGAACTTGATTCTTTGGCAGTGTTGATGAGTAGATGAGTAGATTTCTGTTCCGTGGCTACCTCCATAATGAAATTTGATTGTATTGTTAGAAAAAAAACACTCTTATAATATTATTATCTTACTTTTGCATTTTTTTTTTTTTTTTTTTACTTTTGCATGAGCACCATATTTTTAACCGGATTTGACATTTTATTTTAAACATTTTTAACGTTTGTTATAGACCTTTGTTATGTACGTCTCTGAACTGAACTTTTTTGTAATAATTAATCTTATTGTCCTCTACAGATTGTACGATCGTGAAGGCAATGGCTACATCACTACCTCCACCCTCAAGGAGATCCTGGCTGCCCTTGATGACAAGCTCAGCAGCTCAGACCTTGATGGTATCATCGCTGAAATCGACACTGACGGGTCCGGAACCGTTGACTTTGATGGTGAGAAATAATGAATACATTGTAGCGACCCCTGTCGGGCGCACAGGAAACTGCTACATACTCTAGCTGTCAAATCGCTACAATCCTGCATCGCGCCAGCAAAATATCTTTCGTAGCTGAGTATATATAGAACGTCCAACTATGTTCAGTTGGACCCGGCCGGTCCCCAAGCATAAGATCTGCTTGGCGGGAAATTTCCCTTTATAGTCGAGGAGCACGATCACCTGCTCTTCCTAAAACATAATACTGAGATAGGGCGAAATGGCCAAACTGATTAATTCCAACATTCGATAGGTAACGAGACGAAAGAAGATTCACTGAAAAGAAGGTACTCGTCGGTTCCTTCGGCAATTGAAAAGAAGGTAATAAGTAAAAAGTTAATTATAACTCGAGGGGCGGTGGCTTATAAGAAATAAGAAAGTGAGACAGTCAATTAGGCGGACTTGCGTCACTCAGGGTTAGCAAACTAACTCTGAGTTAACTTGACATTTCCATACAATTTTTGACGTTAACTCAGAGTTAACTGGCTAACCCTGGGTGGCGCAAGCGGACCTTAGTACCACAGGCGAAAAAAGAGCTTGCAACAATGCGCTGGTCAAACCAAACTATACGACGTTAGCGCGAAACCAAATAAAGATTGTTTAAAAATAAACTAAGCTATCTATCAAAAATATTTTCAGCCAACGTTTTCAATTACTACGCATATTTTGAATGCAATGTTGCAATGAAACTATTTAGGATAACAAAAAAAAACTAAATGAAGACGTTTTTTCGGAGTTAAATCTATAAAGGTTTAAGGTATAATTTATTATGTTTCATTTAGTAATTTTAATATTTTGTTTACAGAATTCATGGAGATGATGACCGGTGATTAGGCGGTGCCACAGGGGTGTTCCATCTTAGTATTATAATAATGAAAGGACAGTATTTTATAACCGGAAGTTCATGGACTTCACGATTTAGTACAAAATGCTTTTTTTGGCATGGCTGTTGAATAAATTTTTGTAAAGATAATAATTGTGCACAATCTATTGGTTTGTATTCTATCTTATAGATAGGCTGACTTTGTGTAAATTCTTTTAGACTACATTAATGTAAGCCACAAGAATGGGCTCATTCTTATGAGTTATTTCCGGAATAACTCGCGTGAAAAAAAGCTCATCTTTAATTTTTAACAAATAAAATCTTTTGTACAAACAAAAACACGTTTTTTTTAAACAGAAATATGTTCACAAAAGTTTAAGTTTAGAAAAAAAAAATATTTTCACATGAAATCTTATTATTTATTAAATTTTCAGACCACTAACAACCCTGTTTCTTTTTTCTATCACTACTAGTTAGCTCTATCCTTGTTACTTTGTAGCAAATCAAATCAAATCTACCTTGCCCGTGACTTTACAATACATTTGACACGGTATTTGGTCCTTAACTGAAAAATTACTCTTAGACCAAAATAAACAATGCCGCGCGCACGCAATTGGAAAATTGATCAATTGCATTTCGTTTCCTGAGCCCTCGTACTTGTGCGAAGAAAAGTCCCTACCAAAATAACGTGAATAAAATTAATAACCTGCAAGTTGAAACTTCTTTCTTTCTTCTTTCTCTCTTTCTACGATTTAAAACCTTTCTCTCTCTCTCTCTCTCTCTCTCTCTCATACTCTCTACCTGTATGCTTAGCATGGTCGTTTTGACACTCTCTCGAACTCGAGTGACAAACGTGCCATGTCTATTGTGCGAGCATGGCAGGCGGGATTCGAGATGGCAATAGTTTAGGGTCATGTCGAGCAGAAAGTAGATATTGCAATTTTTTGTAAAAATGTTGTATTTTTGTCTCCATCGCCATGTTGGCGTAGAGTCAACTCGAGCCCGACCGACAAGTTGACAGTTTTGCATAGAGAAGGGCCTATCTCGGGCTTACCATGCTGCACGTACTGGTCTATCTCTCTCTCTACATATTATACAAAATGGCCTTTTTGACGTTTTTCACACAAAAAGAAGAAGAAGATGATGATGATGATGATTTTTATAGCGTAATAGCACCCGTTGATAGGGATCACAACCTTTTTTTGCTCTATGAAGTTCCGTTAATTTTTAATTAATAAAATGTGAACGATGTGGCGGGAGAAAAGTATTTTTAAAATATTGTTTTCATTGACTTTCACAATGTTTTAACAACTCAAAGCTATGTAAATGCACCTATACGTACAAACATATTTTTAAATTTGAGCTAAACACAAAAACAAAAAAAAATTGTTTTTTTTTTTCAATTTTAAGGTTCTAAAAAAAAAACTACTTTTTTTACAGATTTCACATCCTGTTGACTAGTAGGTTACACCTTGTAAAAAGAGTTAGGTACCTACTTTTCTAACACCTTGTATAGTACAGTCGCCCGTAACGTTTTAAATTAGGTACTAAAAAGGTTACCGGTTCCCCTTTTGATATGTTATAATACAGTATGTCCACGGACTGCACCGCGCCACTTAATTCTGTGGTAAAGCATCATTAGTGGAACACGAATAGCATAAAACAAAATTAAAAAAAAATAAAAAAACTCAGTATTCAAAATAAACATTAGCAAATTTAATTCATAATGCATCAACCTGTGTATCGCTGACGCCAAAAGCGGCAACCAGTGATCGCGTAGACGCCAAAAGCGGCTACCACTTTCATCTACGCGATCACTGGTTGCCGCTTTTGGCGTCAGCGATACACAGGTTGATGCATTATGAATTAAATTTGCTAATGTTTATTTTGAATACTGAGTTTTTTTATTTTTTTTTAATTTTGTTTTATGCTATTCGTGTTCCACTAATGATGCTTTACCACAGAATTAAGTGGCGCGGTGCAGTCCGTGGACATACTGTATAAAGTAGGTACGTAATTATTCATAATAAAAATCTAAGTCTTGCAGCTTCTAACCCGTCGCAACGATTAAAAAACCATATTGTTTTACATTGTTTTTTTATTTATTTATTTCGGATTCTACACCCTCATTCCATTGCCATGCGACGTTAAAATACCATGAAATGTGGCCGCACACTCGTGTCAGACCGCTTACAAAAAGTAATTTTCACTCTAGGACATTCCTAACACTGAAAGAAAATTACGTAGCAAAAAGTTTCAAACCGACTGTACTGAGAAGAATTTCATTAGCGGACCCCAGTCCGACAATTGAGCACGAGAAACAGTGGTGTGGTTCATAGCTTCTTATAAAGGCTCATTTCTATTTAAAACCTAGTATGCCTCCAGGTGTGAAGTAAGGTGATAGGAGCGGTTCCAAGATGTTTGGTCTGAAAGTGATAGTGGTTCTACTGGGAGGTGCAGTTTGCCTCCCGACAAATGAATTTGAAAGCTTCATCGACAATGCAGGTAAGTAGTGCAATTTTTTAATCCCCGACCAAATAGAGGGGTGATAAGTTTGACCGCTATATGTGTGTGTCTGTCTGTCTGTCTGTGGCACCGTACGTAGCTCTAAACAGGTGAGCCGATTTGGATGCGGTTTTGTTTAATTTGAAAGTAGGTTTTCTAGCGATGTTTTATCAAAATCGGTTCAGCCGTTATGTGATATCATAATTAGAAGCTAAAATGTCGGGGGTATATTTTTTTTTTAATTTACTGCCTAGTTATTTGTTGAAGCCAATAGCGAAATATAGTGATATTCTATTAAAGCGAAACATAAAACGCTTATTTCATCATTATTTTTACCCGACTTCAGCCGCGAAGGTTGTGTTTTTCAACGTCATATTGTAATTTCAGAAATAACTGTTTAAAAAGTATTTCAGTGGCTATTTAGTGAAATTCTCAATTCAGAAACCAGCGGAAATGTGTTAAAAAAGAACTTAGTTTTGCACTCTGCGAATTGTAACTTGAGGGGAGGGCTGGCGCGTACCTCGGCCAGAGACTAAGTCTGGCCATACAGCGAGGGAACGTCGCCAGCATTCTGGGCAGGGAGCCGCGGGGCACCGATCTGGGGCAGGTGTTTTATTTTTAAATAGTAGGTAAGTTTTTAGAATATTTATTAGGTTAGTCTTATCTCTATTTAATTTAAATTGTCATGTAAATGTTGTAAATATCCAAATAAACATATTACGCACTTGATCTTGATCTTAATTTTATTAGATAGATAGATAGATAGATAACTCTTTATTGCACACTATAAATTATTTACAAGGGTAATTCTTAAAACTATCAGTAAGCATACAATTGGCGGCCTTATCGCTAAAAGCGATTTCTGCCAGGCAACCATTGGATGGACAGGACAAAGATGATAAAATATTCGGTAGATTAGTGTACATAAATATAACATAGGAAAAAAAAAAAAAAAAAAATACCTACCTAATCAAGTTACAAATGTGGAATATAAATATCCCACCAAAAACATTCTGTAAAAACTAGCCAGGTCTCGATGGATCTGCTTGTTTATCTCTAAAAAAGTAATGAAATCTAGACAAAGTCGTGCCAAGTCTAAGCTTCCTTACTGCGATTTCTTTATTATTATAGTTAATGTTGTGAGACTTGGCCGTTGAAGGGTACACAAGCGGTTCTGGCGACAGATTGGTGCAATGGTGTCATGGAGCACCTGGTTTTGTACCCTTGTGTACCCTTCAACAGCCAAGTCTCACAACATTAATTATAATAATAAAGAAATCGCAGTAAGGAAGCTTAGACTTGGCACGACTTTGTCTAGATTTCATTACTTTTTTAGAGATAAACAAGCAGATCCATCGAGACCTGGCTAGTTTTTACAGAATGTTTTTGGTGGGATTTCACTTCTTTTTGTAGAAACAAGGGCATATTGATTAATTTTATTAGATTTTCTTATTTGACACAGTTTTTAAATTTGTGTAATGTTCGAGTAGAATAAAGTAATTCGTCCGACTATTTCTTGTTGAACGAGCGAGCGAAGCGAGCGAAGTCCTCCGAGTCTGCTGGAACAATCCGGCGTTTGTATGTATGTATGTTTGTATGTATGAATGTTTGTCCGACGATAACTTGAGTAAATTTGGTCGGATCGTTATGAAATTTGATAGGCGGGTAAACTAAATTAAAAGAATTTTTAAATTCGAACATGAGCCAAATCAGTCGATGGGTTGCCGAGATACTAGTGGGACGCTATAGGCTACATTAAATGAAGATGTGTCCCACTACGCTGGATTTTTGCAATGACAGTCGATTTTTTTATGTACCAATAGTAGAAGGGGCATTACCATAATATCTCTAATAAAGCTGATACCAGCTGAGGGTTCTTCATCAGATACTTCAGACCTTAGATTTTTGACATCAAATGAAGCGGCCCACCAAGTTTTTTTTGTAAGGGCGGTATATGTCGATCTATAATAGTTTGGTTGGGCTCTTGTGTTTTCTAATCAGGGTCACCAGGTACTCCAGATCTTCGATTATCCTAGTTTTTATAGTTTTCCCTTTATGTGGCCATTAAACCCTAACTCTGTACCAAATTTTAGCTCTCTGAGTTTATGGGAAGTACTAGTTCTATTAGGGCTCTTGTGTTTTCTAATCAGGGTCACCAGGTACTCCAGATCTTCGAGTATCCTAGTTTTTATAGTTTTCCCTTTATGTGCCCATTAAACCCTAACTCTGTACCAAATTTCAGCTCTCTGAGTTTATGGGAAGAACTAGTTCTATTAGGGCTCTTGTGTTTTCTAATCAGGGTCACCAGGTACTCCAGATCTTCGATTATCCTAGTTTTTATAGTTTTCCCTTTATGTGCCCATTAAACCCTAACTCTGTACCAAATTTCAGCTCTCTGAGTTTATGGGAAGTACTAGTTCTATTAGGGCTCTTGTGTTTTCTAATCAGGGTCACCAGGTACTCCAGATCTTCGATTATCCTAGTTTTTATAGTTTTCCCTTTATGTGGCCATTCAACCCTAACTCTGTACCAAATTTCAGCTCTCTGAGTTTATGGGAAGTACTAGTTCTATTATGATGATCATGAGTGAGTGAGTGAGTGAGTGTGTGTCATAAATGCGAAACTTTGCTTTCGCTTAACTTCGGAACTAAATGACCTACAGACTTGAAATTTTGGATTTTAAGTATGTGATTATAGCTTACTAGATGACGAAAATTTCTGCGTTCTGGTCTTATCCAGAGGTTCTCAAATAGGGGCCTGAAAATGCGGCGAAATGGTTCCAGTAAAGGATGGTACGGCAGTGTTTGCTTCGCGCTCGACCTGGCGGGGGCACTGCCGTGCCCCCAGATATGTAGTAGTTACAAATACAAAACAATACCCATTAAATAAATACAATATTATATACCTACATATTATATCAAAACATAAACTAATATATATTATTATAGCTATATAGGTACTTATACCTATAAATATAATAAACATACTTAAATACCATATTGTACCATTATTGTACATAGATACATACACATACGATAGCAACAGAAGATAGTTATTGGAAATTACCAGTGAGATAAAATTTTTTTACCATTCCCTTGAAAATATTAAGGGATTTGGCTGTTCTCACCTCCACAGGCAGAGCATTCCATAGCTTAATTGCCTGTACTGTAAAGGAGGAACCGTAGAATTGGGTGGTAAAGGAGGGCAAACTAAGGAGCAGGTTGTGGGATGATCGGAGATTCAGGCTATGGGTAGAATGGAGAAAATGGAAGCGTTCTTTTAGGTAGGATGGGGTGGCTGGATTGAACAGAATGCTGTAGAGGAGAAACAGAGTGTGTGCATTCCGGCGGAGACGAATGGGGAGCCACTTGAGCTTTCTTGGTGATTATTCGGAGAAACGATGCAGAAGTCTTCTATGAACCGTAATTCACAGTATTTTCTTTTCAGAGTTGTCAATGGATGCTGAAAAACCTTTTTCTAAGCTTAAAGGTATCGTCCCTTCGGGTTACTCACCGCACAAAAATAATAATATAGAGAAACCAACGGAATTTCCCGATTTCTTTGATAAAGTAAGTTTATAACGCAAATGAACCCTTGGTCGAATTGGCATTATGTCTAACCATGGTTTTCTTCTTTACTAGAAACGTTACGGTTACGTTTTTTTCCTATAACACAAAGTATTTGTGAAGCTCTTAAGTCCAGTTTTTTTTTTCCAGAATAGCGTAGAATATGCTGCATTTGATTATTACATTAAAAATGGCCACACAAAGAAAGGATTAACCTTTAACATTTACGATGATAATCACAGAGCGGCTGCTATTGCACTGTTTCGATTGCTCCAAAGTATTCAATCCAAAATAGATGACAAGAAGCTCCATACGATTTCCCTGTGGGCAAAACATAACGTGAACAATGACATGTATGATTACGTCTGGAGATTGGCCTCGCTGCGTGGAATCAATGTCGGACCCCTTTCTCCTCCTTTCATCACCAAGCCCAATTACTTTGTAAATAGCGAAACTATCTTCAAAGCAGCTAAACTGAGAAATAATGACGGTCACTTCCATCCTGCTGACGCAGAGGTGAATCAGTATTACAAAACCGACGACACAATCTTTATTAACACTAACTACTCTGGTTGGAATGCACATGAGAAAGGATGTAGGGAACTCAACTACTTCAGAGAAGACATTGGATTCAATAGTTATGCCTATGGACTCAGTCTTCTGCTACCATTTTGGATGTCGAATACAGAATTAGAATTGAAAAATCCAGGATTGATTGAGTCCGTGTATTACAAGCTACACTATATGTATGCTAGATACTTCTTGGAATTCAAACATACTGGAGATGAAGACATTATGCCTACATCGTGTTTTGAGCAATATGATCCTAATTTGGTATACGATAATGGTCTTCGATTCCCCGTAAGACCACCATTTGAATTTTCTTGGACCAAAGGCAAAGCTATGCTTACAAGCCTAGATATATCTATGAAAGAGTTACTGCGAAGAGGATTTATTATTAAGGTAATATTCTAGTAAAATAAGTACAGTCAACAGTACGTTGACCTTTACACGTGTGCACTTTTTCTCTGACATTACGTGCGACTTTTCAATAAAACTTTTGTTTTACTCTACTCAACACACTTATTTCGTTTTGTTTTTTTCTAAAGCACTAACCCGTGCTAGGGAAACATACACACACACACACACACACACGTATTTCTATCATTGAACTTATCTAATACTTATTTTCGGTTTGTTTTTAGGACAATGAATACAACAGAATTAACATAACGGATAACAATCACTTAGACCTTATAGTGAAGCTTATTAGAGCTAACATTGCTGGGATTCAAGCAAGCAAAGTTTCTATGGCCATGCTTGGATATAATGCACAGGAAAACATAACTGACAAGTGAGTTAAAACTATATTAGAATTTTACTTTATTATGTACACTTTAGCACGGATAATTATTACAATTCAACTGAATTGTAATAATTATCCGTATAAAGCTTGTTGGGATTTATTTCGTAACTACGAAATAAATCCCAACATACTTTATAGTATGGCCTGTCCAGCTATAATCCTCTTGAGATGTGTGTGTGTGTGTGTGAATGTGTGTGTGTTTGTATGTGGGATTAGAATAAATAAATATCATTGTTTTTTATGTATGTGTAATTGTTATCTGAAGTATACAGGGTGTTAAAAGACCGCCGACAGACCCGAAAGGTACGCATACTAGACACCAAAACAAAGTACTTTTTCGATAAATTATTGCCGGGAAATGATTTTGGTTTTTTAGGTTATAATTTTGGAAAATATTTTATCACGCAATGGAAGTGTAACACAAAGAAGTGATATTGCACAAGCGATGACATAAAGTTGTGTTACTTAAGCTCGAAGTGCCGATGTTTAGAATACATTGCGGGTTGCAATTTTAACGTCATTTTATGCAAGAAATATTCAAATTTTTGATATGGCTTCTTGAGAAGAAATGTTAAGTACTCGATACTGAGCAAATTTCTACAATAAAAAAAGTTTGAAAAGTCCGACTTTGAACCTCATGGGCAAAAATGTTCAGTATGATGAGGACAATGCGTGGTTTCCCGCTTTGTATTTTTTTTTTTTTTTAATTTATTTATTTGGGTCATAAACAGATTAGTTATACAGTATGCTTTGAATAAATATTGGTTTTTACATGAATTTGTATACTATCTAGAAACAATGACCACAACACTCGTACTTGAAGAAAATAACATGCCTACACTTAACCTAGCATGCAATATCCACTAATAAAAATTAAAAAAAAAACGTTTTTTTTTTTTTAAAACGTAAAAAAATTTAGAAAGAAGATTACTATTATCATACTAGCGGTTATACATTACAAAACACACACAGCTTTAGGGGTGATGTTTTTGAGCTAAACTAAATAATACAGAAGTAACAAAAAATTTACAAAGGGCAAAGTGGGACGAGAATAAAAATGTGTTGTTGTTTTTCTGTTTCGGTCATAGATCCATAGACTTAATAGCAGATGTTGTGGTCGAAAAAATGTCTAGAGTCATTTTATGTTTGTTGCACAAAGTCATTGTTGGCGGTCTTTTAACACCCTGTATTTTAATACTTACAATAGAGGTGGATAGAGCACTCCATTAATATAGACAGAAAGATAAATAGATGGATAAAAATACATTTTATTATTATTGATGTTCTAATATTTTTTTATAGATACAATCCAGCGCCATCCGTGGCACATCATCCAATGACTCAAATAAGGGATTCTGAGTTCCTAGATAAGATTATTTTGAATATTCTGAACTACGTCATAGAATACAAGTACACATTACCTCCATTGGACTTGGAGACATATGAGACAGATGAAGTGAAAATCGTTGATAGTACTATTCCTGACCTGACTACTACATTCGCATACTACAGCTTCGATATCGGAAATGCTATAAATGATGATGAAAATGTTGTAAAGTCACCTTTAGTACTAGCAGCAAGACAAAGAAGGCTAACACACATTCCATTCCAGTTTGACTTCTCTGTGCAATCTAAAAAGGATAATGATGTGGCAGTTCGATTGTTCCTAGGGCCCCAATGTTCTGGTAATGATTGCTGGATGGACTTCCCAAAGTTCTTTGAGTTGGACGCATTTAGTACCAGATTGAAAGAAGGCATGAACAATTTGACTTGGTCTCCTAAGACTTCTAACAGATATTCAAATGATGATTACTACAACTTGGAAAATAAGAGTGAGAAAGACAAATATAGCATGTACAAGTTCCCAGAGTCACTGCTGATTCCTAGAGGTCAGGAAAAGGGACTTATTTTGTCACTTCTTGTTATGATTACACCCATTGACAAAACTTTTGAAGATGATTATATACCAGACAGTGACTTGCATGAAAGTCCTTGCAGTGACATAGATGACAAGCCTTTAGGATTTCCCTTCCATAAACAAGCAGTTGGGTTCAATTCTTCAGCTTCTAATTACAGATTGTTTAATGTTAAGATTTTCCACAAAAATAATGCTGTAAAAGCCCTGTCCTGTCCAGCTAGATTTGATTATTTTTCCAAAAACTTGTACTGACAGAGAAGATATCTTGTGAAGTAAGTTTTAAAAAATATCATTATTAGGATTATAGGTACTTAGAAGTCTGAATGGTCTATAGCAGTGTAGCAGTAGAGTAGAATGAAAATAAAGGGAGTTTTATATAAATATTAAAGTTGTTTATTTGTACATCTATTTCTTGATATTAGAAATTGAGTATCATTAAATTAAATATTATTCACAATATTACATATCGAGTTCCTCAGGGTGAGACAGCTCTTTCTCTCTCCTCTTAGTGCTTGATGTCGCGGGGGTGGGGGAGGAACTGGGGGGTGTTGTACGTCCAGATGTTCTCTTCACCCTCGTGGTGGATGTAGACATCCTCGAAGAACATGTTGGACTGGTAGAAGTACAGCTCGTTAACGGGGCGGTCCAGGGGGTAGCCATGGGGCTTGCCGTCGATCAAGAACTTCTCGAAGGGAGCGTAGGACACGGCGGGGGCGGCGAACGGGTAGACGACCACGAAGATCTGGAACGGATAACCGCCCTTGGTACCCCTGGGGAGCATCAGCCTCCTCGGGAGCAGGAAGAAGTTCTCGGACTGGTCAACCGGGACCTTGCCCTGGTCCAAGTAGCTGTACACTTTAGCGGTAGAGACGGAATCGTCCTTGAAGTAGACGAAGTCCTCAGAGTTGCGGACGATCACGTTCTTGCCGGTGGTCAGCTTCTGCTTGAAGGAGTCCAGCTCAACGAAGTTCATCCAGTTCTCTTCCAGGGAGAGGGGGTGTCCGTTGCTGTCGTACTTGGGTCCGAGGAAGATCTTGATCATGGCGTCGGAAGAGACGTCAGACTTGATGTCAATGTTGATGTTGAAGGCCTTCTGGTTAAGACGGGGCTGACGGACCAAGAAGGAGTAGGGGATTTTGTTGAGCTCTTCTGGGCTGTAGGCGACGGCGTTGGTCGCGTTGAAGGTGAAGTAGTCGAAGTAGGTGGTCAGCTGGTCAACCTTGACGTCGTTGATCTTGACACCGACAAAGTCGAGGGTCTCCTTGGTGTAGGGCTGGAGGTACTGTTTGTACTGCAGGAAGTAGAACATGACGCGCTTGTACAGCTGGAAGAAGACGGGGTCACGGAGAGCGGTCTGGAACTGCTCCAGGACAACCGGGGTGTAGCTGTATCTGTAACAAACATATTATGTATATTAGTTTTACTATTCGAAAACTTACACTGATGTGGGGAAGGCAAAAGTTGCAGATAGATAGATAGATTATTTACAGAGAATTTTCTTAGAACTAATTAGTATACAATGGGCGGTCTTATTGCTAAAAGCAATCTCTGCCAGGTTGTCTGGACTTTGGATGGATATCGAGGATATAATACAATTAATTAAACCGTACCGTTGTACCGGATTATCATAAAATAAAGAGTTTATTCAATAACGTAGACAGAGACCTTTAGTGGGCATATGAATTAGGTCATGGCAATCAGTTTGCTCATTCTGTAAAAAAAAACCGTACAGTTGCTAGTCCTTAAAACCGATTTATATGCGGGATGATATTTTAAAAAATCTTTTTTTATTTCTATAATAGCTATTTTATATAAACCGGTTTTGAGGACTACGAACTGAGCGTTTTTTTACAGAATAAGTACACTGGTAATACTCTAAGGAAGTAGGTCATATCTTATTTGATCAATACGTACTTGTCGTTGGACTGAGGAGCGGCACCAAGCAGGGTACGGGCGATGATCTCGTAGTACTGTTTGTAATGCCTGGATCCGGTCTTCTCATACAGATCAGCGTTGGTGTTCCAGTAGTTGCCGACGAAGTTGATGGACTTGGAGTTCCACAGGTCAATGTCCTGACCGTACTGTAAGGTAAGACAATGATTATAGTACATGTACATTTAAAATAAATTATTGTGGTACATAATATTTAAAGAATACTTACGGCCCTGAATTTGCCCTGTTCCAAGTACTCCAAGAACTGGTCTTCGTAGCTCTTCAGGTACTCGAGCTGCTCAACGTTCTGTTCGTTCTCGATGTGGTAGTAGTTGTTCCTGGTGACGAAGGGAATCAGTCCCTGGCTGACCAAGTTGGGGGTGTATCCGGTCACGACGGGCCATCTCCAGGAGAACTGAGGGATCTCTCCGAGACCGTTGGTCAGACGTTCCATGTAGTAGCGGGCGAGGAGTTGCTGGTGGAAGTAGAAGTAGTATTCACCACGACGTTCCTGAATGGCGGCGCCGTAAGATTCACCGGACATCCAGAAGGGCATAGCGGCATGGAAGTACCAGTAGTAGGTGTTCAGGCCGATATCTTCAGTGAAGTAAGACAGCCTCTGTTCCTCGGTGTCATAAGTCTGCCAGCCGGAGTAGTTAGCCTTGATAGTAAAGACACTGTCCTGCTGCTCAATGTTGGCGAGAGCGGCAACGTGAGCGGGGATGGTGTACCTCTGCATTTTGATTCCCTGCATCCTGAAGATGACGTCAGAGTTGACGAAGTAGAAGGGGAAGACTTCATAGGGGGCAGGTAGAACCATTCCCTTGGTGTCGGCGCGCTGGAGGACGGCGATCTCGAAGGAATAAGTGAACAGACCCTCGTTTAAGAACACGCGGGCCCAGGCGGCAGTCTTGTAAAAGGTCTCGAAGTCCTTAGCGTAGTAGAAGAGGTGGAAGAGGGCGACAGCCTCCTCCCTCATCTGCTCGTTGAAGACGGAGAACACTTGACCGCGGAGAGTGAATCCATGATGTCTGAAGTACAGCAGGAACTCCTCAACGGCCTTCTTGTTCTGTTGGAAAATATATTTTAGAATTAGCCATATAAAGTTCAGAAGACAACAACGGCGGACGGTTTCTATTTGGCAATAGAAACAAAACTTACGGTGTAGTTCTCGATGTTAGCCTCGATGTCGTAGACGTTTCCGATTTTGTAGTATTCGGCATTCACATCGATCTGGGTGATGTGGTCAAGGAGCGACAAAACTTTCTTTTGGCGGAGGACAAACTCATTGTCGACTGAAAAGATAATACGATTGTTACATTACTTCTGACATAGCTAATGAAGTTATATCTGGCTTCCAGTATAAGGGGCAGTTATAGTTGAGTTAAAAGGCACAAAAGATTTTTTTAGGCCAAACCATAAAAGTAGAGTTTATTGACAGGATTGACAGATAAAAGAAATATTTGGGCTTGATTGATTTGAATCTCAAAATACAGAAGAAAATATTTAAAGGAAAACAGGAGAATACCAAATAGCGGAATATTTGGTCCTTGTGACCCATCTTAGGTGGCAACTGTGAATATACGAATCTAAGCTACGGTTATCATGCTATAAGTTAGACCACAGTGACCATGATAAGCTAGGTAACTATGACCAAAATAGCTGGGATTCTATTATTACCTAGCTAAGATAGGCAACTAAAACCAAGCTTAGCTAGGGTATGTTGACCGTACCAAGCTTGATTATGATTACCAAGGAAATGTGATCTAGATAGTTGATCTAGGTCCTTACCCGACTTGGTCTCGAAGTGCACATCTGAGGGGATGGCAACCGCAAGGGCCGTAGCCACAAAACCAGCGAGGAACAGGACAGTCTTCATTGTGCCAGGACAAGGAGCCAACTGTACTGATCGACTGTCCAACTTCACTATTTATACAAAAACACCACCGCCCTTATCTGTACGAAAACATACAATCTCTCGCGGCTTTCTTAGCAACAGAAACTTTTGGTGTTTTTAATTAGGATTCGGCGTATTATGTTTATCAGCGGCAGTGGGGTTGGTAAGGTCGACTCGTGATAAGCCTCAGGTGATGTTCATAATCATGTTTTATGCCTACCAGTGACAGAAGATAGGGAAACATTTACAAGTCCCAGAGTAAGTCAAAAGGTACCGGCTTCTTCAAACAAGGTATTATGGCCAAGACTGAGGAAAGAAGCGTATAGGAAGAAGAAATAAGTTGTTGCTCAAAAACATAAGAAAATGGGTGGATGTAGCCAGTAGCAAATAACTGTTTCGCTTGGCAAGAAATAGACAAGAGTATGGAGATCCAACAGCTGTGGGTGGTAACAGGCTGATGATGGTGATGATGGAGAGGCACGAGAGGCACACTCAAAAGAAGAAGAAAGAGCGCCATGTGTGAAGTTATTTCCCAGATTTCTTTCGTTGGTAGCATTAGGCCAGCGTGACGGATTATGATAGAGCTTGATATCTTACGATAAAAAAACTAAGGCCTTTGCATATACGTAATGAGATGATTTATGCAGCGTCTAGTGGCACCTTCACTCACACTAGGTGGCTGAAGAGACCGCTCGACGCTGCAGTGCCTAGGATGTTCTTTTCAAATTTTAGATGGACTAGGCTTGCCCAGCACTTATACTATCATGACAGCTTAGTCGGCCTAGCCCACAGGAAAGGCAAGGCAATACGTGTGAATCCAACCAAGGCGCGGGTTTCCTCACGATGTTTTCTTTCACCGTTAGCGTAGCGAGTGGTTTTGCTACTTCAAATTCACAAATGTACGTAACTTTGAAAAGAAGCAAAGTCATAGGTAGATGCCTGCACCGGGAATCGAACCGTGGTCTCTCGCTTCCCAGTCCAATGTTCTACCACTAGGCATCCACCTCTCTCACTCACGATAAAGTGCTCTCTTTATCGTTGTGTATCGAATCCATGCCGAGCTTTGTAAGCAAGTCAGACTAAGCTACTTGCACATAGGACTCTATCGAGCTCTATAAAAAAAAACTTCGGTCTTTGCGTCAAGGTAATGAGATGAATTATACTGGGCGTCCAGTGGCACTCTCACCAGATAGGTAAAGGAACTATTATGTAATCTGTGGTAAAGGGACCACCTAATACCATCCTGACGGCTTATTCGGCCTAGCTCACAGGAAAGGCAAGTCAATTCTGCGAAGCCAACTAAGCCGCGGGTTTCCTCACGATGTTTTCCTTCACATTTAACGAGTGGTGTTTGCTGCAACAAATTCACAAAATGTGCTGAATAGCACTCAATAAAACTCGGTTGATAATTTATAATTACCTACAATTGGGTAGGCAAAGTTTTTTGTTCGAAAGTCCGTTATTGGCTTAAATTTATCTTTAGACAATATTAAGAAACTAATTTAAATATTTTTTATTTTGGTCCTGTAATGACATTGTTAAATATATTATGATAATAAAAAAAAATAAAAAACTCTGCCAAAACTCATTCTTATGATCAATCTTAGACTATGGTGTTATCAAGATTAAAATTTAGGGCATCGCATCATGCTAGGCATTTGGTTTAGCTTTGGTAGAAAGATAAAACAAAATTTAAAAAAAAAACCGCCTTCATTGTTGAAAAGGTACACTGTTGTTAAGCTATTGCACTGATTCAGAGTGATTCGCTGGTGTCCATTGAGGAGTTCCGTTCTCCATCTCCGAAGTTCTTCATCTGATCTTCACCATGAGAGGTCTTTATGAGACCACATAGGAAGAATACGTATTACGTATACCCTTTCAAACAAAAAATAATCGTCCAATTCGGTTCAAGTAGAAAAAAGTTCTGAGGTAACAAACATAAAAAAAAACTTAATACGGGTTTAATTGATTACCCTCTTCTTTTTTTGAAGTCGGTTAAAAATTAGTTTACTTCACTGAAATGAAAGAAATAAAAACATTACCTGTTTTAAACATGTATTCTATATATTCTATATTTTGAAGATTTATTATAATATGTAAAGTTTAAAAACTCGCTCAGGACAGAACTTGAACCCGCAACCTCTAGAGAGGTAGAACGCCTGCATGCCTGTGGGCCATTTCATAAAACTGACATTGACAATTTACTAGGTATGACAATGCGATGCGTTACTTATTCATTACTAATTAGGCATTATAAAGGTTACAAAAAGGTTAGGTTACCAATCGAACGCTCAAAGTACATCGAATTGTCTAAACCAGTGGTTCTTAACCTTTTTTGGACCACGGACCACTTTGATAATTTTTTTCTTAGTGCGGACCACCAGATCCAAGGTACATCGTATTTCACATGAAATTGTTTCACCTGACCTAAAGTATAATGTAAGTAAGTAAGTTGATTACAGGAAATTAATATGAGTCAGTTTTGGAACCATGGAACATATACGCGAAAATTCACCAATTTTACTAAAATTATTATGGAGATTTAATTGGTAGGTTGGATAGCAATGCGCGCGCAACGCTCCAGAAAATTCACCGATTTTAACCTTTTTAAGCCACAAGATGGCCAGATAATCTTCCGTAAATATCATCAAGATTTCATTTGTTTGTAAAAGCGCCCGAAAGCTTTACGATTTAACTCTTAAAAATCAAGTTTTGCTTAGCACGTGTAATAGGTGCGTAAAAAATGCGCGCGCAGCGCGCCCGAAAATTCACAGTTTTTTCCCTTTTTAATTATATGATTAAGATTTATTTAGCTATTATTTGAACAAACGCACTGAAAATTTACTTAGAGGTATTTAAGTCTTACATTTTATAATAGAGAATTCCTTTGTTTTGAATAGAAGACACGCGCGTAGCGCGTTTGAAAATTCACCGATTTTAACCTAAATATAGGTAGTCTACGTGCGGTTTGACATGGGCTAACGACATTATACTATGAGTGAGCACTGATTACGATTTTTAAGGGTTTTGATACTAATACAATTTATTATTTTTTGCGTATTGAACTGAAGACCGCAACTTTACATCGGAGCCTGCCGCAGGTTACGTATAGACTATTTGAGGAGCGACGGAACAAAAATAGTTAAGTACAAAATGTCTAGATTAGAGCAAATAAAAAAAAAAACAGTTTTATTAAATACCATGATCCTATCGTTTTCTATCGTTTTTAACCATTTTTATTCCGTCAGTCGGTTTTGAAGTGACTTTTGTATCGAAGTTAACTGATTTTGTTTGAGTTTAATACCAGCATCGGGTAGGATTTAAAAAAATAGGGCCATAACATGCGTCATGTCATTTTTCGCCTCTTGAGTACTTAACTATTTTTGTTCCGTCTCTCCTCATTTATTGTATTATCCTGTCAAAATCTGGCGCATTCGGTAATTCCTTGGCGCGATCTGCAGTCACGCGGATCTTTCGAGGTTAAAAACATTTTTCAATAGGGGGTAAGAGCGCGCGCCAGCGCGCACGAAAATTTCAGTTATTTTATTCATTGGGAACTTATTCAAACATGACTTTCAAAATCAACATTAAAATTTATTGACAACTATCGGTATGTGCGCTGGACTGCAGGACCCTCCCGCGGACCACTAGAGAGGCCCTCGCGGACCACCAGTGGTCCGCGGACCATAGGTTAAGAACCACTGGTCTAAACTAACTATGAGTTGTAGTTTTATGAAATGGCCCACCGCACGTATGCAGGAGGTTGCGGGTCCAAGTCCTGTCCCGAGCAATATTTTTAAACTTATAAAAAATCTTCAATATATGGATTTTATTTATTAATGTTTCCCTAGAAAAACCTAAAAGCGGTTCAATATTTTGAGTTCAAGATATTTTTTTTTGGGCTGATTCTCAAAGTCCCGGCCAAACTAAAATGTTGTTACATTCCGTTGTTACAAATGGAATTAAATTTTCAGACTGCAATATAACTATTTGGTCAGCAAGAAATTGCAGCTTTTATTTCATTTGAGCAGCGAACAATTTTTTTTCCGGCAATAAAATCAAAATTATTCGCAATAAGTGGTTAGCAAAAAATTATAATATTGTCAGCAAGATATAACATTATGTGTCAGCTTAATAATTAATTTGTTTGCGAAATAAATAAACGATAGTCAGAATAATTAATTGGTCGGCAAGATTATACAATTGGTTAGGTCAAAAATAATATCTGATCTGTAAGCTATAATATTGATGGGTCTGCAAATTAAAGTATTAAAATGAGTAAGTAAATTAAAATGAGCTTCATTACGTTTAGTTGATGTGCGATTTTACTGGAAAAGCGGGTTACACGAGCGGCTAATGGCAAGTGGGCGTTGTCATTCGACGAATTATGATTAACGTAATTTGACACTGATTTTTGGCAGTGAAAACAGAAGGTACTTGATCTTTGAACCTATAGTTACGAAAGAGAAGATGGAAAGAAGAAATAACCAAGTTTATTTTTTATTTGGCACCTTTGTTTTATCTATATTTTCTATAATTTTTGCAAAATTTAATACTCGTAACTATTTTTTTAATAATCAGTACATGATACCTAGTTTCTGCCTGATGCTCTTTTTTTGTAAATAAAGCATTTTGATTTAAATATAGAATTCATAATATTTTTATTTACCTAAACATTTATAATAGGTTGAAAAAATTCACTCGTTAATTTTATTTACCTAGTTAACCAAATAAAATAACCGTAGGTTAGGTACCCAAGTAACATTTTAGGTTGTAGAAAGGTTTTGAACAGGTTCTAGAACCTTTGTATGGAAATCTGCTCGTAAGTCTTATAACTCTCAATAAAGTTATATTAACCTTGTAATTACCTTCTGAGTGCCAAAAGGGCCCCGGTTTTAGAACCTTTCTGAGAGCTACAGCACAACCTATAGCTCAAATCCAGAACCTTTCCAATACTTGCATAGAACCTAAATATAACCTTCACAACCTTAATTTAACGTTATTATAACCTTGCAAGACAACTTATAAGTTCTAAATTAGTCTTGGATGTAACTCTATGACAACTTAGAACCTTTTTGATGGATATGAATAAATACCTTTCCAGGACTTACAAGTTTTAAATAGCTTCTGTTTAAGATTTTTTACACAGATTCAAATACTTATTTACAATGGCGTCATTCCTTTTTCGTTCGGCCATCTTTCAAAATGGCTAGATAAGCAAAGTGTTTATAAAAATAATAAGTAGCTTGGTAAAGTCAGGAAATAATCAAAATATAGTGCGATTGGCACTTCATCGTGAAACTTTACGATAATAGTGCTGTATACAAGACGGGCCTTTCATAAGTTAAACATTTCGGATATTTTTTAATAAAATAAATTGGTGATCGGTGGTAAGTCACATCAGAAATCAAACTACTATTCATATGAAAAATATATATTATAAATCGTGTAGCACATGGTATTTGATTACGCTTTATTTAATTAAAATATTGGTTTTGTTTCGTTTTTTTTTTCATTCTTTAATATTAAATATGGCTGACGTTAAGAAATTACTTGAAAGTATTATGTTTTTCCTTTTCAGAACTGTAACAGCTAAGAGCTCTTAAGATTTTCCAAAATAAGAGCTGAAGGTAATCTCGCGGAGCTACCTCAAACGACAAGGCTGTTTTCAACGCTTCAAGGTTATTACCAGGAGTTGTCCAAGACTTACCAGTTGCGAAAACCACCACTGAGCTAAATTTGTTGCTTTTAAGTTTTGGTTGTAGGGGGACATGCGTTTGACCTTCGTTCAACAAACAGCTACAGGCTGCTCTAAGGGTTGTCATGAACTGAAATCAAAATTGAACTCTGTTTAAACTTAGTATAAAGTGAGATCAATTTTGAACTAACTTTAAACTGAGTTCAAAATTGATCTCTGTTTATATTTAGTTTAGTGAGATCAATTTTGAAGTTACTTTAACCAACTGGTATTACTGAGTTCAAAATTGATATTATTATTATTCGAATCGAATCGAATCAAATCGAATCGAATCGAATCGAATCGAATCGAAACGAAACGAAACAAAACGAGTCGAATCGAATCGAATCGAAACGAAACAAATCGAATCGAATCGAATCGGCTATGGCTAGATTCATAGTACACACGACAACACGTCAGTTGTTGTAAAATCGCCCGTAACGTAACCGAGCAAAGTGCTAGCGTGTAAGGGTCGACGTGTGTACTGATTCAAGTATCAAAACTTTAACTGCCTATATCTCCTAAACGGCTAATGCTAGACCCATGTTTATGGTACTCAAAAAAAGGGTTCAACGAGCTCTACCTGATGAACGCAACAAAAATAATAAAAAGATGTATCAAAACTTTAACTGCCCATATCTCCTAAACGGCTAACGCTAGACCCATGTTCATAGTACTCTAAAAAAGGGGCTCAACGAGCTCTACCTGATGAAAGAAACAAAACTAACTAGTAGTTCGCCCCGAACTGTGAACTCGCGACCCCATATAAACTTAACAACCCTCGGCATCCCCTCGACCGATTTGGCTCATGTTCGAACTTAAAAATTCTTTTAATTTCATTTACCCGCCTACCAAATTTCATAATGATCCGACCGAATTTACTCAAGTTATCGTCGAACGAACATACATACGGCTCATTCCTGAGAAAAGCGTTCTTTGCTGAGATCGGTGGCTTTTATTTTTTTTCAAGATAGATGAAAACTAAAAATACACCCCAAAAGATGTCTTAAAAACTAATCAATACATCGATGAGGCACACCTGTAGGGTTTATAGGTTAATGAAAAAAAAAATTTCTTTTTTGACAAGCCACCGATCTCAGCAAAAAGGCCACCGATCTCAGATAGTGTCCAAAATTATTATAAACAGTAATTAAAGTGAATAATAAACGTTTTTTCTAAATTTAAACGTCACTCATGAACTGACACAGATAAAAGGCGGCTAAATTAAGCAAAACATTTCTATTAAACATCATAAAATTAACAAAAAAATCATATCTTTATTTTCATAAAATCATTGTAAAAGATCAATTCCTAAGCTAAACATGCAAAATTATAGTCAACAAGCCTTTGCATCTATTAATACAGCGTCCAGTGGCACCTTCACTTACACTAGATGGGTGAAGGGACCAGTCGGCGCTGCAGTGTCTGGGACATTGTTTTAGATGGAGTAGGCTTGCCCAGCACCTATACCATCCTGAAAGCTTGGTCGGCTTAGCCCACAAGAGAAGTCATTACGTGTGGAGCCAACTAAGTTGCGGGTTTCATCACGATGTTTTTCCTCACATTAGCGAGTGGTTTTGCTACTTCAAATTCACAAATTTATGTAACTTTGAAAAGAAAAAAGTCATGATACATGCCTGCGCTGGGAATCGAACCTGGTTCTCTCGCTTCGGTCACCAACGCTCTATTACATGTGTGACTGTAATAATTATAAACTAAAATTGTCTGTCTATACGGATTTTGCTTTTTATTCGCGTGAAATTACATTTCCTTGAAAAAAACAGTACCTTAATAGCTTAAATGACGTCTAAAATTTAGTCCATAGAAACAAACTGATACATTTAGAATTAGCCATAGCATCTCGTTCGGTGTGGTAGGTATATAAAGAATCTGTGAAATTGATACAATATGTTGAAAACTTCCTTGAGATCCTTGGCTAATAACTGAGATCGGTGGCTTAAACCCACCGATCTCAGGGCCACCGATCTCAGAAATAACTAAAATGTAGCTATTTCTCTTAAACTATAGAAGCAATCGTATTTATTTTTACGACAATACCTACTCAGGGATATACGCATTCATGTACTTAGGACAGTTTAGTGTAGTCTTGTTTACTATACTAGCAAAACGTGCCACCACTTTCAGCAACCTTACCGAACCAAAGTTTAAAAAAAGTCAAGAACTTACGTAAAAGTTTAGGCATGAAAGATAGCGACACATACGAACCATAATAGTTGACAAGGACCATTTGACGATATTTTGCACCAGTAACTAGAAACTTGCCGCGTGTTTAAGCTTGTATAAAAACATACTTTCGTTGCACGATTTAAATTTTGCTCGCCGCGTGACATTTGTAGGAATGTCTACAGGCACAAGAGTTTTCATTCTATTAGAATGCTGGATATACCATTGGATAGAGGGACTCATTGGCCATTTAGAAAGGTATAAATTAGCATAGTAGTGGGCCCATGAGTAAAACCACAAACAAAAACATACCAGGCGCACACGCGTGTGACATGCAAAATACTCGCAAAATCACCCATTTTTTGTCCTTCAAAGGGATATTTAGGCAATTTCCTCTATGAAATATTGATTTTATTTGATATGCCTCAATGGACCGATAGTTAAGTAGACGATTAAGTGCTAATTCAGTACTGTGTGATGTAAAGTTTAGTAGATAATAGGGTGTGACCAAAAAAATCGACCTCTCAAAGAATGACCCATACATACATACAAACATGCAAACGCCGGATTGTTCCAGTAGACTCGGAGAACTTCGCTCGCTTCGCTCGCTCGTTCAATAAAAAAGAAGTATCAAAACTTTAACTGCCCATATTTGAACGAGCGAGCGAAGTTCTCCGAGTCTACTGGAACAATCCGGCGTTTGTATGTATGTATGTATGAATGTTCGTTCGACGATAACTTGAGTAAATGTAGTCGGATCGTCATGAAATTTGGTAGGCGGGTAAATGAGGCAAATCGGTCGAGGGGTTACTGAGATAGAGGGTCGCGAGTTCAAAGTTCGGGGCGAACCACTAGTATCTCCTAAACGGCCAATGCTAGACCCAAATTAGTAATTTAATTTAAATTGATTCGATTCGAGTCGCATAGAATCGAATTAAATCAATATCAAATCAAATCAAATCCAATTCAATCGATGTATGTATGTATGTATGAATGTTCGTTCGACGATAACTTGAGTAAATTTAGTCGGATCGTCAGGTGGGCAGGTAAATAAGGTAAAGAGAATTTTTAAGTTCAAACATGAGCCAAATCGGTCGAGGGGTTGCTGAGATATGGGGTCGCGAGTTCAAAGTTCGGGGCGAACCACTAGTTAATAACATTTTATTATTTTTGTTGCTTTCATCAGGTAGAGCTCGTCGAACCCTTTTTTGAGTACCATAAAAATGGGTCTAGCATTAGCCGTTTAGGAGATATGGGTAGTTAAAGTTTTGATACTTCTTTTTTTTTTTTATTTTTTTCTTTTATCAGGTAGAGCTCGTCATGCCCTTTTTTCAGAGTACCATAAACATGGGTCTAGCATTAGCCGTTTAGGAGTTATAGGCAGTTAAAGTTTTGATACTTATTTTTTATAAATTTTTAATAACTTTTTATTATTTTGTTGCTTTCATCAGATAAAGCTCGTCAAGCCCTTTTTTTAGAGTACCATAAACATGGGTCTAGCATTAGCCGTTTCGGAGATATGAGCAGTTAAAATTTTGATACTTGAATCAGTATGAATCGAGCAATATCTGATTCGATTCGATTCTATCCGTTTCGATTCGATTCGATTCGATTCGATTACATTCGATTCGATTCGATTCGATTACATTCGATTCGATTCGATTCGATTAGATTCCGTTGGATTCGATTCGATTCGAATAATAATAATATCAATTTAGAACTCAGTTTAAAGTAAGTTCAAAATTGATCTCACTAAACTAAGTTTAAACATAGATCAATTTTGAACTCAGTTCAAAGTAAGTTCAAAATTGAGCTCACTTTAAACTAAGTTTAAACTGAGTTCAATTTGGATCTCAGGTTAAGGCCCGGTTTCTGAATTGAGAATTTCACTAACCAAATGCTTAAGTATCGTTCTGTCACATTCTCTTGTGTGACATCTGCAGTGACAGAACGATACCTAAGCATTTGGTTAGTAAAATTCTCAATTCAGAACCGGGCCTAAGGGTGGTATTCTAAAAGTATAAAAACATGTTTGTGGTATATGGTCCTCCCTTATTTTTCATTATTATTATTTTGTTGTCGTATCCTCCATTATTACACATACATTCTGTAAAAATTGGTATTTGTATTTTTTTTAGTGTGAAAAATGTTTTAATACTTTCCAAAAAAACCTTCACCAAAACATCTATTTCATTAAAAAAAATACATATTAATTTAATGTGTACTTATTATCTTGAATACCCAGCTTTCCATTAGTGTCACTAAATGAAAAAAAATGGCTTCATCGATTTAAAGGAACAGCTGAAAATTACAAAAAAATAAATAGCGAAATCGAACTGATACGAAGTTTACAGAGAACAGAAGTTTACAACTAGTAAATAATAAAAATAATAAAACTTACCGTTGTATTAATCATTCATAACATTTTTACGCACTTTACGCTTAAAATTTCCACTCCTTTTTTTGTATCACCCTGTGTCGGTTCATTTTTCAAGACGCGTAATGCTTACAATGTATACCTATTCTTTGAAGTCGCGGAGACAACTGTCGGGTTTTGAGGATGCCTCTCAAGCTTTAAAATATTCCTGTATGAATTGAATCATGCCTTCAGCGCAAAACAACAGCTTATTAGTTTTGTTTTTCACCACACAGTCCTAATTTGTTTGCCTAGACAACTCTGATCTAACCTCAAAGTTGTAGGTAGGTTTTAGAAACTACTTATAAGCAATTTCAACTTTTTAAAACCTTATGGTAATATCAAGGTTAAAAATTTAACCTTTAGATCACACATAAGTTAAATGACAACCTTTCCAGAACCTTATCAGTAGCTTACGACAACTATAAGATCCTGAGGCTGTAAGCTCTTGAAACACAAGTCATAATAACGTTAACGTTAACTCTTGTCAGCAACTTCAAGGTTTTAACAATAAACTATTAGTTTTAGGACTTAGTAATCATTCTCAAATACTAAATTTAACCAACTAGCAAATCATTAACCTTTGTACAACCCTTCTAAAACCTAAAGGCAATTTTTACAACCTAGGCCCAAATGAAATGTTACTTGGGTAGGTAATCATTAATTATTTAAATGATTTTCAATTACTTAATGCAGAACAGAAGTTGCGTACATTTTTTGCTGTAAGAACAATGTTAGTTCGCCAACCAAAAATAGTTTTACAGCTTGCCAAAACTGAATTAAATGTAGCTCACAATTTGCCTTTGAATTATATTTATGGCTGAACATATACTTAATTAGCTATACAACCAATTTTGGAGCTGCCCAATAAGACATTACTTGCTGACCATTTTTTTTTATTCTTGGTGGCCACTAGTTGCCGCTCAATTAGCTATTTTAGCAACCAAAAACATTTTAGAGCCACCCAAAACCTGAATATACTGCCGGCCGTTTAAATCATACCCGTTACAAATTGTAGTGGATAAAAATAGGTAGAGAAAGATATTGTAGAAACTGCATCACTATAGCTGGAGAGCTGGTGGCCAATCGACTTATTTGGTTGTACAAGGCTGGGAGCTTCTAGGCTGGTTGTTTAGACTCCGCTGATCATGTTTTTTTTTATTATGCCGATCGCGGTTTTTAAGTTCGGATTTTTTTACTTTGAAAGTGAAAATGTTTAGGGAGTATTACTAGGCTAGGAGTTTCTAGGCTGCTTGTTTAGATTCCGCTGATCACGAAATCACTACTATTATTGGCCGAAAGTTCGGCTGAAAACCTAGAGAGGTAATTTTGGATTTATTTAGAAACAAACATATTTAATAGTGCATTACAAAAAACTGACCTTGTTTCTCATATTTTTTGAAAAATATAGTAAATTCTACAGCTATTAGAGGTAGTATACCTACCTAATAATATTGCATAGGTAGTTAGTGCTCTTCTCGATAACCTTTTCCGCCGTTGGTTACCGATAATGAAACTTTTTACCACTTTCGGTAGCAACAAAACAAAACGTGCCTACAATAATTATTCTTATCATTTTTTGGTTAATTTGGTTCAGATAGTACTTATGCCTGGTGCCTAAAGCTAGGTCTTAATCTGAATACAGGGTGTTAAATTTCCGAAGTTATCCATATGTGGTGTAAACCTACATATTCTAAGCAGCGAGCGGAAGATAACAAGAGAAAATAGCAAAAAAAACTCACACGCAACAGAATTTCCGATTTATTTTGTTAGTCCAAAAATTAATCAGATATTCCATACAGTTGCAGTTCTGACACATCCAAACACAAGGTGTTAATTAACCGCCTCGCTCGTATAGATATTTATTCCATCAAAGTTCGCTAATGAGTGAATTATCCAGATAGTAAGATTGGCTGGCGACGAGCGAGCAGTTTTTAATATTTTTAGGGTTCAAAGGAAAAAAAAGGACCTGTCCGTCCTTGGTCCGAAACTATTGTACCGATCAAGTTGAAATTTGGTACACATGATGTAAGTGTAACAAAAATAGAGGAAATTTAATTAGAGAGGCCACTTTTAGGGGGTTAATTAGTAAATAAAAAAAATGCTAAATATATCGTGTGACGTATCAAATGAAAAGGCTCATTCTCAGCATTACAAAATAAATAGTTTTTAAATTATTTAAGAAAATACGTGAAAAGTAATTAATTAAATGGTATTTATATTTAAAAAAAAAAAGATTTTTTATTGTATGTCAGTACGGAACCCTTACTGCGCGAGCCCGACTCGCACTTGGCCGATTTTTATACAGTGATGTTATGCTAAACAATCGGTCGTATAAGTTTTTTTTCTTTTTTATGTAGTCTGTATAGTGTCTACTCTATAGTCTATGATACCGTTTTTTAATGTTTTTTCGTTATTTTTTAGCGCAACGCAAAAAGCTCCTCCATACAACTGTGAAACAAATTAATGGACTGCAGATATCGCAGGGATATGGATTTGAGGAACATCATCAACAACAACAATAAAGAAATGGTTGTCTAGTAGAGTTCGCTTTTAGCGATAAAACCACCCATTGTATACTGTTACTGATTATCTAGTTTAAAAATATATATCTTTGGTCACTCAATGTGATGTAATCATTTTCTTGACTGATCACAACTTTAGTTTGCATTTTTTTAAATACATCTAAAAATATTGAGTACTTATCGAATAAAAAATCACCTTGTACCTATATTATGATAATATTATCGTCCAACAAAAAAACAACTCGTAATATTTTCGAGGAAAAATCTAGGCGATTAACATTGACATAATTATGACACTGTGGATTTCGGAGATGGCCTGTATTATTCACCGTGGAATTTTAGTGGTTTTAAAGCCGAAGGTATTTTGTTGCACTAGTGATTCTGAGCCAAATTATAAAATTTCATTCCAAAACGCGCGAAAAAAAAATTCACTTCTCCATACAAATGGTGTCGATTGGCGATAGCCGTTTGTATTGGGAAGTGTTTTTTTTTTCGCTTGTTTTGAAGTAAAATTTTGGAATTTGGCTCAGAATCACGAGTGCAACTAAATACCTTCGGCTTTAAAACCACTAAAATTACACGGTGTATTTTCTCATCAGCGTCATTAGCAATCTCTGCAAATAGGCTTCTCCTAAAAAATTCCAATGTTGGTTGGCGGTTTGCTAGGAGTTGTATTTCTCATCCAGTCGTAGCCCGCCTGTTCGTGGCTGTCATTCGTCCTCGTGGCCTAGGGCTTAATGTGGAAAGATATCAACGTGGCGGGAAATTCAAAATTTTCACTGTTTTTTACTTTTTGTAGCTAAACTGAGCTATTTTTGTTCAGCGAGCAATAATCTATATATATAAAAGGCTTAGGTTGACTGACTCATCACGCTACAGCCCAAACGGCTGAACCTATAAGTATGAAATTTGGACAAAAGTTGCGTTATATGGTGGAGGGTTCATTTAAGAAGCGATTTTTTTTTATTTAACCCTTAAGTGGGTCAAAATAGGGCTAAAAGTGTGTATGGGAAAAAATATTTTTTTGGTCTTTTGTTCTTAAATCTTGATTTTTTGTACTTTTTTTTTAAAATGACTTGACACCTATTTCAGATTTTTTCTCATTTCTATGTTCTTAAGGGTTAAAATGGGTGCCAAAGTTTTCCGATTTTTTTCACCAGTTACGATCGATGCTGGAACAAAACCGCTAATGCCACAACAATGAAAATTTGACAATAGTTGTAATTTGTAGACACGCTACGGGTTAAGACAGATTTACTTCAAGTTTAACCCTTAAGGCGGTAAAAATAAGGTCCAAAGTTTGTATGAAAAAAAAAATATTTGTCCGGATTTACTTGCAACTAAGAATTCGTATATTTAATCAAAAATAATTTAACACCTGTTTTAGCTTTTTTCTAATTTTAGCAGTTTAAGGGTTAAACGAGGTTGAAATGTATGATTTTTTTCGTGATGTAGTGTCAACGTCGGGCCCAAACCGTTTAAGCTACAACTATGAAATTGAAACTGCAGTAGCGTTTTGTAGCAAAACTACCCACCACGAAGAAAAAAATATAATTTTAACCCTTCAAATGCCCAAACCGGGGTTCAAAGTTTGTATGAAATAAAATTTTTTTTTGGTCCGATTAACTTGAAACTTAGTATTTGTATATTAAATAAGAAACAATTAAACACGTGTTTCAGCGTTTTTCAAAATTCTGCCCACTAAGGGGTTAAAAGGGGTAGAAAAGTTTGAAGATTTTTCCTGATTTAGTATCAATGCCAGGCCTAAACCATTAAAGCTACAATTATGAAATTGAAACTGCAGTAGTGTTTTGTGGCAAAACTACCTACCATGAAGAAAAATATATAATTTTAACCCTTCAAATGCCCAAACCAGATTTCAAAGTTTGTATGAAATAAAATTTTTTTTTGGTCCAATTTACTTGAAATTAAGTATTAGTATACTAAATCAGAAAAAAATAAACACGTGTTTCAGCGTTTTTTTCATTTAAGCCAATGAAGGGTTAAAATGGGTGGAAACGTTGAAGTTTTTTTCCTGATGTAGTAGCAATGCTGGGCCCAAACCATTGAAGCTACAACTTTGAAATTGAATGTGCAGTTGCATTTCATAGCATTACTACCCACCATTAAGAAAAAAATATAATTTTAACCCTTCAAATGCCCAAACCGGGGTTTAAAGTTTGTAAGAAATAAAAAAAATTTTTGGTTTGATTTACTTGAAACTTAGTATTTGTATATTAAATAAGAAACCATTAAACACGTGTTTCAGCGTATTTCAAATTTCTGTCCATAAAAGGGTTAAAAGGGGTAGAAAAGTTTGAAGATTTTTCCTGATGTAGTATCAATGCCAGGCCATTAAAGCTACAACTATGAAATTGAAACTGCAGTAGTGTTTTGTGGCAAAACTACCTACCATGAAAAAAATAATATAATTTTAACCCTTCAAATGCCCAAACCGGGGTTCAAAGTTTGTATGAAATAAATTTTTTTTTTGGTCCGATTTACTTGAAACTAAGTATTTGTATACTAAATCAGAAATAATTAAACACGTGTTTCAGCATTTTTCTCATTTCAGCGAATGAAGGGTTAAAATGGGTGGAAACGTTGAAGATTTTCCCTGATATAGTAGCAATGCTGGGTCCAAACCATTTAAGTTACAACTTTGAAATTTGAACTACTGTTGCGTTTTATATCAAAACTACCAACCATGACGAAAAAAGTAACAATGTTAACCCTTGAAATGCCCAAACCGGGGTTAAAAGTTTGTATGAAATACATTTTTTTTGTCTGATATACTTGAAACTAAGTATTCGTATGCTAAATCAGAAATAATCAAACACATGTTTCAGCATTTTTCTCATTTCAGCGAATGAAGGGTTAAAATGGGTGGAAACGTTGAATATTTTTCCCTGATGTAGTAGCAATGCTGGGCCCAACCCATTTAAGTTACAACTTTGAAAAACGACAGTTGCGTTTTATAGCAAAACTACCAACCATGAAAAAAAAGTAATAATGTTAACTCTAAAACGGCCAAAACGGGGTTCAAAATTTGTATGAAATTATCATTTTATTGGATTCAGATTAACTTGAAACTAAGTAGTCGTGTATTAAATCAGAAATAATAATTAAACACATGTTTCAGTATCAAAAAGGGTGGAAACATTTTAAGAGTTCTCCTGATTTAGTATCAATAACAATGCCGGAACCATTAAAGCTACAACTATTCAATGAACATTTATTTACAGTTGCTTTTATAGCAAATCTACTAATCATGAAGAAAACAATAATAATGATACGATAAACCTAAAACGGCCAAAAAGGTTCAAAGTATGTTTTTTTTTTTTGTTGGATTCATTTGATCTTTACCAATTTGGTCACACACATACACAACACATACACTTCCACGCTGAAACTGCACGACAGATTTGGATGACATTTGGAATAGAGATAGCTTACAAAAATACACACCCATGACTCTATTCATGCTAATTTGATAATGGTGAAAGATGTACCCAGGCAACTTCTTATAAGTCTTCGCGGACGAAGTCGCGGGCGAAAAGCTAGTATAGTATATTTTCATTATTGTAAACAAAAGAACAACAATAATTCATCCCATTATGTGTTCTGTTCTACGAAGCAGTAGCACTGCCCAAAAAACTTGTCGTAGACCAGAACACATAATCGGCATAGAAGAAAAATACCGGGTTTTCCTCGTTTTTCTCCTACAACCAGCGAACTAATTCTCAATATTTTTAATCAGAATAGTCTTTGCTATACTACAGGGTGCACTCTAAGTCGATAGCGAAACTTTATGTAGGATGTCTACTGATTAATACAAACAACTTGTACTAGGTGGCGACAAAAATGGAGCGAAAAAAATATCAGCTGTTTCATACATTTGGCGCAGTACTGAGGCGACCTTTTGTATGGAACAGTAGATATTATTTTCACAAAATTTTTTTCGCCACCTAGTACAAGCAAGTTGTTTGTATTGATCAGTAGATTGCCTGCTTAAAGTTCCGCTATTGACTTCACCCTGTAGACAAACATTAAAAGGACAGAGAGTATTATTCATAATTGAATCCTACAACTGGGAGCCTATCGAGGCACCATTGCGTTACAGACTTAGGCCCCTGGTATTTTGTCACGGTTTTCACTCTAGGACAAGCCTGGTTCAAAGGTTCAAATCTCTTGTCCGCTATGGCTACGTGGACTGCCCACTTGCCCATCCCCTGTATTCCCTAAAATATCCACCGAAAAAAAAACCGTTTTTAAAAAGTAAAAAAAAATTTTTTTAATAATGGCTATTTTCAATAATGGTTATTATTTTTTTTTTTGCTCATCGGTTGAGTGGAATTTTTAGGGAATAGAGGCGCATCCACTTCCACCTATTTAGGTCTCATGTTAAAGCTTTCAAAGCTCCATCTAGTGTGAATGGAAGTGCTACTCGACTAACAATGACAATGTGATAGGCAGAAACATTTTGTTTACAGAAAAAGCACACTGGACTGATTTGAAATTAAAGCCTTGTAACTTTCGTTTCGTTTCAACCATTTCAACTTTAGTAGAGCCATAGTTATACTCGTAGTAGACCCAAAATGGCTGGAAAAGAAAAAAAAAACAAAAAGATACACAGCTGGGTTAGTACACCAAAGATTAATTTCATTGTTTCTTAAACTAATTAGAACGTATACAATTGGCGTATATTGGGGTATAGCAATCTGCCTGACCAGCCAGGTTAGAGCGTATCCATGGGTTTAAAACTCTGTCTATCCCACTCTACGTCAAACCAAAGAGTGAGATGCGTATTTTTTCTTTGTACATAGCTAGTTAGGTAACTCAGTTATGTACGAAGAACAAGGGGTATAGTTATAACCCCCTAATGTACCTATCTACCAACCTATCCCAGCCTTATGCTACGCTTGCAGGAATGAAGTCTAGTGGTCAACATTTTGCGTTATAAAATTTGCTCTCAATATACACCTACTAGATAAATGCAAGGCATTATTAAATTACTTACAAAATTAAGTATCACTTTGGTGTTTTTCTGTCGTCCACCGTCAACGCACACGAAGTTGCCGGCAAAACCCGGTATGTACATTTTTTTCCATTATGTCTAAATCATTTCTAAATAATTAATTAGTTGAAGAATGCTTACATTGACTACAAAACATAGCTACTGAAGAATCAGGAGAGAGGATTAACAGCTCAATAAGGTACACAAGTCGACCCTGACAAACTAGCACTTCACTCGGTTATGCTAGGGGTGATTTTACAACATTCAGTTTCTTAGGCCAATATTCACTATAGGTATGTGTTTTTGTCCGCAACTTTGACTGCGAAAACAAAAAGTTGCAATCGATCCCACCAAAAACATTTTCATGTAAAAAATGTTGCCAAGACGAGACCATTACACCTCGCACTGTCATAAAGCTATCAGATCTCGTGTAGAGCCTAGCTTCCAACTCTACAAGCCCTAACTTTACAAACTCTACTCCTTAGTATTTCGAAGCTGGAAACTTGGACATACACTACTCGTAGTGGTCCTAACAACTTAAAAAAATCAGAACTAGCCGTTTGTTTGCAATTTTAGGGTGGCATTAATAGTCGTCGACTCAAGATTTTACTCAAGTAGGTGATCTCATTTGTCATTTTGATAACTTTGCATCTTACTGTCATGTTTATTATTTCAATGAAAACCCTAACATTATAGCTTATTTCTAAGGGTCTCAATAATAGTCGTCGACTAAATATCGAACTCAAGTACCTAGGTGATCTCAGAAAAGTCAAATGCCATTAGAAATTAATATGCCTTGGCTAATGTCAATGTCAATCTCAAGATAGTGTCTATTAATATGCTGACAGCTACTCAAGTTTGACATTAGCTAAGGCTTGACATTAGCATTTGACTTTTCTGAGTCGAGCTCAAGTAGGTGATCTCAAACTACTATTAATACCACCCTTAATTTTCGATCGCAAAATTATTTTCAAACGGCCAGTCAAACTACCATCGAGTAAAGTTCACGCGTGAGAGATTTCTGTTTTTCCTCTTAGCTATGCTTTCAGCACCAACCTATTTCAGAGTGGTTTTTCAACTCAGAGAAAGCGAACTCGTTGAAGTGAATTTTCCAGATAATTGAACGAGCGAGCGAAGCGAGCGAAGTTCTCCGAGTCTACTTGAACAATCCGGCGTTTGTATGTTTGTATGTATGTTTGTAGGTATGTTTGTATGTATGAATGTTCGTTCGACGATAACTTGAGTAAATTTAGTCGGATCGTCATGAAATGTGGTAAGTGGGTAAATGAGGCAAAGATAATTTTCAAGTTCGAACATGAGCCAAATCGGTCGAGGGGTTGCTGAGATATGGGGTCGTGAGTTCGTAGTTCGGGGCAAACCACTAGATATTGAGAGTGTACCCCTACACATATACTGGCTATCATCATCATCATCAGGCCGTTGAAAAATCTTGAAAAACCAGTTTCTAAGTACTGGTTTGTCATGGATATGTGTTATCAGTCGCTATGGCTAACTATGGGGAGCCAACAATGTTTACTCTTTTCAAAGGTGTCACGAAAGAAAGTTCGGAAACACTAGCAGTCTAGTATTTTCCGCTTTTCAATGACAAAGAAATTTACCTATCTCTGCTATCATCCTGTCGAACTACACGGTGCACTCTAAGTCGATAGCGAAACTTTAAGTAGGCTGTCTGCTGATCACTACAAACAACTTGTACTAGGTAGCGAAAAAAATGGAGCGAAAAAAATATCAGCTGTTTCATATATTTGGCGCAGTACTGAGTCGACCTTTTGTATGGAACAGCAGATATTTTTTTCGCTCCATTTTTTTCGCTACCTGGTACAATTTGTTTGTAGTGATCACTAGACAGCCTACTTAAAGTTCCGCTATCGACTTAGAGTGCACCCTGTAGTTGGTTCTAAAAATACTTGACAAACACTCAGTTAGAGTGCCAAAATTGCAACTCCTGAGTTACACGGGTTATGCAAGTAGGCGCAAAGATAAGAAACATCGAGTAGGTGAGGTAGAACAGGATGTTTGTTTGACGGTTCTTCAGCTACAGTGCCACCTGATTGTTATGTTTATACTGGGGATCACGACCCCATGCGGCCATGATAAAAAAAAATTGCCTACCAAAAGCGTGTTGCTATGAAATCCGCGGTAGTGATAAGGGGGCTGCTTTAGTATAAATAATTGCGGCTCGCAGTGTTGAGGTACAGTTAGCATCTTGTCCTGGCACAATGAAGACTGTCCTGTTCCTTGCTGGCTTCGTGGCCGTGGCTTTGGCCACCGTGCCCACAACTTACAATGTTGCGACTAAGTCTGGTAAGCATTAGCAGCCTTCTCAAACTTACAGTAACCTATCAGCGATAGGAACATTCTTTTGACATTTATCCATCACTTTGTTCGTTACACCTTCTTGTTACTGCTTCAACGGCATTTTTAGCAAATTATTGCCTACTTCTGGGACCTAGTCAGTTCTTACTTTCTTGTTCTGATGCCTAGCACTCCCTTCTCTAACAAAAGAAAAACAAATCAAATCGGTACAAGGTATCGTCACGAGTTATGAGCGCTCGACGAAACTGGTGGGATTTCTGCGCAAGTGTGTACAATCGCGCGCAAAATGTCAAATATCCACGCGGCATCTAAGACTAACGCTGAGCTGAACTATAGTTGAGTGAGATACTATAAAAATCGGAGAAACTGACTAAACTTAACGATTTAAAGTATTCTTTGCGGACGTTATATTTTAAATGGTTTTCTATACAATAATCCTGACATTACGATAAAACGGGTGTACAATCAATGAAAACTAGTCTCAATCCAATATGTATTGTACTCAATAACTTTTTTGAATCTTTCTGAACCGTCTTTTTAAAACATTTTGTTTCGGCATTCTTTCTGCGAGGAAATAAAAAAACGTTGTGTGCGACTGTACCCCGAGGCTAGAGCGACTGATCTACCAATCAAGCGCCCGCACTCGCCGGCGACCGCGCCTCTCCGTCGCCCCCCGCGTACCCCACCAAACAGACCGAAAAAATGAGTTCTGCGCATTCAAGGTCAGCGCTCATAACTCGTGACGCGACCTGTACCATTGGTTAGTTAGGTCAATGGTACGAAGTACCATTTCTTAAGACCAGATCTTGAACTCCAATTTGTTAGAAAAAGACCTGTCAAAAATGACACAAAGGGACGTCCTACTCATCAACACAAACAGTTTCAGCTAAGGGACCAAAGTTAAAATCGCAAATCAGGTTCATAATAAAGTTTTTATCCACTGAACCAAATGTGTTGTAATCTGTAATCTTTTTCGAGATTTTGAGTAGTACTGCCCCATACTGAAAAACGTTGTTTGTTTGATAACAGGCACAGGCATTGCCTAGTGTGTGTGTCGGCACTTCGGTACAAATGTAGACATGATATTTTATTTTACGGCAATAAACATCTTTATTTTTTTAACTTTTGCTTTGCTTTATGCATCAAACTAACACCACAATTATTTTGTCTTCGATTACGAATAACTAGTTATTTTTCTTTTATAGTCGACCAGGAGTTCGTCAGGCGTCAGCGACTAATCTGGGACCTCGTCCAGAATGTTGGTCAGATCAACACCAACTTCGAGTTCTACCGAGTTGGCCAGACCTACGACCTGGAAGCCAACGTTGAAAACTACACGGTAACTAAACCTTTCCCACCATAGATGGCATTCTTGTTTAACTTACTTATTAAAGAGAATTGCATGGCTAAAATTACTTTCTCAATTCGCAGAACAAGAAGGCCGTTGAGGAGTTCATGCTCCACTACAGGAACAGGATCCTCCCCATGGGTCTGGTCTTCTCAGTGTTCAACGACAGGATGAGGGAGGAGGCTATCGCTCTCTACCACTTGTTCTACTACGCCAAGGACTTCGAGACCTTCTACAAAACCGCCGCCTGGGCCCGCGTCCGCCTCAACGAAGGCATGTTTGTCTACGCCCTGACTGTCGCCGTCCTGCACCGCCCCGACACCCAGGGAATCGTCCTCCCTGCCCCCTACGAGATCTACCCCTTCTTCTTCGTCAACAGCGAGGTCATCAACAAGCTGTACCGCGTCAAAATGCAGGAGAAGCTCATCCAGCCTTCCGTAGCCGCTCACTATGGCATCTACCTTGAGGACGACACCTACACCGTTTACGCCAACTACTCTGGCTGGACTAGGTTCGACAACGAGGAGCAGAAGCTGTCTTACTTCACCGAGGACATCGGCCTGAACACTTACTACTACTACTTCCACGCTACCGTCCCCTTCTGGATGTCCGGCAACGAAATCTCCACCCGCTTCGGTGACCTGAAGGAACGCCGCGGTGAAGTGTACTACTACTTCCACCAGCAACTGCTTGCCCGTTACTACCTGGAGCGTCTGAGCAACGGTATGGGAGAAATCCCCCAGTTCTCCTGGAGGCGCCCGATCGCCACCGGCTACACCCCCAACCTGGTTATGCACACCCTGAAGCCTTTCGCCACCAGGAACAACTACTTTGACATCCACAACGTTGAGAACATTGAGGACATCGAGTACCTCGAGAGCTACGAAGACCAGTTCTTGGAATACCTGGAGCAGGGCAAATTCAGCGGCGTAAGTATTTCTTTCATTACTTCTTTATTTTTTAAGTTTAACGAAAAATAATTACTATTGCAATTAGCCACTAGTTGGTTATTATTCGGAGACCTTAGCCATGGAGAAGAGACAAAACTCGCGATCCTTCGTTGATTTCACCATCTTCAGAAGCAATTTTCTAACTATTTCCACTTTTCTTTAGTACGGCGCGGACGTCAACATGAACGAGTTCAAGTCCATCAACTTCGTCGGCAACTACTGGCAATCCAACGCTGACCTGTACGAGAAGAGCGGTCCCCGCGACTTCCAGAAGTACTACGAGATCCTCGCCCGCACCCTGCTCGGCGCCACTCCTGAGGCCACCAACCAGTAAGTACAACTAAAGGTTTTTTCACCACAGTTAATGATAAAATTTCTCCTTTATATTTACGTTTAAAACATATTATTCAAAACTTAGGCCTTTGTCTGACTAGCTTTTGTCTGCGCGGACGAAGTCGCACGCAAAAGCTAGTCTGATGTAAATTCCGTGCAAACAATTTTTTTTCGTGAAATTTTCTCATAGTTTGATATTATTCTGCTATTCGGGGCGGAGACAACTCCAAAAAAATCAAAGATTATTCAATGTTTACCAGAAGGCTTGCGCAACATTTGTACCGTCTTCTCAGAGTGCCTAATCCATGATTCCAAATTTTCTAATTCACTTGTCTTTGCCTCCACAGGTACTACTCGGCCCCGGCCGTCCTCGAGCAGTTCCAGACCGCTCTCCGTGACCCCGTTTTCTACCAGCTGTACAAGCGCGTGATTTACTACTTCATCCAGTACAAGCAGTACCTCCAGCCCTACACCAGGGAGACCCTCAACTTCGTCGGAGTCAAGATCAACAACGTCGAGGTCGAGCCCCTCGTCACCTTTTTCGACTTCTACACCTGGGAGGCCAACAACGTCGTCCAGCGCAACCAGGCCGAGAACAAGGACGTCAAGACCCACTTCCAGATCCGCCAGCCCCGTCTGAACCACAAGTCCTTTAACGTGAACTTCGAGATCAAGTCTGAGGTCGCCTCCGACGCCGTGATCAAGATCTTCCTCGGACCCAAGTACGACAGCTACGGCCACCCCATCGCCTTCGAGGACAACTGGATGAACTTCGTCGAGCTGGACTCCTTCAAGCAAAAGCTGACCACCGGCAAGAACATAATCATCCGCAGCTCGGTTGACTTCGAGAACTTCAAGGAGGACTCCCTGCCTTCCGCGCAGTGGCTGAAGATGTTGGACAGCGGCGTGATCCCCAAGGAGATGTCTGAGGACTACTACCTGCTGCCTGAGAGGCTGATGCTCCCGAAGGGTACCTCCGGTGGCTTCCCCTTCCAGATGTACTTCATCGTGTACCCGTGGGTGGCTCCCTCCACCCACACTGAGCTGACGCTTGACGACAAGCCCCTCGGCTACCCCCTGGACCGCCCGATCAACGAGCTGTACTTCCTGCAGCCCAACATGTTCGTCAAAGACGTGCACATCCGCCACGAGGGAGAGGAGAACGCGTTCCGATTCAACGTTCCCCAAAACTACCACTTCCACCAGAACACCGTCCTCAAGAACTAAGTGAATAACAGCATATTCTGCTACAACAACATCTCTGTAAATAACAACAAACAATAACGTAGATGTACTACTTATGTATGTGTAAAAGCAACATAACTTATTAAATTATATAAAAACTTATATATATTTCTTACATATCTCTTTTATTAGCATCCTTTAAATGAGTCATTAAATCAATAGGTAACATACATGTATTCATGCACAGAATATAGTAACCACTAAAGTGTAAAAAAAAAAAGTTTTGATTAAGCAGTAGCACAGAAGAATTAAAATCTGTATTTTTTTGTCATTTTGATAAGTTTGCATCTTACTGTCATGTTTATTATTTCAATGAAAACCCTAACATTATAGCTTATTTCTAAGGGCGGCAATAATAGTCGTCGACTAAATATCGAACTCAAGTACCTAGGTGATCTCAGAAAAGTCAAATGCCATTAGAAATTAATATGCCTTGGCTAATGTCAATGCCAATCTCAAGATAGTGTCTATTAATATGCTGACAGCTACTCAACTTTGACATTAGTCAAGGCTTGACATTAGAATTTGACTTTTCTGAGTTCACCTACTTGAGATCGAGCTCAAGTAGGTGATCTCAGACGACTATTAATACCACCCTAGTATTTAACTTAGAGACTACTTTAAACCACCATAAACAATATGGCAGCAAAAAGTTGCAGCAGCAAGCAATGACTTACAAGGTAGAGTAGGCACCTTAGCTATACGTATACTGCTTGGTAATTAACCTAAATAAAGTAGCAAAACTATCTTTTCTACAGCAGCAAAACATTATTTTTCAGAGAAACCACAAGTTTTCAAGAAAATGCATTTCTTCATTCAATATTGCATTATTTTTTCTTTTTATTTCGATTAAAATACCACTACTCAGACAATATTGTCATTGTTGGCCTCTGGGCCCAGGCGCTATCCGCAGTAGGCCTTTTGTCATCTTATATTATGGTCTCACTCTAGGTCTTATATCATCAGCTCTTAGTCGACAAAATTGCGTATGAATTGTTTTTTTTAGGTACCAAAGTATATTTAAAAACAACATACGGTAACTGACTGAGATACCTAATCCACAAAAAAAACCCCTGAAGATAGAAAATAAAGGTCCGGTTTCTGAATTGAGTATTTTAATAAGTAAATACTTAACTATCGTTCTGTCACGTTCTTTTGTGAGAAATCCGCAGAGGCAGAACGATATTTAAGTGCTTGCTAAGCGAATTTCTCAAATCAGAAACCGGCAGAAAATCGTCTAAATATGAAAAATATTTAGAAGGTCGAATATTAAGCTTGTATTTTAGGTAAATGTTTTACCGTCGACAAACCATTTTCTTGGACCAAAATATAGACAGGCTAACTTCTGAAAAGGCCGAGCATATCCTAGTGCAATGTTTAGACGGACGATATCATCATCATCATCAGCCCACCTCTGCCCACTGTTGGGTATAAGCCTTTTTCCCCTCGCGCCACTATTCACGATCCCTAGCCATCCGATTCCGCATCCATGGACCCTCCGTAGCAATGACGATGTCGTCCGACTATCCGAATCACGATCTTTCCACTGTTCGCAGTCCAGGGCCCTTAGCCTGTAACACAATGGTGCCAAAATGGACTTAGGGTTGACGGTTTTGATTACGATTTATTGATGATGTCGGTCCAGTGTCGGTCCTTTTAATGTTATTGTAGTACCTACAGAAAATAATATTATGAGTTTAATCCTAGAGGATTAGTTCGCTGGTTGTAGGAGAACTACGAAAAAATCCCGGTTTTGTCCTTCTACCTGGGATGCCATTGATACGCCATTGTGTTACAGGCTAAGGCTCCAGTTCTCGGCATCCACTCTGTCACTGCCCTTGTCCAGGGCCATGCGATGCCATGCGATAACGCAATGGTGCCAAAATGGGCTCCTGGTTGACGGTTTCAATTACGATTTATTAATGCTGTCGGTCCAGTGCCGGTCCTTTTAATGTTTTAGTAGTAGGTACAGCAAAGAAACATTAGTCAATGGGAGAAGTCAAGGAGCAAACTTGCGGCGCCCAAAGTCTGAGAGTGCGCCAACAAAGTGTTGAAAAAAGTCTAAGGGAAAAACTTTTAAGTTCCCCAGATGAAAGTCCCGAGCGAGCGTTTTTCAACCGCTGCAAAAAGATTGCACAGATTGGCTGTGTTGGGTTGGTTGTGGCCACGTTCTCCTATTGTGAGTCTAATTCTAGAGGATTAGTTCGCTGGTTGTAGGGGAACAACGAAAAAATCCCGGTTTTGTCCTTCTACCTGGGATGCCATTGATACGCATTGCCATTGATTGATTGTGGTACAGGCTAAGGCGGATATAAAGTAATTTAATAACTTTTAGGTAATAATAAATGCCTTTGCATCAACGTAATGAGATGATTTATACAGCGGCGTCCAGTGGTACCTTCACTCGCACTGGGTGAAGAGACCACTCGGCGCTGCAGTGCCTGGGACTTTGTTTTAAATGGAGTAGGCTTGCCCAGCACCTACAAGGTGTTACAAAAGATGCTAACTCTTTTTACAGGGTCATGGTACCTGATGATAGGGATCACAACCGAAATATTTTTTTAGCTCTATGACGTTCCGTTGATTTTTAAATAATTTAAATGTAAGCGCTGTGACGGGAGAAATGTATTTTTAAAATACTGTTTCCATAGACTTTCACTATGTTCTAACAGCCTGAAGCTATTAAAATACGGCTAAGCAAACAACCATATTTTTTTATTGGAGCTAAATCCAAAAACAAAAAAGTTTTGAAAATTTTACAATTTCGAGGTTATAAAAAAAAAGTTATGTTTTTCAACTTTTTTTTGCAGATTTGTCATTATGTTGACCAGCAGGTTACACCCTGTAAAAAGAGTTAGTACCTTTTGTAACACGTTGTATACCATCCTGACAGCTTAGTCGGCGAAAGACGGGTCAATACGTGTGGAGCCAACTAACCCGCGGGTTTCCTCGTGATGTTTTTCTTCACCGTTAGCGAGTGGTATGTATTATGGTGAGCGTGAATAAGATAGGTATGAACCTACTAATGAAATTACGTGGAGGATTCCAACAACAAATCACTCGAAATCAGTGCAGGGGGGTTACCCTTGACGCTATTGCGATCAAATTGAAAAAAAAAAAACAATTTCTCGTTGAATTCGCATAGTATTGCTTTGATTTTAAATACTTTGTAATGTTTATTCAAAGGTAAGGCTGTTTTATTCAATAAAAACACAAAATGCGTCTTAATTTGTAAAATATAGAATTTTGTAAATTGCGCCATATTGCGGCCGTATTTGAAAAATGCGTCAAGGATAGAGGGGCTGTTAATAACAGTCTTAATAACAGTGTACCTTTTCACCAGTGAAGTCAGTCAGTTTATTTTTTTGTTATTGTTGTATTATTTAATTATTTGATAGGTAATCTAATAAGATTAAATAATACATCATCACAGAATGTGTGATATTATTGTATGAAAAGATGCAGGGCCTGACGGACGATAATGTAGGCAGAGTAGAAAGGTCCCAAACGGGACGGAAACCTAAAAACTGAAATAGTGAGATCCTGCGTAGAGTTTGACAGGATCTTTTTAATATGCTTTTTGAAACTTTCGTGGTTTTTAGACATAATTATTGTAAGAAAACGGGATTCTTACCACGATTTATTTTCTTTTGAGTTCCCGATATTTCGGCACCGTTGCAGGCACCATGGTCACGGGTAGACTGAAGACGGTTTTTTGAATGTCAAACACCTAGGCGTAGATAAATCTATCTACCCTCTTTCTATTTCGACGACTGCGTTCCAAGTTGTTCGATGGCCCGGCCCGACTCACGATGCTAACAATGTCTACCACATGTCAACGATGTCTACCACATCAGACACCGTTAGCATCGTGAGTCGGGCCGGGCCATCGAACAACTTGGAACGCAGTCGTCGAAATAGAAAGAGGGTAGATAGATTTATCTACGCCTAGGTGTTTGACATTCAAAAAACCGTCTTCAGTCTACCCGTGACCATGGTGCCTGCAACGGTGCCGAAATATCGGGAACTCAAAAGAAAATAAATCGTGGTAAGAATCCCGTTTTCTTACAATAATTAGGATCTTTTTAGATCATTTTTTTAGTTTCTGCAATATAATATAACATACCTACATACCATTTTGGGCAATATCGTTATTGTAACTAAAAGAGATTCTCGTATAAAAAAAACTCTACATTATTATTAGCTCACTGAACTGATAGCGCCATCTTGTATTATTATTATGTATTACAAGTCAAAATACAAGGAAAAGCATTATTTTATTTTACTATGTAAAAAAACAATAAAATATGTAAAATAAAATTAAAATATTGTTATTAATATGGTCAGCTTTGTAGACAAAATTTCCAGCAAAATACAAACTTTTGCTCGCTTATTAAGCGCAACGCCATCTGTCATTGAGTAGCATAACTATATTGCACTTTGATGTCGGGGTTTTCTTGGGCCATCCAATATTCACCTTTGAAAGCATAGATAGCGCTAAAGGTAGGTACATAGTGTATGGTTATCTACGTTATTATTTTAAAAACTCATAATTTAATTTTAATAACCCATGCTTATCGTAGACTAATCTGCTGCAGCCCCTCTACCCTTGACGCATTTTTCCAATACGGCCGCAATATGGCGATTAAAAAAAAACCTGTAAACCACCAATATGCAGGGCGTCCCACGGCTTTGCCACATGGAGCGAAAGTACCCTAAATATTGTAGATGGAACATTTTACTGAAAGAAGTCATTATTTTAATTTTAAAAACAATTTAAACTGCGTTTATAGATATTTAAATAATTACATGGTTGAACCGGGAATCGAACCCGTTACATGAAAAAAATAAATACCGATCGAAAGGCTTCATCATAACGATTATTTTTTGCAAAATAACATAGTGTCAGAAATAACAGGAAGACCATAAATTTTAACATTTACCTGGTTGTATGCAACAAATCGAGCCGTATCCTGAGCCGAAAGACGCTTAAAATTTTGTCCATCGCAATGCGGCTGGCTGATTATAAAGAAATAATTCAAAAATGTGTTCTATTATCATACTTTTATTCCTTTGTTACTGTGATTTTCATTGGTAAATTGATTAATTTTGTATTGAAAATGTTAAAATTCATGGTCTTCCTTTTATTTCTGATACATGTTATTTAACAAAAAATAATCCTTATGATGAAGCCTTTCGATCGGTATGATAAAACTACAAGGTAATTATTTTTCTCATATAACGGGTTCGATTCCCGGTTCAACCATGTAATTATTTAAATATCTATGAATGCAGTTTAAATTGTTTTTAAAATTAAAATAATGTCTTCTTTCAGTAAAATGTTCCATCTACAATATTTAAGGTACTTTCCCTCCATGTGGCAAAGCCGTGGGACGCCCTGTATAGCTGTATCGAGCTTATGTACGTACATTTAGCGTATCGAGGTAAATACTGCCGTCATAAGCAAGAAGGTGGCAACTGCAGTTGACATAGTTTTGAGATAAATGGCAAAACGTAACTTTTTGTTGTGTCATCACTATCTGATAAGTTTTCATGGATATTTTTTATTATATCGATGTGTTTGGTTGTGTTTTACAAAAAAAAACATTGAAATTCACAATAAATATGGAAAATGAAGAAATTGTGGCGAAAAAACGGAGATGCCGTCTTTTGAATTTGCATTCCAACAAAACAAATTAACAACAAATACAGATAAAAAGGTGGCATCTACATGAAAGTTTTGAATGATGAAAGAGTCAATACAATGAAACCTAAGATAATTGGTTACACAATGTTTTATTTATAATGTAAGTTTTATCTAGAACTCTGTTATATTATAAATTACTTATTTGCTGCGGCGCTGCGTGCCGTACTGACACGGCATGAACAAGAGAGAATTTTCTTCAGGTGAAGTAACCTGGGGTTCATGATAGGGAACTCTGTACTTAGTAGCAGTTTCAACAACTGAAAATAAAACTCACAGACAGTGTTTGAATCTGCTCAGTAAATGTCAGCTTGTTTATTCCAAACTTAATAATATCATGTCAGTACTAAAGAAACTGACAATGGTGATTTCCCAGCAAGTAGAACAATGGACCCGCAAGCAAGATTCCTGGGTTCGATGCAACTATTACTTTAATTTATAGTGGGATACTACATATAAAACCATATCCCATGCATTTCAGCGTAAAAGGGGTCACTTCACCTAGTGTGAGTGAAGGTTATGGAAATACTCAATGTGGAGGTAGTGGGCTACTACTAATCAAAGTGGTAGTAGTTAATATTATATTGCTAAATAATACTCGCTAACAATCAAGGAAAAATACCGTGACAAAACTTGAGAACCTGTGGGATACCTTCAATGTAAATATTGCGTGTGGTGTGTTGATTGAGCCCAAAGTTAGTGGGATGTATAATAATTATAGGGATGCATTTTAATTTTAAAAAAACTAACAGACTAACCCTTAAGAATTAATTAAGAAAAAACTTAAATCAGAAAAAAAATAAAAATTAGGTTCTTACACTGTGTCGCCCCCAAACCAATAATCAACTTGGTTCTTAAACTTCTCTTATTTCTAAATCTGGATTGCCTGACTGGTTAGAATCCATGTTGTAAGTAGGTTTCACTTTAATTTCAATCTTTCACAACACTTATTATAAAGTAGGTATTTTAAGAAGTTTGTGACAACAACTCAAAACACAATGTTCTCAACTCTACCTTCAAATGAATAACGGTTGACGGTATCTGCAAATAAATCCCGGCTGAATACAAGTAAAAAAGGCGGCATCTTCAATAACAGAGTAAGAAGGCGGCTTCTGCAGACAGATGCCGTCTTTTACCTCTGCATTTGCACATGCCCCCTTTTTGCTCTTTATCAGTACGAAATTTCTGTAGATGCCGTCATTTTGGATTTCAAAAAACCTAGTTACAGGGTGAAAATGGCGTTATTAAATATACAGAAAGATGGCAAATTTTGTACAGATTCCAACGGTACCAAAAACGCAATTTTGATTTTTTTGTAGATGCCGCCTTCTTGCTTATGACGGCAGAATAGGTGTTAGTGCCTCGATAGCCCTAAACCAAGATCGTGCTAGCCCTACCCTACAGGCGGCATAGTGGTCGAGCTGCAATAAAAAAACCTCAAATCGATGTACAGGATTGCTGTTTAGTACCCAGGTACTTTAGGTTATAAGTTTATAACAAACATTTTGAGCGGTAGTTCATAAAAATATCCCCCTTATGACGTCATAATTTTTTTGTATGGGATTTGATTTTTTTGTTTTTTCAGAAACCTATCGTGTGTGGTATCTAAGTATTTTAAAACTTAAAAAGTATTGAGAAAAGTTCCGATAATTAGGTATATTAATTAAGTTCATTAAAACCGTAAAATAATTAAACAATTCTTCAATTAAGTAGTCATAAATTGATTCTTCGCTTCGCCAACCAACTGTTACTACAGTTTGGCCTATTTTGTATTGTAACTAAGTGAATGCAAATAGAATTTCGCTTATATTAATAATTTTAAAAAAGAACCGTCCAAGTGTGAGTGTGGTGCGAGTCGGTCCCGTGCACTAAGGATTCCGTACCGCTATATAAAAAAAAAACTTGTTGTACGGACCCTCTTGGTGCGTGCGTGACTCCGACTCGCGCTTGAAGGATTTTTTACGCAACTGCCCAAAGGAGGGTTACTATTATTGGTTGTTATAATTACACCAAGTTTGAAGCTTGTAATTATGTTTTACTGTTTTTGCTATTTTAATTATATGTCCCCCTTTTTTTTGTAATATGCTATAACAACCAGGCGACAGGCAGGCAGGCAGGCAGAGTAATAGGGTCCCGTTTTGCACCCTTCGCGCACGGAACCCTAAAAAGCAACAAGGGTGTCTATATAAATTTCCCTAAGCGTGCGGTGAGAACACATAAACAACTATGGTTCAGTTAGTGGCATATGCTCTGCTCCTCTTGGCCTCTTTGCCTCTGGTCTTCACCGACCTGCTGTACCAAGTCCTGCCTCAGATTCCTAGTGAGTTGAAACGTCAAGTTATATCATCGTATTATACAAACATACCCATATACCCTTACACCTGGAGAGTTGGTGACCATTTGACTTATTTTTATCATACAAAATTTAAAAAAATCGTACGTCCAACCGCGAGTCACCAAAAAAAATATTGTCCCAGACTCAGCGAAGTCTACTTTATCAGCCTACCAACTCCCAGCCTTATACGAAAAAATATCTCGATTGGTGACCAGCTCTCAACCTATAACTGCAATTCAAATAACGTCTTGCAGCGGAAGACAGCAAGGGATAAGAAGAATCAAAAGTTTTAAAAACGCATCCAAAAAAAGAGATGTTTCTTTTTTCATTAGCGGCGCTAGTTTTGGCGTTTTGCGTCGTATTTCGTCTCAACTAAAGAAATATTGAATTTCTGTTTCGACTCCATTCAAAATTTCAAATCCATCTTTTTTTCATATGACGGCAGTAATGTGACGTTATCTATGCTCCTTTTTCTTTCAGTCGACAACGACTTTATCCTCCGTCAAAAAAGAGTTTTGTCTCTTCTTGAGCATATCACCCAGGTCAATGTCAACGCGGAGTACTACAAAATAGGAAAAGACTTCAATATTGAGGCCAACATCGAAGGCTACAACGTAAGTTTTGTCTTTTGGACTCACACGAATATTATAAACGCAAAATTTTGTATGAGAGCTTGGATTTTGTTAAAATAAGCTGGGATGGAAAGATTTGAACATTTGTAAAATGGAGACAGCTTATGCACCATACAACGGTGCCAGTTTCATAAAACTACATTATAGTTTACTATGACAATTCGATGTACAGTCGGTCAGTAAGCTAACCTTGTTTGTACCCTTTCTAATGTCTGATAGGCTACTCAATTACATCGAATTAACATAATAAACTATGAATTGTAGTTTTATGAAACTGGTACCACGCTATTTTATAGTGTCCGCTCTGACTCTTTGTTGGGGATAAATGTAGGCAATTTCATAACCAAGTAGGTACTTATGTTTTTCAATTCAACAGAGCAAAAAGGCCGTTGAAGAGTTTCTGCTGTACTACAGACATGGATATCTTCCCCCAGGGCAAGAATTTTCCATTTTCAATAAGCAGATGAGGAAAGAAGCTATCGCCCTCTACAATCTATTCTACTCCGCCAGTACATTCGACATCTTCTACAAAACTGCGGCCTGGGCTCGCGTGTTTTTAAACCGGGATCTTTTTGCTTATTCCTTTGAGATCGCCGTCCGCCAGCGCACTGACACTACGGGAATTGTCCTGCTTGCCCCCTACGAAATCAACCCCTTCTTTTTCCTCACTTCTAACATTATCTCGAAAATGCACAAAATCAAGATGCAGAACACCGCGTACTCCGATGATCTTGCTGATGTTGAGCAGCAGGGCAATGTCTTCACCATCAATGCTAGCTATTTCAACTGGCAGAGTTATGACAACGAGGAACGGAGGCTGTCTTACTTCACTGAAGATATTGGTATGAACAGCTATTACTGGAATTTCCACGCTACCATGCCTTTCTGGATCTCTAATGACTCTAATAGCACCCATATCCAGAAACGACGTATTCAATACAATATTGGTTTCTACCAGAAACTTCTCGCCCGCTACTACATGGAGCGTCTAAGCAACTCTCTTGGAGAGATCCCGCAATTATCTTGGAGACGACCCATCATAACCGGATACAACCCCAAACTGGTCAGCCACCGGCTTACTCCGTTCATGGCCAGAAACAACTACTATCAAATCGATAACGAACAGAACGTTGAGAAACTCGAGAATCTAAAGTTCTTAGAAAATCAGTTCTTAGATAACCTGAAAAGTGACCAATTCCTGGATGTAAGTGTAATTTTATTACTTTTTACCATAGTCATATTATTATTACATTCATGTATAATATCTCTACTATAGCTACCTATTTGTTGCTTATGTTACATTAATCTATGAAACTCCAAATCCATGAACTTCGACGGCAACTACTGGAACACCAACGCTCATCTGTTTTAGAAAACTGGATCCAAAAGATACGAACAGTACTACGAGATCATTGCCCGGTCGCTGCTTGGTGCCGCTCCTCAGCCCAATGACAAGTACGTCTTGATCAATATTCTTATACATGCTAAAAATTATACATCCGTTCAGTGTACTCTTCTCACAAAATATTAGTTTATGCAACTGTCATATAAGAGAGATTCTTAGAATACGAGTGTGGGTTTATCATACGAGGCGAAGCCGAGTACGATAATAGTATCACGCGAGTATTCTAATATCGTCTTATATGCAGTTGCATACACTACTTTATCTTCACTCACTTATCATTTTCCATTTTTTTAGTTTAATTGTCACGGAACCGCACAGAAAAAAAATGTATATTAATAATGGCGGCAAAACAAAACCAAAGTATACACAAATGTCACAAAAAAAGAAAAAGAAAGCGGACGCTTTTTTTTATTTGTTCCATTTTGTATACAGGCAAAGAAGTCATAATTACGTACAGTACAGCCAGTGCTCGATTCACAGAATAGTTTACTGCAAGGAGAACTTTAACCTGAAGTGTATCAGCAAGGAGAATTTACACCGGAAGTGTATCGTAATAACAAAAATAGTTATTTGTTATGCAAGAATGCAAAATTATTGTTTGCGGCGAGTGCTTGTATTGAATACCGAGCTAGCGAAGGTTTCTAAAATTGAGCCACGAGCGTAGCGAGTGGTTCAAAAAAATAAACCTGAGCGTAGCGAGGTATTCAGAAGCACGAAACGCAAATAATATTGCATTCGTGCGAAACACAAAACTTTTCATCTCACAGAAGCCAGGAAATGATTTTGTTAGCCATGCGGGTAAAACTCTATAGACAACTACTTACAGGCAAAAGAGGTGAGTCAAATAAGTTCCTTTTAAAAGCATATTTTACTGTAATAATAATTTTAAAATTAAATAATAAGATACTTTCTAGGCCACGTTCTTTCGATATCATAGATGGCGGTAAACAACGGTACAGTGTAAAGAGTCTACTGATAGCATAGACATATTTTTTTTATAGGCAAGGATATGAACAGATCGAGCCATTAAGGTTTACACAAAAAAGTTTAAAATGTAAGCCACTGTATTGGCGTTGACAACCTAGTTGGACCACAGAGGGAAGAAGGTTGGACTAGCCATTGTTAACCGATTGGCAAAGTTGAGATAGCTAGGTTATTATAAGTTACAAAAAATCCAGCCAAAAGTGTTGACAAGCTACACTCAGCATCAGAAAAATTGCACCTTTTGAAATAATAAACTTTCATTCCTTCAAATTAAACCAAAGGGTGATTTTTTAACAGCTCATAAGTTGTAGTTCCAAATTTGTAACTATAGATGTCGCTGACGAGACGTGTTTTTTTATGGCAGTTCACGCTCGTTGCCTTCGTACCTTACGTCCAAATACATTAAGGGTATTAGTGGTGGAGTCAAATGTAGTGTTTCCGCTTTTACCATCCACTCAATCCATTGATACCTAATAATCCCCTCACAATAGGTTTCAAATAGGAACAAAAGTTGTTTGAAGTATTTTTCAATAGGGCTGATTTTTTCTATGGTGAATGTAGGTATGTTTGTGCATATCCGTTTTCACGCCTTCAAAATATTACTTTTATGTTTAAAATTATTTCACAAACAATATAGCTTTTCAACCGTTTTGGCTGGATTTTAGTTACCTAGCTCCTCAACCAATCGGTTAACAATCAAATAGTTAGTCCAACATTTTTTCCCTCTGTGGTCGAACAAGGCTGTCAACGCCGATACAGTGGTCTATATTGTAAACTTTTTTGTGTAAACCTTAATGGCTCGATCTGCCCCTCTACCCTTGACGCGTTTTTCCAATACGGCCGCAATATGGCGCAATTAACAAAATTTTATATTTTACAAATTAAGACGCATTTTGCGTTTTTATTGAATAAAACAGCCTTACCTTTGAATAAACATCACAAAGTATTTAAAATCAAAGAATTACTATGCGAATTCAAAGAGAAATTTTTCAATAGAATCGCAATAGCGTCAAGGGTAACCCCCCAGTTCATATACTTGCCTATAAAAAAAAATTATGTCTATGCTATCAGTAGACTCTTTACACTGTACCGTTGTTTACCGCCATCTATGAGATATCGAAAGAACGTGGCCTAGAAAGTATCTCATTATTTAAAAATATTTTTTTTATCTCCCACGCTCGGAAAGTTTGCTGTTACTAGTAACTTACGATCGTGTAAAGGCCGGATTTAAACTATCTGCATTTTAGTGCGCTTCGAAATTTGAACGCGACGCCGGGAAAGTCTTTCCCGCGCCCTATGGTGTTGAAAAATAAAAAAAACACTGGCCGTTTAAGTAGATGCCAGATCCCGACCGAAAAAAGATCCTCATTCATAGTTCGTTTACACGCGTATTTCAGCGAAAGTGATAGTTCGTGCCCATTCTCTATACAAAACTGTGAATGTAAATGGGGCATAAGGATCTTTTAAAAAGGTAAAGTCACGGAATAGAACATTCAGAAACGCGGTTTCTTCTTATAGTCTTTTCAATATTTTGTACACTATATTTGTTTTTAATACCAGTAAATAAAAAAAATGCTTCGCTTCTGTTTTATCAAATAGATAATTAATTCAAATAGATAATGTTTTGGTCTGTTAAATACATTTTTTCAAACGATATTACTAATTTCATTTTTTATCTCCTACAAATTTTAAATTTATATGGTATAAGTTCAGAATGTACCCGGAAAAAAAATCATTCTTTATTTACATTATTTTTGTGTCTGGATAAATAAACTTCAGGAAATTATTAATAAAACGAATGGTTTTAATACCAACGAAGCTGAAAACTTTAGTGCGGCAGCCATAACTACACTAAAATATGCTTTTAAAAGGAACTTATTCGACTCACCTGTTTTGCCTGTAAGTAGTTGTCTATAGAGTTTTTCCCGCTTGGCTAACAAAATCATTTCCTCGCTTCTGTGAGATGAAAAGTTTTGTGTTTCGCACGAATGCAATATTATTTGCGTTTCGTGCTTCTGAATACCTCGCTACGCTCAGGTTTCTTTTTTTGAACCACTCGCTACGCTCGTGGCTCAATTTTAGAAACCTTCGCTAGCTCGGTATTCAATACAAGCACTCGCCGCAAACAATAATTTTGCATTCTTGCATAACAAATAACTATTACGATACAAGTTGGCAAAAATTCTCACACAAAACTTGTAACGTAATATATTTTTACAGTTGAAATAATACTCAGTCTTATGTGTCAACTTTTAAGATCATAATTCGAATATTACGACATGAGTGTAGATAAAGTAAATTATCAAACAGCTAATGAGCATGTTACATGTAACTGTTACAGATACAGCTATACTCCGGTTGTCCTCGAGCAGTACCAAACGGCCCTTCGCGACCCCGTCTTCTTCCAGCTGTACAAACGCATCATGTTTTACGTCCTGCAGTACAAACAGTACCTTCAGCCTTACACCAGCGAGTCTCTTGCCTTACCCAGTGTCAAGATTAATGATGTCAAAGTTGAACCGCTGATCACCTTCTTCGAAAATTACACTTTTAACGCCACAAACGCTGTCGCCTTCAGCTTCGAGGACGAGGTAAATAACGTAATCAGACGTCCCTCGAAGGAGTTCCAGGTCCGTCTGCCTCGTCTGAACCATGAAGCCTTCACCATAGAATTTGACATCCAGGCTGAAAACTCTTCAAATATCACGATCAGAATCTTTCTTGGACCTAAGGACAGTCGGCCACAGTCACAATTAAATATTTCCAGATCTTATATTTATAAGAAAGCCAATCGAAAAAAAAGGAGTATCCTAGCGGATGGCCGACTGAACGATAGCAACGGATACCCCATCTCAATGGAAGACAATTGGATGAATTTTTTCGAGCTGGACTCCTTCAATCAGAAATTAACCGCTGGCGATAACAATATCGTCCGCCATTCTAAAGAGTTTATCTACTTCAAGGATGATTCAGTCTCCACTGCTGAGCTGTATAGCTATTTGGACCAGGGTAAGGTCCCGGTCGACCAGTCCAACAAGTTTTTTCTCCTGCCTAGGAGGCTAATGCTCCCCAGGGGTAAAAAGGGAGGTTTTCCGGTCCAGATGCTTGTGTTAATGTACCCATTCACTACTCGCGCCGTGTCCGACGGTCCCTTCGAGAAGTTCTTTGTCGACGAAAAGCCCTGGGGCTACCCTCTGGATCGACCCGTCAACGAGCTGAGCTTAAATGAGCATAACGTATTCTTTAAGGATGTTGTCATCCACCATGAGGGTAAAGAGAACATCTAGATAAGGTACTGGTCCAATTCCTACCCGTGACCCTGGCCTTGGTGCGATATTCCAACTCTCAGTTGGCTGATTTTTACTATTTGTCAATTTATTATCACAAAGTATTACTGTTTTTGCAATGGGCATTGATCAGTGAGGCATCGATTGTCGTAAATTGAAAACCATTTCGAGGAATAGGGATACTGATTACTATTAGGGGTTTAAATAACTAAAATTAAAACGGATTAGTAATATTTATCGCCAAAAATGTTTACTTCATTTTTCTTTCGATGACGTCATCATAGCTTCTAATGCGGTAGTTCCATTGCCTACAAATATTTAAAAAAATACATTCGTCAACAACAACTGTCAAAAGTGTCAAATAACCTTCTTGTTGACTTGACACTGACATTAAAATTTGTCAAACGTCAATATATTTTTATTTTTTAAAAGCTTGAATGAATGCAATGAACTTAGTACATAATGCCAATGGTGACGTCATACACAAAACTTTTAGAAATTTTAAATAATTAATAAAAAAATATTTACATAAAAAAAATAAGAAAATATTCAAATTAGTTTCTTATATTTGTCTATATTTTCGATTTATAGAATAAAAAATAGGATTTGACGATGCCCATTGACAAATACATTTTCCAAAATCTACTTTTCTTCCATGGCGACTCCCTTTATATTTTTAATGACCACTATAAAATCTTATGTGTCTGACGGAGACGTTGGTTATACTGGGTGTCTCAAAAGAAAGTTCACATTTGAAAATTAAAAGTGAAAATGAAAAATGAAAAAAGGTCTTTATTTAAAATAGTGAAGTAACATATTGAAGATACATTTGTTTGGCTTATTGTGTGAACGCAACTATTCCGAGGGGCGCGGAGGTTATGTCAATCGATAGCCTAGCTTTTGGGAATTTAGTCGCTATGGAGCATTTCTCGGGACCGTTCGTTGTGCGTACGTGAGGTTTAAAAAACGGTATTTCAGCGACTGTATGTAGCGCGAAGAAAATTCTGCAATATTCGACATGTTCGTCATTTAAATGATGCGCCAAGCTCTCGACTCATTAGAAAATGGGTCGAGAAGTTTAAAGGGACCGATTCGATGCTGGAAAAATCAAAATCCGGGCATCCAAGATCTTCGAGAATGGTCGAAAATGTAGATAAGTGCTACTCGGTCTGTTCGTGACGAACCGGACCATTCGATTCGAAAGCGTGCTATTGCTTTAAACGTGCATAGATCATCATTGATCCGCATTTTACACAAAGATTTAAAGCTGCACCCCTACAAAATTCGGTTGCCTACCTACTGTTCAGAAGCTTATCTTCATTAACTAGATGATTGAGCGCTTTCCAACGTTTAGCGACATCTTGTTTTCGGATAAATCTCATTTCCATCTTAATGGTACATGTTCGACAAGCAAAATTGATAGACCCCACAAGTGCTGGTACTTCGCGTGTCTTTTACAAGTGCACTGCACCACTATTCACAGAACATCGCTCAGTCGCGCTTATACCGTTCTGAACGTAACACGTCTGTTCAACATTATAAAATGCCTCATTGCGCCATAATAAACTGTTTGAACTGCACAAAAACAGTCAATCGGGTGAAAGGTGACGTTTCCTTCCATTGGTAAGTATTGTTGTTATTCAAATTAGCCTTATTTAATTTATAATGTTTTTTTATCAATTTGGGGTGGTGTCGTGTCGTTTCCACATTCTTTTTTGAAAAAACTGTGTTTCTATCAAGAACGTCGTCCATTGCGCCTTCTACTTTACCCAATACTCAAGGCAACTTTTTCATAGCCCGCATTGGATAATGAAACAAACGATACTTCCGCAAACCTCCAAGTTGATGACACAGGCGCTTTTATCATTCGTCTGTCAATTTTACTGACTAGTGTTGTTCGCTGCGATGTGACAGCAACGATTCGATTATAATCGATTTTAGTGACAGACTAATGATCAGGCTATGTTGCATTACATTATAAATTTATAGCATAAGTATCAAGTTAAGTGCTAAATTATATTATTGGTACCTATTTACTTTAAAAACAATTTCCCGAATGATCCAATAGTAAAAGAGAAATGGATAATAAAAATAGTGGAAATAAAAATATTGGTTCCCTAACAAACATTGCAGGATTTGATCGATACACTACACGAAAAGATTTCTTCTGTAGAACAAACACGCTATAACGATTGCATATACAATGATTGTCCAAGTTACTGATTGAAACCAAAGGTATGATTTTATTCGATTCCCATATAAATTAATTTTCATAAATGTGTTGAAACCGTACATAATAATAATAATTATTATACACTGAAAATATCTTTCTGCATGGATTTGCCTTTTTATTTGCGCAAAATTACATTTCCTTGAAAAATATGGAGCCAACTAAGCCGCGGCTGTCAGGATGGTATAGGTGCCGGGCAAGCCTACTCCATCTAAAACAATGTCCCAGGCACTGCAGCGCCAAGTGGTCTCTTCACCTATCTAGTGTGCGTGAAGATGCCACTGGACGCTGTATAAATCATCTCATTATAGATGCAAAATGCCTTAGTTTTTTTACATTGTGAAATTTAATTTCTATGGGAATCGAATAGAATCGATCCAACTTTATTTCATTCGTCTGTCGATTAAGAATCGATTTGGTCCATGACAAAATCGACAGACGAATGACATAGTCGACAGACGAATGTCATAGTCGACAGACGAATGAAATAGAAGTAGAAAGATAAAAAGTGACACTTCATAACAGATATCTACTTACTACTATATTCACGAATATCTATACTATAAGTACCTACAATAAAAAAAAATACCCCCGATTTTTTAGCTTCAAATAAGCATTACTCAAATAATACAAATACTTCAAATAAGAACACTCGCTTTCAAATTAAAATGAACGCATCCAAATCGGTTCACCCTTTTAAGAGCTACTGTGCCACAAACTGATAGACACACACACACATAGCGGTCAAACTTATAAGACCCCTCTTATTTGGTAGGGGGTTAAAAATAAGGCCCGGTTTTTCAATTGAAAAATTGGCAATGTGATGTGAAAAATAGTGTGAACTGAGTGTGAATCAATGTGAAAAATAGTGGATCCGTGCGTGGATCGTGCGTCAGGCGGCGCGGGCAGCGGGGTACGCAGCGCGAGCGCTTCGGCGGCGGGCGGTGCCTCTGAATCGGTTTGGCGGCGCGCCTTTGAATCGAATTCGCGCAGCATGTATTCCCATCACTAAATTGCTCTTGTGACGTCATTGTAGGTACGAAAAATGTGACACGCACGCTTGGTTTTCATACATTTTGAGGTGAGCGTTTCATCTATTCAATAAAAAGTCTGTGAGTGCAACCAATCCAAAACACAAACATCAGAAACCCCTACATTCGCCTAAAGTGACCGTTTGGGCTGCGATGTCGGTGCGAGGAATTATCGAGCCTTACTTTTTTGAAGCCGAGCCATCATAGGAAATTTTAGTGCTCGATTAAATTAATGCCGTGAACGCAACGGTTGACATTTTGACGATATCTTTTTAATAAATAAATTCCCAAAGTCTATATTTTAGTATGTATTAATTAAACATTTTATCAATAAAATTCTTACTTTATTTTAAATCGATTTTTTAATGTTCTTTTTGAGACACCTTGTATTTAAAAATTTAAGCTACGTACAGTCGGCCACACGCTAGGATACCCCTTTTTGTTCGATTGGCGCCCTTATGCCGCGCGCGGTAAGAGCTGCCATGGGGTATCTGTGACTGTGGCCGACCGTAACTGACAAGATGTAGTCGCACGATGCTGACTTTCGCACTTAGCCACCTTAGAACCTAGATGATTTTATCCAGCATGACCACTTCAACGCTTTACGTGGTTCTATGTATCAATCAGCACATTGTTGTTTGTTTTCATCAATAAAATAAAAAGTTCCCAAAAACTCTCCCTCGGAGGATCTTGAACCTAGTGAAAGGTAGAAGCGCCATATAAAGGTCACAAATTATTCGGATACTTGGTCATCAGAAGACGTTCATGTAGGTATTTTACAAGAGGAGGATGAGCAAACAATAAAAATCTGTAATCAATCACTATTAATAACTTTATTGACATAATTAACTGAACACGAATTTACATGCAATGTTAACTATTGAAAACTGTAATTGGTCTGACTATGAGATCTAGAAGCTTTTTGACGAAGGTTGAATACCATAGGACTAAACTTAATAACCATTAACAGCATCTAGCTCGGCTACGGATACGGACGTCTTTGTCGTCAACAAATTACTGAATTAGGTAGGTAGTTACTATCGGTAAGTAGGGCATGAGTTCTGAAGGATATAACTGAGTGATTTTTTTTTTGTTCCACCTGAACTCCCGTGGTTACCAGAAAAATTAAAGTCTACAATAATCACACTATTTGTAGTCAACAGTAGATTGCAAAAATCTTTAGTACCAAGAACATTTAATTTGATATATTTGTAGTAAACGCTTCGATAAAGGAAGTAAACGTGACAATTAGAATAATCGGAAACCCATGAAAGAGTTTAGAATGAATTTAACAGTCATATTTCGGGGGCCCGGTATTTGGTAGCAAATTGGCAGTAACATAATAAATTATTGTGCTAGTAAAACAACAGAATCGTAGGGATGAGAAAATAGGTACTGGTGAACATAAAAATAAATACATAATATTATAGTGTCCTATGAAATATATAAACTAAATAAATATAAAGAATTAATTACATACACTAATACATAAACACAATAAATATATTGCTATCTTGGCTGCCGTTGTCGAGAAGTCTAGTTAAGGCTATTTATTGTTCACTACAAACTACATTGAAACTAAAGTTAAAACTACTTTGATTTGTTAGGTACTCAGTTTTAAAGTTGGTGACCACCACACATAAATAACAGTAAGATACAATGTACGATTACTAACCTCACTCTTTAGCTAGGTCTCATCTATAATATGTTATCTTATATTGTATCTCATTGCCCCAAACATGTCACCAACTCACTCAATGATCGGTATGAGCAGCAGTATTCATAAAGCATTGAAGTTTAGGCCAGCACTTAAAAGACAAATCTATTCGTCAAAATCACGCTGGCTACATTTCAAAATAGACTAAACTCCTCTCAAACAAACAACACTTATTCCAAATGCGGGACGTAGATCTCGGGCGTGTGTTTGTGGTGAATGAGGACCTCTCCCTGCCACCAGTTGGTCAGGTCCTTGACCTGCCACTCGAAGACTGGTCTGTTGAGGGGGAAGCCCATGGGCTCGTCGGTCATCCAGCGACCACCGCTGCCAAGGCCAAGGGAGATGGTCTTGTCGAAGCCGGTGCCGAAGGGAACCCTCGGCGCGCGGTACTCGGAAATGTGGACCAGGAGGACGAAGGGCATGCCTCCGACGCGACCTGTAGACAATTCAGTAAAATGTTGGAATAAAGTCAAAATACAAATCGAAATTGTTGGGCTCTTGGGAACAAAGTAGCGAGTTTTCTCACGAAGTCGTTTTATTATCATGACCGAGCTGTCTTGGCTGGACCGACTATGCTGTGATCACTCTCCCGGATTGTATAGGCGCTTAGGCAAGTTCGCTCAATATAAAACTCGTCCTATAAAAACTCTGCTAGTGGAGACGCCACTGGTCGCTGAATATGGTTTGACCCCATAGGATAAAAATTCGGGCAGAAAGAAAATACGTATTAATGTCTACAAACCTTTAGGCAAGATTAGCCTGTCAGGGAATCCATCAAGGCGCCTGGTCTGGTCCAGCAGCCACTGGCCCTTGCCGTGAAGGGCAGCATCAGCCTTCTCATAGACTTCGACGGCGGAAAGCCAGTCCTCGGCGGTGTACACGTTCTGAAGGTTATCGCGCTTGATGGTACTCTCTCCCTGAACCACTGTGGAGCGAGATTTTAAAGTTGTTTAAGAAACCTGGAAGGACGGATCTAGACAGCTTTGAAGATCTATTTTGCTTGGCAAAAAATTAAGAACAGTTTGTTGAGCTGACAACATAGCAATTTTTTTTTTGTTTTCCTTAGCTGGGAGTCGCATCGCAAATGAATAAAACGCTACCTAATTAGAAAATAACACAATAATATTATAGACTCCTACTTACGGTTACTTCAACGGTTGTCTGGCAGAGATCGCTCTTAGCAATAAGACCGGCAATTGTATACGTTCTAATTAGTTTAAAAGAAGCAATTTAATTCATCTTTGGTGTACAATAAAGAGTTATCTATCCATCTATCTTTCGACTCAACGGTATATCTTCCACTCAGCGGAGAAAAATCTTCATGAACCACAGACCATGAAAATATTATCTCTGTGTCAAAACAGTGGAAGGGCGCGAGCTGATTGTTAATGTGCGATCAATATTAGTTTAAAAGAAGCAATGTAATTTATCTTTGGTGTACAATAAAGAGTTATCTATCTATCTATCGACTCAACTTTATATCTTCCACTCAGCGGAGAAAAATCTTCATGAACCACAGACCATGAAAATATTATCTCTGTGTCAAATCAGTGGAAGGGCGCGAGCTGATTGTTAATGTGCGATCAATAGAAGCTATTGAGAGATACTCACAGTCATGAGTGAACTGGTCTAATTGGAAGAACTGGTACCAGTTCTTGTCAAGGGGGATCTCGTTGCCGACGCTGTCGTACTTGGGCCCCAGGAAGGTCCTGACGACCACGGTCTTGGCGGACTCGCTGTTTACGTTCACCCGAAGTTGGAACTTCTTATGGTTCAGGCGGACGCGCTCAACCAGGACGCTGACGTCGTCTTCAACCCTGGTAACTGGAAATAAAGGTTAAGGGTTACGGATGTTCGAAAATGTAAGCATGTTCGCTGATTATAAAAACCATCAACCAGGACGCTGACGTCGTCTTCGACCCTGGTAACTGGAAATAAAGGTTAAGGGTTACGGATGTTCGAAAATGTAAGCATGTTCGCTGATTACAAAAAGTATCTTCTTAAAACGCGAGCTTTACTTATACATTTTTTGGAAGATTAAGTTTCACTCATCAGATTTTACAACAAAAATCTTTAAAATAGCAAGTTCGAATGAAACGCGAATTCTTCCAGTAGGTAAAGGAGGTTACTCAATAATTGACAAGTCAGAGCCTTCAAAATAATCAATTGACCTACCCTTAATGTTCTATGCTAGTAACAATAAAGTAATCAACGTATGTGAAAAGTTATAACTGCACTTACCTTCCTGCTCAGTCAAGTAGAGGTGGTTAGTGACATTCATCATGGTGTTCTCGAAGTAGGTGACTAGCTTGTCTACCTCAACGCTCTTGATGGTGACGGATGGAAGGGCGATCTCCTCACGCCTGGAATTGGGTAAAATGCGGAACTATTTATTATTATGTAAGTACAACCTTGAAGGATATAAAAAATATATAAGTAGATCATGTCATCTTTGTGGATTCATTCTCATAAGAGTGCATTCTTATCATTCTTGGGAAGTTGGGACCAACCCAATAAGAATGAACTCTTATGAAACTTGAAAAAGTTCAGCGCAACAGGACCTTTATTCAACTAGTTTGATAACGTAGCTAGTATAACTCAGTTGATTGAGATAGTGATTTATCTCTGTATATGCCTTGAATGAAAGTTTATTTTGTCAGAATATAGTTAGGAGATACATATATCACAAAACCTGTATATAGGGAGATGCTCCTGCCAGATCTTGAAAATGTTCAGAACGCGTTTCCAGATCAGGTAGAAGGCGGGGTCGCGCTGCGCCGTCTGCCACTGCTCCAGCACTGAGGGAAGGACCAGAGGGATGTTTCTGAAATGATAAAATGGGTTATAGTACAGTCTCATCTACTCTACCAAAAAACAAACATGTGAGCTAGTCTTCCCGATCTTGCATATTTTGTAAAAAAAAAGATGGTGGAGGAAAAGATGATAACAGCCTTTTTACCCATTGTACAGCTGGTTGAACTGCCTGTGCACGACCGAGTTTCCGAGCAGAGCCTTCCAGATGGAGATGAAGTCACCGTAGTAGTTAATGTTAGGAGAATCCACGTTGACCTGGATGGTACGGCCCAAGATGTCGATAGCTTCAGGGGTGCGGATGTTGATGTGTTCACCAACGCTCTGTAAAATTATAAGGTAGTTGATGGTTTCTCCGTATTTTTTGGCACCTATGTAAGAAGCAGTGGACAAATAAATGCTGAAGAAGAAGAAGTTAAAAGCCACATTCTAGACTTTACTTACGTTAACAATGTATCCCAGGTCGATGGCATCACGGATGCGGCGCTCAAAGTCCCTCAGGCGAGTAAGCTCTTCAACAAACTCGGGCTGGTTCAGAAGCCAGTTATTAGGCCTGACGGTTGTGGGGATTCCGTTCCAGTACACCAGGCCGGACCAGAAACCAGTCTCAACGGGCACGTCCCAGCTGAGTTCAGGAATTTCACCAAGACCGTTGGACAGTCTCTCCAAGTAGTAGCGAGCCAAGAGTTGCTTGTGGCTATACCAGAACCATTCTCCTCTCCTGTCCTTGACAAGTGGAGTAACGTCACCTCCGAGCCATGAGGGGTAGGTCAGCTGCAAGTTGTAGTATAAAGTGTTCAGGCCCTGGTCGTTGATGTAGTAGTTTAAGCGGGATTCTTCGTTGGTGTAGTACCACCAGAAAGTCATGTTCTCCCTGATGACAACATTGTCTTGCCACAGGTAGGTGGACGGGTAGTGCTCGATCCATTTCTGGTCGTGGGTGTTGACGCGTTGGGCCGTGGTCAGGACCTCTCCGTTGACGAAGAATTCGGGGAAGACCTCGTACAGGGGAGGGATGACGACTCCTTGGGTGTCGTGGCGGTGGATGATGGCAACGCTGAGGACGTAGACGAAGAGATACTCGTTGACGTGCTGGCGCATCCACACGGCGGTGTTCCAGAAGGTCTCGTAGTCCTTGGCGGAGTAGAGAACGTTGAACAGAGTCGTGGCCTCAAAGCGGTGGGTGGCCTCAAGGATGGTGAAGGGGGCACCACGCGGAAGTAGGCCGTAGTCCAACAGCTCACCGACGATTTTCACCGCGGTGACATTCTGAAAGAAACAACTCTTTGTTAGTCTCGGATGCTGATTTTGATACCCATTTTGACGGTTGTTACAAAAATCGTAGTTTAAATGTTATGTTTAAAAAAAATACATTTTACTGGTTCATTATACCAAATAGGGTGATGTGTAGATAGAATATTAGGAAAGGACAACCGCGAAAGCTTCTAAAGAAAGATGGACGACAAATACTAAAAATACTTACGCTGTACTTGTCAATGTTCTTCTCGATGGTCCAGGTGTTGGCGATCTTGACATGGTCGGCAACGATGATCGGCTCATGGACGTGGAAGAACAGGAGCGACAGGTCCACCTGACGCTGCAGGATCACATTGTCAGCTGGAAGGGAAAAGGGGTGATGAGCATTTAGCAGGTATGTACATAGGTAATTGTATGAGGTAGCGTGGCCATCCCTGGTGACAGAGTTGTAGTGCAGGGCAGGTTTCAGAGCAAAGAAAGTAACTTTCATTCTTGTATTTTCTAAAGCAATAACCCGCGTCCTGGGGAATATTATAAAGATTTAGTTTTTTTTATGCACTGTATGCAAAAGACTGCGGGTTCCAGTCCTATCTCTATATTGTATGAGTTTACATTCCCATCCAGACCGATATAATATCTGAAACTAGAACCGTAACCAACTGAACATACGACTGTAATCCAACGTTAGGTCATGTAGTCGTGAAGTCGCTACTTATTTGCAGTAAATTAAAATGTCATGAAAAAGACAGCAGAAATCTAATTATTTAGTTCTATGAAAAGAGGTAATCATAGTTATAAACTTTACTGTTTGGGTAAAACATGTTTTAGGTAATGCAGTAGGGTAAAAGGGTAGGTTTGGTGAAAATAAGGTTGAGTGTTCTTCCGACACAACGGAAGAAACTGAGTTGTCTTGGGACTTTGGACTCACCAGGCGTCTGAGGCAGGACTTTGTGCATCGGCTCGGCGAAGACGCCGGCCAAGAAGACCAGAGCACACACCACTAACCGAACCATGGTTGCTTGTGCCTCCTCACTGCACGCTCAGACCAATTTATACCCACACCCTTGGTGATAAAGGTGCATTGTGCACCTTATCAGATAGGTCAGGTCAGCAGATTTGGCGGCTAGAGACGCGGCGACTTTCACCGATGATGACTCAATTGTTTGGCTGACTGCGAGCTATTTTGACCTGGAGAGATAGCATGAGTTTGGCGTTACGAATTATATTATAACATAATCGAGGTTTGACTCGTTCCGATTACAATTCGAACGTATCGTGAATTCGAACTTATCTGGAATAGTTATTAACGTTCATTTACACGAAAGCTAAAAAAAGGACTTTTGTTTTCGAATAGTTCTTAATCGTAAAGTCAGAATCGTGCTACACCCTGTTCCAAGGGTAAGTGGTTGCTTGGTGATAATGTCAAATAAGCCATTCATAATAAAATGGCACATCATGCAATGTCTTGTTATCAATCGTAGTAAAAAATAGCAAAGGCACGTGTTAAGCTTTTATGAATGCTCATTTAAGAGGTAGCCTGTACAATTGTACATGTCCCTCTAGCTGGACAAAGGCCTTCTCTCAGAGAGAGAGTTCGAGCTTAATCACCGCGTGTGCTCAATGCGGGTTGGCGATTTTTGCGTTGAGGGTATAATGCCTCATGCGCTCAGGTTTCCTCACGATGATTTCCTTCACAGTCAGCGATTGGTATTGCTACTACAAATTCACAAATGTACGTAACTTTGAAATTAAACAAAGTCATAGATACATGCCAGCACCGGGAATCGAACCGAGGACCTTTCGCTTCAGAGTCCACTGTTCTACCCACTAGACCACCACCGCTTCTCTGAGTGCTCCCGAATGCTCATTACGTTCCTAAAATTACATCCAGACAGACGCAGTAATGGAATATTTAGTTTGAATATGTAGGTAGGTATGTAAATCACTCCCCCTATCACATTTCAATATTACTCTACGCCTCATTAAAACAGCCTAAACAGTTTTAAAGACCCAAATGAGCAATTAATCCAAAGTCGTATTAATATTAACTTGAGTGAGAGGGGGATAGAAAAAAACACATAATAAAATGCTATGACAGGCCCAATATATCACTGGGCCAGCAAGTTGCGGGCCCAGTTTTGACATCTGAGTAATTTATTGGCTCGGAAAAAGTAATTTGATAAAAATATATAGACCCGACCGCAGAAATTAAATAGGCGTAAATATACGTTTATCAGCAGAAGCAGATGGGACGAAATTAACCCAGTTACAAGGCATCCAATGGAAACCGCGTGATTAGACTAAAAGTAACTGTAAGCCTTTTTGATTTTATTTTTAACATCAGTTTTTTAGTAAGTTATATTATGTGTACTTGCTGTTGATTGCACTGTTATCATACCACAATTTCAATCGTTTATAAAAAAAATACTTTAAGTAACACTGTAGTAATTCGTTAAAACTGTAATAATAAACATTTATAATAAGTTGAAAACATTCACTCGGGTCAGAAAAAACAAAAATTTGGTCATTCACGGTCACAAAAGAAATTCAACGAGCTCAAATTAATCGGATCAGCTTCCAAGATCAGTATCCAGGTGGATGAAAAATTATTCCTTCTTCTTGAAGTGCCTCTCCATCATTGCAGGTTGGCAGTCAGCTCTTTGCACCGTTCGTTATTCATGCATAAATATTTTTTGGCTTTTACTTTGTGACATGTTTATTTTATTTAAATTTTTTGACGAAGCTTTTGTGAATTGTATTATGATTTATTGTATTTTTTGACATTTTGTTTGCATGAAATAAATAAAGTACATCAATGGTAGTGAAAAACAACCCACTTTGTGGGCTTTGCCGTAGTCGGGTGAAAAAGAAACAAATTACCGGATTGGCCGCACATTTGTTGTGCCCAAGGTGGTTGATTCGGGTGCGCGCGCAAAAAACTGCAGCGCCCGCGGCTGCATATTAACTCGCTACTTGCGCCTCTAGACGATATTCCTAATCGAATTACGGAATTTACCTAATCAAAGCAACAAAAGGCCTCGCATCCTTTCGAATAAAATGTTACATTTTTGTTATTAGAGGCCGTTAGTCTGTAACTTCAAGTTTTATCCCGCTATCGGGAAGTGGCATCTACGCAGTGAAAAAAAGCAAGATGGCGCTAGCCGATAGAATATAGAGGTAATAGAATAGATAGAATATTCGTCATTGTACACACGACAGCGCGTCAGACTGTAAACTTTTGTTGTTAAGTCGTAACCGAGTAGAGTGCTAGCGTGCAAGCGTCTACGTGCCATCGTGTGTACTATAAAAACCTTTAAAAAACAGACAGTGGGATAAAACTGTTAATCGAGACATTGTTGTGCTAGCTGACCCTGCGATGCTCAGACTTTGACTGCAGGCACCAGACCTTTTGGTCATTGGTCACTCAAAGCTTCGAACAGCTGCCACGAAATCTCTTTCACACATCGGACCCCCGAAAGGCAAATATATGTAGCCCTGCCCCAGGGCTCCGTATTTCGGCCTTATGTGCTCCTCTACTGTCGCTGCAGCCACACTGTTAGACCTGGGACTATGTCAGTATCTCTACATAGTATGAAACAAAGTCGCTTTCGGCGTCCGTCTGCTAACTCGCTAACTTCTTTTAAACCACGTAACGGATTTCGTGATAGTTTTTCATGGAAGGTTTATACGTATGTGCAGTTTTTTTTTTTTTCAATACAACACCCATGCGAAGCCGGGGCGCGTCGCTAGTCCATTTATGTTAAACTCTAGGCGATTCCGTAGAAAATACAGTTAGTCAGTCTAATTTCAAGGAAAATGTTGGCCAGTTCCTGATATCACTAAGCCAAAATTGACTCACGAAGTTTTCATTCGCCCACATCTAAGAGTAACACATTCTTAAAATGTGGCTGAATTAAAACTTCGCAATCCATGTAAAACAGATTATGGACCTAGTTCTGCAGAAAATATCCACCTCGCATTTTTTACAAAAATTAGTTATGAATGCAGCCATACTATTTTTGACGTGGCCAATATTTTGCAAAGACAGCCATGTCGATATCTCACTTAACGGCGGAGATACAAGTTGCAAAATCACGCCAAAGGCAGCCATTCGCACTAACAAATTATGTAAAAAACAGCCATCTTGGTGTAAAATGCAGCCAATTTCGACATTATGCGAAAAACCTATTTTGCAGAACTCAGCCATCTTACATGGCTGTTTTTTACAAAATTCAGAATGATCGGAGGTTGGAAGCTCGAATTGGGTAGGTCGAGAAAAAATAAGTACTTGTTTTTAAAGCTCTATTAGATTAAATAGAACATTTTAAGAATGTATTTTGGAGGAAAAAATTCTAAGCCTTTTATTTATATTTTTAATTAAATTTTAAACTTTCTCCGGATGTGACGTCATAAAAAACCAATTGTCTATGGTCAAATGCTAATCTGTGGTCAAAATGACAACTGTCAAGTCAAGCGCATCAATTTATCTGTGGTTCATTGTTTTGTTTTGTTTTCGTAATTTTCTGGCTTTCTATTTCAACCGATTGATCGACTAAACACGTACCTAATTAACCTTGCTTTAACCCGGACACCGAACAAAATCTCTGCATATCTTGAACTTGGCTTCACACGTAACCAGATACCGAAACCTCTTCACTTCTTGACCTTGGCTTTACACGTACCTGGACACCGATATTTGCTTTCACGATGGACCCTGGCCCTGGCACATCCAAAGGATTACAATGCTTTGTTCCGGTGTGCCCAAATAATGAGCAATCAACTCCGGACAAAGTATTCGGCGGATATGTGAACCACTGAAGTACGAATGGTGTATCCTAGCCAACACTGACTATAAAAAATCGAAGATAATGTTTTGTTGCGAAGATCTCAATGTAAGTAAACATAAAGCTTTTAGCCATTGCCTTCCCCTTTACAGGGCCTGCATATGGTTACTTCAAACTATCTAATGTTTAATAAAGTCCCTGTCTGTGTTGATTCTACATGATATTCATCTACTTTCTTTTAATTGCAGCTTGAAACGGATTTGAAAAATTACCAACAATGGAAGCTGATGAACCAAAAACCAAAAATGAAAACCAGCGCAAGATTCCAATCTCAAACTAATAAGGAAAATATTGAAAATGAAAAAGAAACTACATACGAGAAGTTCAGTAATGCACCTACACGCACAAAGCTGCTTTGCATGCCCAAGATAGGCGAACCTAAAAAAAAGGAAATTTGATGGCACCTATGCATGTTGAGTGCTCTACGCAGTGCAAAGTAAAAATGGTGGATCGAGCCGCAGGTGTACAGGCCATCTTCTAGACAGTCGGTCCAAGCAACGCAAGTCTAACTAGGATCCAGTGGCGAGTTATTACAGAGCCAGGAAAATTGAATTTTTTATTCCTTTGCACTTACAATTTTTTTTAGGGTAAATAAAACACTTCCAAAAATACATTGCTTTCTCTGATTCTTGTATAATCTCTTTCTTATAGTTTACCCAGTATTTAAGGATTTTCTTATTTATTTCAAGATGGGCTCGCTACACAAAAGCTCAATGTAGGCCTTCTCCAATAACACTGGGCTGATGTAGTTGATGCTTTTCTGTATCTTTACCAGCCAGAATAAAAGAAGCAGTGAATGTTTGCAGGCAGCCCCCTAAAAAAAGTTTTGTAGTTAGGTATATATACATACAGAGAAAAGATAGCAGGAAATATAATGTTTACAAAAATAAAGTACAAGCCGCTTCAGTAATGATTTCTTCAGTCTCTTGAATTTTTGCTAAAACATTGTACAGCTTGTTGCCTAATCTATGCTCTGACACTACTTAGGCCCTCACAATGCAGACATATCCCATAGCAGAATCAACGTATGAATCACGAGATATCCTGTAAAATAACTTTGCTAAATAAATAAAATTACTAATGATAACGTAAGAATGTTATGGATGATTTAAACTTATTTTTAAGTCTCCATCAGCAAAAAATATTATTTCTCTGGCATAAACTGAACTTTGAGCCACTCTGGCCTAAACTGAACAGTTCTACACTATATGAATCATTTTCTGTTTTAGCGTCTAAACTCTAAAAGGTGAGACAGATTTTTATGTTGCTGTATTCAAGCTTGATACAATGTTGATTAATGTGAACCAGCATGGTGACAAGATACTTACATCAATGCCTTAGCCCCTCTAATTTCAGCAATATTGTGGCTGTTATGTATTCTAGGATCATAATTATTTCCATATTAGGCAGATTGCGGGAGTCTGCTTTGTTGACCAAGTTATCGAGCCGCAGGTGTACAGGCCATCTTCTAGACAGTCGGTCCAAGCAACGCAAGTCTAACTAGGATCCAGTGGCGAGTTATTATCATCAGTGTCCAGTTATAAAAGTGGGAGTCACATTTGATGGGAGTTTACAGTATCCAGCTGAGCGGGAGTCACAAGGGATGGATGGGTTATAGGTCAGGATCGGTGCCACAATCAGTAAACGTTAACTTAACAAACAAGACGGAAATCGGAAACTTTAAACAAAACAAACAACAACAAAAATCACAAAATGTTATGGCTGGTCCACAATCACGCCACACACCCCGCGCACGCTTGGGCGGAGTTTCTTTTGTTTGTTTGTATAGAAAACCGACGCAAGGAGCGGCGTGTAAACACTTTTCGCGGAGGTTAGCGCGTGAATGTGGATAGGGCATTACTCAAACTTATCTGTCAAAAGTACATGACAGATTATTGGAGTTGCCAGCATTATCACAGTGCAAATTACCAAAAGTCTGCCGGCAAACTGTAATCTTATAATCTGCGCCGAAAATCGGCTATACCAAGACTAGAGCACTCTCAGAAATTTTATTACAAGAAACTAAGAAAAATAAACCACTGATCCTAACTCACACAGCCGCAAACCGATTTTCCGCTGTTTTTCGGAGTTAAGTGTCTGGTTGCCGAGTGAGTGACGAAAGCAGATTTGTGACGGAAGCAGTTTTGTGATTGCGCAGCATTTTAAAGGTACAAAGTTGGTTGTACTTTCGAATCAATATCGGAATCGCATTTAAATATAATTCATATTTCAGGAATTTTCTCTAAAGTTGGTAACACTATGATATTTCTCCGGCAAAAAGGAACTACGTCACGACCGTCCAGCAGAGACAATATGATGAAGGTCAAATGAAATGAAGGTCATACATAGTTTTGCATATAAAAAAATAACTACATGCTTATAAATTTTTTCGATTACTGCAAATAGCTCCAGAAGCCTATTCCTCGAAATGGTTTTCGAATCAGAAACATCTATGATTTTATGGAGAAGCCAATTACGTAAAAAGCAGCCAGCTGAGGATGGCTGTTTCTTACGAAATTAATAATAAATGGGAGATGCTTGCCACTTAATTCAACCAATGCTATCTAAAGCCTTATTTGTGAAGCGAGATACTAACTGAGCTACGCGATAGTGAAACTTAAAACTAAATCAAGGATGCGTCAAGCTTGGTCGCTGCAGTAAACAAGATTTCTTACTTAACTCAAGTAAACACTGAGGCATTGAAGGATGCTGACTGATTGCGTTCGTGCCAGGACACAAGCCTTTTGGTTTCTTTATCTACTGAAGAAATTCACTCTGTTTATTGAGTTTAAAAAATACGAAAATACTAGAGTCGTGCAAAGCTAACTTTGCAGTGGAGCATCCGAAATAGTAATTTCCGTACGTTGCTTTTCTATGTTTTCACCATATTTTCAATGTATTCCACAAAATAAAATTGTAACAGACAATAACTGACGTAACATGTACCACTTATAGAACTTTTAACATGTACCACTGCAACGTACGGAAATTACTAGTTCGGATGCTCCACTGCAAAGTTAGCTTTGCACGACTCTATGGCCAAGGATTTCTAAAACAATTCGGAACCCAAAGTTTTTTGTTCAAAAGTCCGTTATTGGCTTAATCTTATCTATATACAATATTGAGAAACTAATATCAATATTTTTTTATTTTGGTTCAGTAGTTTGGATTTTACAACGTTTCAAAGATACGGTTTTATGACGTCACGCGACGGTCTGCATACTGTTGGCGGTCATAGGAACAAAACATTTTAGCGCATAAAAACAAAACTACTGGACCAAAATAAAAATATATTTAAATTAGTTTCTCAATATTGTCTAAAGATAAGATTAAGCCAATAACGGACTTTCGAACAAAAAACTTTGGGTTCCGAATTATCGAGTTCACAGCGCTGTCTGTCTCTACATTTTTATTTGGCGGTGTGATTGTCTGTATGAATCGTGTGTAAACGATTGTCTTAGCAAAAAATATATCGAAACAGGACTTTCCTGAGGATCACACTAATTCATTTCATTTCATTTATTACATTCATTCCATTTCGCACTCTAAAACGCGAAAGTTTGTGTGGATGGAAGTTGGTTACTCTTTCACGCTGAAACGGCTAAACGGATTTGAATGAAATTTGGACTGGAGATAGCTTATACACCCTATTAATGCTAGCCATTTCCTGCGACTTGGTCTATGCTAATAGACAATAGATACGTCTGTGCGACGAAATCGCGGTTAAAAGCTATAAAAAACATCTAGCCTGAAGCTTGATTTCAATTGCAAGGAACAAACATAATAAAATTTAATTTGAACCTATCGTCATTTGGCAACAAAAGCCACATCTTGTTTATGCATTAGTTCTCCTCAACCCGCGACATCGTATCATGTTGTTCAGTGGTGAATAATGCCATCGTTTAATATTCATATATTTGTTTTAGACGCCATCCCGGCCCGACACTTAACCGATGGCTGTGTATTAATTATTGCTTTCGTAATCTCGTACATGGGTGCGCATTTGTTCAACCAGGCACTAGGCTTGACGAGCCGATGATGGTATAACTAACAACAAGTGTACTTAGCAAAGTGGCCAAGTATAGGGTTGGATTTATAAGATAAGATTGAGAAACCCTTTAGTTGTCACTACAGAAATACAGCGCTTAAAGCCGATTTACACTTCAATAAGTAAAGCAGCGAGTTAAGTTGTTAGACAGTTGCCAGTAAACAGTTAAGTATTAAGTAGCGTCCATACACATTGGTAAGCGAGTTATGTGGCAGTTATGCGACGAAAACTACAGCTGCACTATACTAAACTCGCCCGTCTACACGCCGGGAGGGGACTTCGCACTTGACTCGCTGATCGATAGGATCGCCGTTACTCAACTCGCTTGTGGCGTTCAAACGTAATTTTTCAATTCAATTCAATTCATTTATTTCAATAGTATTTTCAATAGTATTAAGTACTACATAATTCATAATAGCTAAAATATAATATAGGTAAAAATGTACACTTTACCTGAACTAGAATACAGCTGTATTCTGTAATTCAGTAATAACAACTTAACTCCCCATAGTGGCAAGTTAACTCGCCACTGTACTTATTGAAGTGAAAATTGGCCTTAAGAGAAGCCAAGGTTGAGATTTTATTTTCCCTGAGGCTTGCAGCAGCACCTTACTATCCCCAAAATACTACAGCCGATTTGATGATAAAATTATAGCATTCAGTCTGAACCTGTAAAATTCTGAAAAAATTACAGAAATATACTTATTTTTCCTGATTTAATTCTCTACCTACATAACCGTTTGTGACAGGAGCAACCGGTGCACAGGGGGTCTACCGGCTAAAACGAAGCCGATTACCATTGGCGAATATCAAAGTTCGATTTATGAAAAAATATGAACTGGGTGGCAGTAGGTACTTTTTCAAAAATTGAACAATCGGCTTCGTCTTAGCCGGTAGACCCCCTGTTTTAGTTAAGACGATCTCTAGTAACCACAAATCGCAAGTCAGTTTATCCCATTCAAGATGTTTTTCTCTCAATTGGCGTTGCAAATATAAAGCGTTAAATCTAGAAAACAATGTCCACTCAAGCGAACGGAGAAGTCAACAAAGAGGATCACTTTACCCAATTAACAACAAACAAGAAAACAGCCTTGGACAATAAGCCTTAAACCCTTTTGCGAAAGCGGGATTAGGTACCTCAATCTGCAAAATATTTTGTCAAATTCTTGTCACAATTGGTGGTCTTACCACGATACATGCTTTGTCCCCCGTTTGTCACTTTCTTTTTTCTCCAATTGTTTGCAAGTTGGGCGCAAATTGGAATGTCAACATGGTGCTTTTAAAGTCGGTTTATCTAACACAAGAGGTGACAATGCGACAGTGTTATTGTTTCCTCTGGCATTACTTTCACTCTGCTGACCACCAAGAAGACGGGTATTCCGCAGGTGGCTCTTATCGTACGCGATATAAGGGCCTGTATCGAACAAAACAGCGTACTTACTAATGTCGCTGTTGGTATGTTTATTACTTTCTTACTTTTAACAGTGCAAGACTATTTCCGAACCAGATAAAAATTCAAATTTTATTTATTTATTACTGTAATATTTAGACAATTTATGATTATCAGTGAGCCCTGCACTAGGAAATCCTGTATCGCAGGTATCGCAAAACATCCTTTTGTCGTCTAAAATTATAGGTACCTACATGCGTTTACAGAAAAGGTTTTGTTGATCGTTGAACTCATCAATGCAAGCTACTTTTATCATCGAACCAAATCTGAAAGCAGATAATGTGATATGTATACCAGCTAATTCAAGCTTAAAATATTGAAAGGTTCCAGTGTGATCTCTTTAGACCAATGGTTTGTACCTAGAACGATTTTCAAATATTTGACATTACCATTTGGTAATTGTTTTGTAGTGGCTAGTGTATAAAACTAGCCTGTCTAGCTAGCCTTTTACTTTAATTCAGTACTTAGCCCAAAATAATAATATGTAGGAGGTTTGCAATTTATTCATATTTAAAACTGTGAACTTCTTTTGTTTTCAGTTTTGAGACCTAAACCGGTATAAGTCATACCTCGGATGAATCAGCATAGCGACCACACAAGCTTATTCCCATTACCAAAAAAACTAACGGATTTTTTTCCATCTCAATCGTTCAAATCGTTACACTAAAAATCCGACGTATCGTGCCGTATGACCATAACAATTACGAGCTATTCTTTATTGTTTTAATTATCAATTTCTGTTAATGGTCAAGTCTTGGCATTGTAATCCTTCGAATCGAATACCTATCAGATATTTATTGAACTCAAGAGTCTATGATGTGATATTGTAATTAAGTACTATGGTACAATACCTATTTAGACTTTACAATTGCTTGTATTTATAGTTAAACAAAATATTTAAGATGTTTTTTAATTAGTTTTAAATCAAGACTCGTCTAGACTACTTGAGATTGTTTTTAAGCAGTTTTCATAGCATGAAGTACTCTCACTTCAGGCTATTCAGCGAGCCCGTCTACTTATTATTAGCGCGATAGGTAGGTACCTACTTATTTTAATTAAAATATCGTTCGTACATAATAGATATTAATTTCGAAATTAGATATTTGAAAGGAGGTTTAATAAGTGGATACCGGATATCCGGAGAGGCTAGCCACTAGCCACCTGGTGGTCCACGGTCGCAAAGGATATGGAGCGAGCCCAACTGAGTGGACAGACAACCCAGGATAGAAAACCTGGAGTAAGATAACAAGGAGAGTAGACCCCAAATAATAGGCAAAGACAAAGAAGAAGAAGTGTTAGTAACTAGATCAACTGTCAAATATAGTGTCCCAAAAAAAATGCCTGGCATTTTTTTGCAGTTGTTAATATTAAGTGAGGATACCTAAGTGATTAAGCTCGAACTCTCTCTCTGAGAGAAGGCCAGCTAGTGGGACATGTACAATTGTACAGGCTACATCTTACTCTTACTTACTTTACCTAATCAGTCGGTGAGTATTAGTAAATTGTAAACAAATTTCGAACTTATATGGTAAATACATTGTTCTTATTCTAATCAACTAGAATCAGCCTAATTTGATAGCAGTATAACCAATAGATACATTGGTAACATATCAAACTACTGAATAAACTAATACATTTTCCAATCTCGCTAACCGTGAGAACATTGTGAGGAAACCCGCGGGTTAGTTGGCTCCGCACGTATTGACTTGTCTTTCCTGTGCGCTAGGCTGACTAACTGCCAGTTTCTGAATTGAGAAATTCGCTAAGCAAATGGGTAAGTATCGTCCTGTCTCTGCAGATTTCTCACAAATGAGTGTGACAGAACGATAGTTATGTATTTGCTTAGCAAAATTCTCAACTCAGAAACCGGGCCTAAGACTAAGGCCCGGTTTCTGAGTTGAGAATTTTGCTAAGCAAATGGGTCAGTATCGTCCTGTCTCTGCAGATTTCTCACAAAACGGCGTGACAGAGCGATACGTAAGTATGTGCTTAGTAAAATTCTCATTTCAGAAACCGGGCCTTAGTCAGGGCGGTATAGGTGCTGGGCAAGCCTACTCAATCTAAACAATGTCCCAGGCACTGCAGCGTCCTAGTGGTCACCCATATAGTGTGCATAAAGGTACCACTGGACGCTGTATAAATCCTCTCATTACGTTCATTGTCCAAACGTTGTCGGCTAGCTTCGGCGCAAACCTGGTTTAAACTTTTCGCGTACCTATCATTTTATTTTTGTAGGTACAAAGTACCTACAAAAATAAGTAAGTGCTAAAATAAGTGTAAGTTTTAAGTGCTCTTGAGATATCAATATCTAGAGGTAAAAGACCCATAAGGTCACCTTTCACAAATTATTAGCGGACCAAAAATATTGACGATAACTCTCGAGTCACATTGTGAATAAGATAACCACTATCAATTAGTTAACAATCGGTTTATGTGCCGTCTTAACTACACCACAATAAAGCACAATATTATAATTAACTGACCCGGTGAACTTCGAGGGGCTGGTTTCATGATGGCGCTGTTAACCGGAGTTTAGTCAGTTCGTTTATCATCCTGATTTTTACAATAAACTATTTTGGTGGATGATGGCTTGTGAAGTGATTTCGATGGTAAAATCGATGTCATGGCCAGATCATAGAATTAATCACTTTATGATGTGGCCGACCATTGCTTGAAATGGTTTTATTTCATGATGACAGCTAATAAAATAAAAGTTCTAAAAGTTGTGACAGATGGCGTTGATCCGACGAGTCTATCACAGAGTAACTTAAAACAAAAAGTATTGACTTTTGAATTGACTTCATCTTTCATCGTTCGTTGGGCCGGTGTGTAATGAGTTTTGTCATGGTCACCATATTTTTTTTAACGTTACATAAAAAACTCCATGTCCCGTCAGTGACATCTAGTTACAAATTTGGAACTACAACTCATGAGCTGTCAGAAAATGGGCCATTTCGACATCGTTTTTCATCTGCGAAAGACTGTGACCTGAAAGAGTAATCTTAATAGGGTTTCAAAAATATTATTCGCCTCAACAGATACGATGGATGAATTGGTGACAGCGCTACGGGTTCAACATCTGTCTCGAGCTAAGTAATCTGACAATCTGAACCATGGTTACTTAAACCCCGGGTTAACCCGCTCAGTGGTGGCGGACCCGCGTGGCGATGCGCATTGGCCGCGCATCACACCTGTGGCCGGCGGCGTCGAACACTCGCCCTCGCTCACCGCCCGATCATCGCATGGGAACCCTGAGCTGTAGGGTTGCCATGAAAAACAAACGGGTAATTCTACGGCAGAGAAATTCCCATGGCATTTTTATTTAAGGGTTTTCAGATAATTTGATGTTCTCACATTACTTTAGAACACATTAGTAACAATTTTATTGTTACAAAAGTTTATTCTAATTAAAAACCATGCACCAAATTTCAAAATTACGTTAAAATTCACATTATGCTTCGTCCAAAAAAATAAAAATAAAAGAAATAATGTCAATAATAAAACCCAAAAACATGACAAAGAAAAAATAATAATAACAATAAGCCAATACCTACTCAAATAAACCACCCCGGGCCACATCCGACCCAAAGGTCCCCATGACGCTAGCAGCGTTACCACGCTGAACCGCCAGGGAGATCCTCTGCATCAGATATGCCCCGGAGCGGTAGTAAAACCCACGGTTCCTCAATCGGCGACCTATCTCTTTGACAAAAACCTTGCCCTGAATTCCCCAAACCCTAGTGGTTTCAAGAGCAAGAGGATAAAAAATATAACTATTTAGGAGAGGGCCATACTTCTGACATTTAAGTCTTGCAGCTTCTTCCGCCGCGGCGCCAGAAAAAACACATGATCATATTTTACATGATTATAAAATTGTTACTAATGTGTTCTAAAGTAATGTGAGAACATCAAATTATCTGAAGACCCTTAAATAAAAAATGCTATGGGAATTGCTCTGCCGTAGAATTACTCAAACGCCCGATTTCTGCAAGCGCAAGATCGATCAAAATTAAATGTAAAAAAAACTAAAGCCTTTGCATCTACGTAATTTGATGATTTATACAGGGTCCAGTGGCACCTTCACTCATACTAGGAGGGTGCAGAGACCACTCGGCGCTGCAGTGCCTGGGACATTGTTTTTAGATGGAGTAGGCTTGCCCAGCACCTATACCATCCTGATAGCTTCTGATCAAATGTAATAGGTGATTCAACGAAGATTAATTCGAAATAGTGGCACGTGATCCTACTTTATTCCACCGATTACAAATGCTAGTATCAAGTTTGCCCATAAACAGACAGACAGATGCTGAAAGCGACTTATTTTTATACTATGTAAAATTGGTCCATGGTCACCCTACAAACACACTCACTCCCATGAGAACCAAAAAAACGCGTCCACTAGAAATATGGCCGTTTTCAGATTTTATTGATTCGAAATGCCTAATCGACTGATTGATTTCTTTATTGGCCGGCAATATTATTATGTTCCTCAAAAGATACAAGTATTTTCATTAATAATAATTTAATAGACACAGGATGTTACCAAGTCTTGTCGATCAGGGAAATACGAAAAAGAAAAACAGATTTCTACACTAATGCTTGGATCGGTTAGCGGAAAATTTAATAGAATAAATACTTAAAGTTTTTTTTAATCACTTCGTCTAGATGAAAAGTGAATAATGAAAACGAGCATGGACTAAGCCAAGATGCTAAGAGATGCTGAACTAAGGCCCGGTTTCTGAATTGAGAATTTTGCTAAGCAAATACTTAACTATCATTCTGTCACGCTCTTTTGTGAGAAATCTGCAGAGACAGGACGATACTTACCCATTTGCTTAGCGAATTTCTCAATTCAGAAACCGGCAGTAAAGCCCGGTTTCGGAATTGAGAATTTCACTAACCAAATGCTTAAGTATCGTTCAGTCACATTCTTTTAAGTGACATCTGCAGAGACAGAACGATACTTAAGCATTTGGTTAGTGAAATTCTCAATTCAGAAATCGGAGGTAAGCCTCTTAGCTAAGCCGGACTATTCCAAAGAAAAACTAAACCTTGGGTTTCCTCACGGTGTTACCAGTAACAAACATCGCGAGAAAAACTCCCTAAGTTATAATAGAAATCTCGAGTTAAATTCGTATTTATTTTACGCGAAAAATTTGCGCGCTGAATTTTATTCCGTCCCTCAATGGCGAAACTTCAAAGGGCGATTTACAAAATACTCTAAATTATGTTTGTTGAGATTGTTGGCGCAGGATTAGGGATGATCCCGCTTTTCCGTTTAAGCCCCCCTTTTATAGATTTGTGCTCGCCCCGACGGATATTTTCGTATATTATCTCTTTTGCAAAAGTGTCTAGGAATAATATTATCTGCGAATGTTATTGGGTAGGAACTTCGTACACTAACCTGTAGTCTAATCCTCTAACTTCAACATCAATCTTGATCCCTTTCGATTTGACAGTTGAAAGATTTTGACAAACTTCTGACAGCATACATATGAAAGCAGATTTTATTAAAAGTGACTGTAATCTTGACTGTCATCAGTTTGTTTGATCCATTCAAACTTAAACAATCCATTGATGATTAAGGTCCGAATGAAAACCGAAACTATTCGGTTATTTAGACAGACCTAAAAAAAAAAAAGTGAAACCGCATACAAAATACAAAATGTGCAGTGCTTAATAAAGCTTAAGTATCAGAATTCAATTTGATTTCAAAAACATGATCGTGATCGTAATTACAACCTTGGAAGGGATTGTGAATATTGTGATTAGGGTTGCCAGGTCGTCTAACCTAATAGCCGGACAGACCAGCCAGTTTGGCCGGACATTTGGGTAAAAAAGCCGGACACCCAAAATTATTAAGGATTTTCTGTCTTACCAAAAACACGACAATTTTTTTTACGTAAAACAGTGCCATCTAACGAACGACTTGCGTACCACTCAGAACAAACGAGACATCTAGCGCAGTGTTGCCAGGCCCATTTTACGAAGATCGGTTTTCAAAAAACGCTACCGAGGTGCGAGGTAAAGCCTAACAAAAGCCGGACAGGCCGGACACCGTTTAATTTGGCCGGACACTCGATCAAAAAGCCTACCTATGTCCGGCTATAGCCGGACGCCTGGCAACCCTAATTGTGATACATATTATTCAAGTTGCACAATCAAACCCTAGGGCCATGACCTTCTGAAGACGTTGCTGAATAAGGGTGATCACATGCGTACTTTCCTGTTTTCATATCATGAGCATGTTTGATCATAAGTTGCGTACTTTCGCGAAAAAAACATGACTTTCGCCGTTCATTACTGATTTAATAAGCACTAACACAAAACGAAAATGTACAGAAGGGTAATTTTCCTTTGCGGTGTTTGGCATGAGGGGGCACTAAAATAATGCTATCTTTGCGGCGAGAAGATAACAAGTTCGCTCATTCGCTGTATCTTTGAAATTTGTATTCAAGAGTATGCGCATCATCGTATCGTTATTATACCTACTTAAATCCACAAATCCGGAGTATCGTTTGACCGACATAACCGTCAAATTCAAGAATAGGGCAACTTATGTCTGTCAAACAATACTCCAGATTTGTGGATTTAATAGAGACCTTCACTTCATATTATTATTATTTTATGCATTGATTTGCACTTTGTGATTCGGGTCGTCTTAATTTATTGTGTTACTTCATACCTACGACACAATTTAATTTATTCAGAAACTTGAAGAAACGCCTATTTACGGAGTGGGATCCTAGTTTGACAGTTGATATGCCATATAATAAATTGTAACTATTTTGTTCTTCGGAAATTAAGGAATTAGGAACATCTATAAACATCTCTGAAAAAAATCAGGACCCCGCACTTTGTTTTTTAAATCAATTATTCATGCTAAAGATTGGTACAGAAAAGTGTGAACAGGCCAGTGCTTTAGGAATAGCACTGGCCTGTTCATAAGTGTTAAATACACTTATGAACAGGCCACTATAAGTGTTAAACTGGATAAAAGTATCGAGAAAATAATGCAGAAGGAAATAGTGCAAACTTCTTTCAACTGTTAGCGCAACGTCTGGCCAAAAGACATTTTCACATCGACAGGTAAATACTTGCTGACTGGCTTGTTGCTGGTTTATGTCTTGTCTTCAGTGTTTTTTTTTAAATTATCAATACAACATCTCTAGTGACTGTTTAGCTGTTTATAGTGCGATGTCCTTCTGTTCTGTCGTACTCTGTAGCCCAGTGGTAGAGCGCGCGTGTCCGCACATGTAATGAACTAGGGGACAACTTCATTACTTAACGTAAACTCTAGGGTCGAAACTGAGAGCTATTCCTTCCTCTAAGAACAGAAATAATGCAATGGCTTCTTACACAAATCTTCTTTTTTGTGTGTCTACTAAAGCAGGTTGGTCGTTGACTGTTTTCTATATCTTGCCAATCGAAATAGGTACTTCTTCAGCGATGGTTACCTCACGAATGTTTTTGAGTGCCCTGTTCCACCAGCAAGCCCGCCTCTTTTTCTCTCAATCTTGCCCACTTGAAAATGTCGGCAACTGTCGTGCCATATACAGGGTAATTTTTAAATAGCTTTATTCCTGACACAAGTCAACTTCAAAATATGATTTCCAACAATTTTTCTTCTATGACTTTTCAGAAAGCTCGATATTCTTTATTTATTGAACGTTTCTTATTATTTAAAAGCTTACATTTGTACCATTTCAGCGGTCCTTGCGTGACGCGCTTTCGTGTCCCTCTCTACGACCTTTCTAGCCTCTCTTGCTCCTATTTCTTATTCCGGGCTGCAAATTTTGCATCGAAAAAAAAAATCTGTATAGTCGACAGCATGTAGACCCTTACACGCGTGCACTCTATTCAGTTACGTTACGGGCAACTTTGCAACGAAAGTGTAACCGTCAACGTGTTGTTTACTCTACCTAAGTCTGTAGGACAGTTCTTATGTTTCGCTTCCGGAAGGAAGGATCCTGTGTGTGTAGACTGGTTCGTAGAAATTACTAGTGAAAGGCTATGGGTTTTCATACTTGTTGAATTTTATTGGCTGGATTGTTTGCTAGTGCTTTTTATAATGCTGATTACTATTGCGTTATTATTGCATGCCGCGAGTTCACTCACGATTATGTGGCTCTTAGGGTGGTATTCTAGAACGCTACTTAAACTCAGTTCAAACTAGAACGCTACTTAAACTCTGTTTAAACTCAGTTCAAACTAGAAAGCTCCTTGAACTCTGTTTAAACTCAGTTTAAGTAGAGTTTAGTAGTGTCCACTGTCGATAAAACAGTGCAAGTTTTGATTTGAATATCCTTCCCTTCATATCAAAACATGCACTGCTTTATCGACTGTCTGAACTCTGTTTAAACTGAGTACCACCCTTAGAATATTATCTATTTTGTGATGACCAAGAATTTCAAAGGACCCTAGCTGTGCAGGGTGGCAAGGGCGCCAGTATTTTGGTACTAATAAATCCTAGATATAGTTTAGTACAGAGTGAGAAGTGTTGTGTGCATAAAAAGCCTTACTCAGCAGGGGTTGATGATTATGATGACGATGATTATGACGGTGATGATGATTAGCGCAGAGGTAACTCAAAACTAAGGTCTTGCCGTATTTATTTTACATTTCAATATAAGTTTATTCATTGAAACTTTGTGGTTTTGTCGATCAATTTGACTCACCCATGACCGGTACAAAAGTGCACAAATCTGACAAAATACTGGCAACTTAGCAATCAAAAGACCAAAAGAAGAATCGGCACAAACTGACTCGTAAAAGTACCATAAAAATCCAAAACTGTGAAGAGAGACATTCATCGATCCACATTTCATCCAAAATTACACGTGTTTGCTCGCTTATGCTGCGTTTAGACCAAAAGAGCGACGCATAGTGGATGAATCTATAAAATATCGAGGAATGCTTATTTCACACTTACTAGTTTTCTTAGGGTATCGATGGCAGAACTTTAGTGAACATATTGAAGATCTACACAACCCTACTAATCTAAACGAATTTTTTTAGGTAGGTAAGTGCAATCACATGCTACGAGTTTCACAAATTAATAGGCTCAAAAAACTGTAAGTTTTACTTTTTTGATGGAAAACTTGACTTAAATCCTGCTATCCCTTCGGTGGCACATAGGGCTCGGAGAAATGTTCTCCACTTGAGACGATCTAACGCAGCTCATTTGAGATGAACTTGGAAAGCATGTGGGTTCCGACTGTACAATAAAGAAAGGATAACCATTTTCTCGCACGGTTTAAAAGTATCCTTGCACTCTTATCCGCTGAGGACCTTACAAAGACTTGCCTAAGTACGCATTCAAAACTGAAGCCTGGCGAAAAGAGCCTCAAGCTAGGACAACATAAAACCGGCCAGATGACTGTGTTTCCGAGCAATTTTTCTTCAAATGACTCAATATTGAACACCTCGCAAAGTTGAAGATAAAAACGTCGGACAAACTGAGCGTATAAATATCGTAAGTACGATCGACTATCTCACACATATCCCTCCCGTCTTTAAATTTTTTTTTAATATTTACCAAACTTCGAAACAACCATGTACAAGTAGGTACCTATAGTGACTTTTTGCGATAGATACTGAAAAAGTCTTGCCTAGCACCTACACCATTCTGTTAGCTTAGTCCTGGTTCTCAGGAAAGAAATTTGAAGGGTGGCATCGCGGTTATTTGGACTTTATTTGATTACCTAATTTAATTTTAATTTTTTTATAGTGACTAAACAGCTCTCAGTTTTTTGACTTTATAGGTCTAAATTGTTTGACAGCCCATTGTTATTCATCGATACTTTTTTATTTCCATCCGTGATGTCAGAATCTAGACTCACTAAGCTTATCGAAATGTCATCATTTGTTTTGCTCCTCTGGCTTCCAAGGCTGACGAATCACATCATCTTTTTCGACTTTCCTCAAGCGAAAGAAAGTCCGAATTGTGGTCCAAAATGGTGAAATTGGTGAAGCCATTTTGTCACGATGCTAACACCTGAACCCTGTCATCAGATTCTGGGCCGTGGTGAAGCGATTATGGAAGCGTTTCACTGAGGTCAATCAGATTGGGCAGGTTGTGATTTACCGTTCGATTTTCAGCTGGTTCTTGTCACTGTCAATGTTTTATTGAAGTGCAGTTTCACTACAGAAGAGATATTTTTTGTACGGCCCATATTTTGCTTGTTCTTGCATGGCAAGCTTAACCCATTCAATTTAAAACAATGTTCCAAATTCTGTCAATATTTTTTTTGCAATAAAATTAAGTATGATGGGGCATAGGCCTTCTCTCAAAGAGAGAGCGTGCCACAGTGGAATCGGTGGTATTATGCCTTAGACGCTAAGAAAAGTTCGGCTAAATGGAATTGGCGAAAAGTCATTCTGATCCATCGCAAATCGAGTTGTAAGATTAGCTCTACAGTGATTTTCAAATTCAATTATGATACATCTAGTTTCACAAAATAGATTACTTACCAGATTACGAAGCAATCGACGCTTCTTTGTGTCAGGGGACAATCGTAGTAAGACCGATTCGATTTAGACTTGAAATCGATTTTTCCGAGTCACATTCGGGTTTACTTAAAATTCGTTAAATGTTTCTAAGGGATCCCAAATGGTAGTTAATCTAATTTTTTCGCTATCTTGAGTAGGTTTTTGTAGAGTGAAGCTTTCTCCTTATGAAAAGTATTCCATCAGTATATTTTGTAAAGACTTCTTTCATTGGTCGAATTACCCAAAAAAGGTTGCTATTTTGTGGCAAAATCATCAAGGAAACTCAAACGCGGACGTTGAAATCCAATTCGCAACGTTTACCTTTATTTTCTCAAGATTTCTTCGATTTCACTAGAACATTCAACTTCTATTTGTAAGTCAGCGACCGGCTTAAAGTTTGTCACGAGGGGCCAAAATACCCAACGAAACATAAAAACAGACATACTATTGGACTGAAAACCTTTGCACAGGTAAGCCAGTGGTCTCAAATTCAAGTCCCAGCTCGAGCAATATGTTTAAGTCCTTTTCAGTCTTTTGTGTTTGAATTTTATGTATTACAAGAAACCCATAGTAGAAGCCCATCACTTTGCCAACCTTCCACCAAATCTGCATATCGGGAGATAGGTATATCATCAATAATTTTATGACAAGAGCCGAAATTTAATTACATCTGTCAGCGGAGAATTTTATTATTCATATTGATTTGAAGCCTCGCCTCCTCGTGCCTCGTGTAAAGGTTAACCCGCGGCCGCCCCAAGCGAAATTATTATTAATCATGATGAATTAACGAAACTGTAGCACAATCAGTAATTAATAGCCCATATTTATCGGGCGAGGCATAAATACCATCTTCGTGTGCTGCTACACAGATTAGAACGGATCAGAAGACTTCTTAGTGCCGGAGTCATTTCTTCATCAGAGTAGAAACATTTGTATGTAATTCTTATCACTGATTATCATTATTTCTGAAAAAAAAATTATACGGATCATACAGACCCCTTCGCTTCACAGTGAGGCCATGGAGCAAGACCAGTATACCTAGATGAAATAAATATAGGTACAGCAAATACCTATACTGCACTATGGGTGCAAATAATACGTTTGTCACTTCATATTTTATATTAGTCATCGTAAAGCTTGAAAAGCTTATAGTCATCGATAATATTGAAGGCAACATACTACGTGGAAGAACAACAACTATATGGACAGATCAATTGAAGAAAAATAAAGTTACTAAATTTTAGAGCGTGGTGAGAGTGGCCGATAACTGAAATCAATGGAAAGATTCGAACGTTCCCAAAAGTTGACAACCTAGTTCATTGTGTTCTTCAGACATAAAGGACTAATAAGGAAATTGTTTTAAGTTTGTATGCAGACGACTTTCTGTGTTTATTATGTGGCTCTATCAAGAAAAAAATTAAGACTAGTCGCTACTCCTAGTTTCTCTTTGATTGTGATTTAAACTCTACACTAAAGTTCAGTTTCGGGAACCAAGTCTTAAACATTTAGACACACACAACTAGGTATGTCTTTAATTATTAGGAGTTTAACTAAGTTTAACGGACAAACCTAACATTCCTCATTACGTTATTAGTGAGCAATCTCGATAGCCGCAGACCTCCAGGTGTGAATACATAAATATGTACACTGGCGACCCGCTGGCAAGCTCAAGCCCGCTGTCATATTAACTGTTACATTAAATTACTGCCTCGAAACTTCTCCCATACTCTGCCAGGACCAAACGACTGGAAATTGGTCTTTGAACTCTAGAGGAAAAGGCTCAAGGTTAGTTGGAGGTTTGAGGGTGTTTAAAACTTTTTGGCTTCTATAGTGGCGGTTGTCGGCAATGTACCGCGGCTCGCACATTGATTTCGGCTGCGACCTCTCTACTTGCATTGGAAGAAACAGAACGCGCAACGAATTACGTGAAAACCAGACGCTGCAACGACATGCAAGAGAATTACGTGTAAAATTGCTAAGATTATACGATGGTCCCTTGGTCAGGTACAACTAAGAAATTGTTGAGATTATCAACATTCGCAGTTAATTTTATTTTTTTGTTTCGTTTTGAGCCCAACGATTAGAAACCTGAAGCCAATGACCACGAATAGAAGCGTGAAAATAAAATAAGTCTGTTCTACCTATGTCAACAGACAGACTTACTCAACTTAAATATCCAGTTGTAGATGCGATAAAAAAAAAATCCGCTCATGGTATCTAATAAGACAGAGGTCTTAATAATAGACAGGATCCCAACAGAGTTCCGCAGGGTCTGAACCGATCGCATTGACTGCTTTCTCGAGACCAGAGAAACGTCATCCTTCTGCATCTCCTTATTTAATATTTTGGCTTCGTCTCCCCCGAACCGACTTGTATTTTTTGTCGATTTGTTTGTTTTAATAATATTTTATCCGCTTTGATGGAGCGGGTGCATTTATCAGCATTGTGAATAATAGCGGTCCCAGGTTTGAGCCCTGAGTGACGATGCCCTAGCTATAGCTAATTAATTAGGGAACGTATGCTAATGAGGGGCCTCTTATAATGAGTATCGGTTAAAATAAGTGTGTTTTAAGGTGTAAAAGGTTGACTTACGGCTGAAACCAATAATAATTATGTATGTTTTACTAACAATAAAATTTTTTGTTATTGTTAGTAAAACATACATAAATATGCCATTAATCATATGCTAAAATAAGCTAAAATAGAAGGACTGTTATTAATTAAAGTCCACGGCAGGCTTGGATTAAAATATATGAACTACAGTATAATTATGTCCCAGTCAATGATAAAGATAAAAGACGTTTATTACCTCAATGCACATAAAAAAGTTAACAAAATAATGAATGAGAGAATTGCAGTGAAGCTGAGATGGTATTTCTGTTTTACCGTTGTTGTAACCTGCTTAATACCATCGAAGCCTGTATGTTGTTATGAATAAAGATTTCTAATATCAATATGCTGAGGGCCAATGACCTTTTTCTTAGAAACAACCCCTGAATAAGTAGGTTAGAGTGTATGATAATCTTCGTCGCACAGGACTTAATCCTCATATAAATTCAGTAAAACGAAGAAAATATTTTTCATAATAAAGTGCTGGTACTAATAACCCATCAAGTTTCGTGTTGACATTGATAAACGTTTTGAAGATATTTTCGCTGAAAAAAAAATAGGCGGCGCACTTTTTTTCAGCTAAAATATCTTGCAATATGTAGGTAGGTAATCGTATGAGGTAGTGGCCACCCCTTGTGTCAGAGTTTTTAGGCCACCCAAAGGGCAATATGCAATATGTAATAGGCAATATGTTATGGATATCAACATGAAACTGGCTGTGTTAGATAGGTCTCACCTAATTCTAGGGTTTGATATGTGAAAATTTTCGATTTCCGACTCGATTTTGTGCATTTTTCTTGGCGCACGGGCTATTCACTATGCACCGCGCCTTAAGGATTTACTGAACTCAAGTTATCAATAACACGTGAATTGTCATTTTCTCACTCAGTATGTGACAAAGGATAACCCGAACAATGTCTTTACAATAAGACATTCGTACCACCAAGTACGACCAATAGGTCGCTCTGAAAACGCACCGTATCAAATACGTGTCAGAGTTGGTTCGTTACGTATCGTTAACCAGTCTTCACGTATCATTATTTTGTGACCTTCGGGCACAGTCAGCAGTCAGCAAACCTTTTGTTCTACAATCACTCTTATATTTTGCTGGATAAGAGTTGTCGCAGTCTACTTCACGTGGTCGCTGGTATGGTAATGGTTAGAAGGACATGTCGCCAGTGAAGATTTTTTTAGGCGCTTCCTAATAGGCCAGTGTCATTAAATTAACCCCTATGTTGGTAAATTCGACTAGCGAATGTGCAAGTCATTGGTGATATGAAGTACCATATGCTTGTTTTGTTTGAGGATTATGAAGAAAAATATGAGCTTATGAGCGCACTGAGGGTTCCATACCTCCATAAAATGTAATCAGGTTGTACGGACCCTCGGTGCGTGAGTCCGACTCGCGCTTGACCGATTTTTATTTGTTGTTATACTTAGGTACTTGGTATGATTAAGCCCAATAATTATACCAAGTTTTATCATTGTATTTTTTCAAATTTTTGCGATAGAAGGGCGAGCAAAAAGTGTTAATACTCTATTGTTGTATAGGGACCCCCATATTTTAAAATTTATTATACAGGGCGTCCCACGGCTATGCCACATGGAGGGAAAGTACCTTAAATATTGTAAATGGAACATTTTACTGAAAGAAGACATTATTTTAATTTTAAAAACAATTTAAACTGCATTCACAGATATTGAAATAATTACATGGTTGAACCGGGAATCGAACCCGTTACATGAGAAAAATAATTACCCTGTAGTTTTATCATACTGATCGAAAGGCTTCATCATAAGGATTATTTTTTGCTAAATAACATAGTGTCAGAAATAAAAGGAAGACCATGAATGAAGAATGTCCGTGGGTCTGTTAAATCACTTGAAACTTTATGACCGTGTAGCCTAAAAATTTAGAAATACACCTGTTTTTGTTTCATTCAAATCGAGCCAGTAGTTTTAAAGTTACGACGGTTTTAGTTTCCGTCCTTTTGGAGTTTTTCGCGCGAGCGCGGCAAACTCGCGTGACGTCACAACTCTACACGCACCCGACACATACACCGTAACACTCATTCAAACGGCTGTATCTTTGGAACCGTACTAGGTAGCCAGTTGAAATTTTAAGAGATTATGTTTTATTATGGTTGATTACCCAAGAAATAATAAAAATAAAAAAATATTAAAAAATAAGAGGGGTCCCCATACAAAAAACGTTGTTTTATACTTTTTGCTCTTTAGAAAAAACGGTAAGAAATACAAGCATCAAACTTGGTATGATTATAGGACTTACTCCATAGTATAACAAAAAAAATATAAAAAACGGTCAAGCGCAACTCGGACTCACGCGCCGAGGGTCCGTATAACCAGTTTTTTTTAATGTATGGTGGTACAGAACTCTCAGTGCGCGATTTCTACTCGCACTTGGTCAGTTTTTATGTGTGTTTAGTCAGTGTTACAGTAGTGTTTTAATATAATATTACTTAGTTATAACGTTAAAAATTCGCTTGGGACAGGTTTTAAAGCCGCAAGCTCTGTTTAAAATATTCCCTAGCACGGGTTTGTACTTAAAATAATATATTCTTACTTAGCTATGGATGACGACTTTGAAAAATGAAAAATGACCTGACTAAACACACAAAAAAACTGGCCAAGTGCGAGTAGAACTCGCGCACTGAGAGTTCCCTACCGCCATACAATAAAAAAACTGGTTATACGGACCCTCGGCGCGTGAATCCGAGTCGCGCTTGACCGTTTTTAGGGTTTCGTACCCGAAGGGTTCCACACGGGACACTATTACTAAGACTCCGCTGTCTGTCCGTCTGTCTGTCTGTCCGTCTGTCTGTCCGTCTGTCCGTCAGTCTGTCACCAGGCTGTATCTCATGAACCATGATAGTTAGACAGTTGAAATTTTCACAGATGATGTATTTCTAATGCCGTCATAACAACAAATACCAAAAATCAGAATAAAATAAACATTTAAGGAGGCTCCCATACAACAATTGTGATTTTTTCACCTTTCTTATAGATGGTAAGGAATCCTTCGTGCGCAAGTCCGACTCGCACTTGGCCAGTTTTTATATTATTTTGTTATACTATGGAGTAAGCCCTATAATCATACCAAGTTTGTTGCTTGTATGTCTTACCGTTTTTTCTATAGAGCAAAAAGTATAAAACAACGTTTTTTGTATGGGGACCCCTCTTATTTTTTAATATTTTTTTAATTTTTATTATTGATTTGGTAATCCACTATAATAAAACATAATCTCTGAAAATTTCAACTGGCTACCTAGTACGGTTCCAAAGATACAGCCCTTTGAATGAGTGTTACGGTGTATGTGTCGGGTGCGTGTGGAGTTGTGACGTCACAGCAGCTGACGACCGCGCGCCCGTCGCACAGGTAGTTTAAAATTAAATATCTCGAGAACTATAAGTCGTATCAAAAAAATGTTTTCACCCAAATTTTCCATTTTAATAGAGTGTATGGTAAGATAAAAATCAAAAGTTGATGGTATTCTTCATTTTAACATTTGTAATACAACATTAATCAATTTATCAATGAAAATCGCAGTAAAAAAAGAATAAAAGTGTGAAAATGAAACACATTTTTGAATTATTTCGTTATAATCAGCCAGCCGCATTGCGATGGACAAAATTTTACGCGTCTTTCGGCTCAGGATACGGCTCAATTTGTTGCATACTACCAGGTAAATGTTAAAATTCATGGTCTTCCTTTTATTTCTGACACTATGTTATTTAGCAAAAAATAATCCTTATCATGAAGCCTTTCGATCGGTATGATAAAACTACAGGGTTATTATTTTTCTCATGTAACGGGTTCGATTCCCGGTTCAACCATGTAATTATTTCAATATCTATGAATGCAATTTAAATTGTTTTTAAAATTAAAATAATGTCTTGTTTCAGTAAAATGTTCCATTTACAATATTTAAGGTACTTTCCCTCCATGTGGCATAGCCGTGGGACGCCCTGTATATTGGGTCATCCGCTATAATAATTGTTACATAATCTATACATAATTTAAACACAGATTTTAACGGATTTAACACTCGTTTTATTAACTTTTTACATTTTCCCAACGTTTCGAGGGAAAATGTAAAAAGTTAATAAAACGAGTGTTAAATCCGTTAAAATCTGTGTTTAAATTATGTATAGTGCTCGTGCAAACCTAAGAAAATATAATCTATACATAATTTAAACTAGCTACCTATTAACGTTCTAAAAATACAGCCTTTTAAAGTTAGGATAGAGAGACAGACAGCGGAGAAAGCGTTTGGCACACTTCGGGTACGGAACCCTAAAAACTAAAAAAAACTGTCAAAATTCAGTAGTTGTCAATCTCATGTGTGTCGCCATAGCTTTTGGCACCTCCATGAGACTTCAGTTTTTAGTGTTTTGACTTAAAAAATATTCGCATAGAAATTCGCATCGACTGTTACTTGACTCGGTAGCTCAATTGGTAGAGCGCCTGCACGGCATGCGAGAGGTTGCGGGTTCAAGTCCTGTCCCGAGTGAATTTTTTCAACTTATTATAAATGTTCAAAAATATTCCCAATTATTTGTACTAGTTTCTTCTTTTGAGCTACCTTATTGATAAGTAGTATCAAAAATAAAATGTAAAGGACGATTTCGCTCTCGGAAGAGCACACCTCTTCCACCTACCGTTAACATGTGAAATCAGCCATAAAACGGAGTCACGGCCCGACCCCTATCAAGGGACGCTTAGGTCGCAAATGGCTGCTCATTATGCAAAATTACAATATTATATTCACTTAGGAGAGACGATGGGTGTCACGCAGGCACGATTGAGCGTTGACGTAAATGTGACACTATCTGCCGGTTTCTGAGTTGAGAAATTCGCTAAGCAAATGGGTAATTATCGTCTTGTCTCTGCAGATTTCTCACAAAAGAGCGCGACAGAGCGATACGTAAGTATGTGCTTAGTAAAATTCTCAATTCAGAAACCGGGCCTATGAAGCGTTCGTTTAGCATTTTTACTCTATAATTCCATTACTTTTAATAATTTTACTATGGATTTGATAATGTTTTAATAATGTTGTAATAATCTGAAATATATATATTTTTTTAATACAAGGGGCGACAGATTCACAAAAAGATGGTGGATTCTCAATTTGTGACCATCTACTTTAGTTAGGGAATTTAACTCATACCCAGGCTTTTTTTTCAGGACTGAGTATTGTTTTGAAGTGCAAGAAGGTTCAAGTCAAATCACTCCGAAGATGGACGGATATCATCACCAAATTACGAAAAAACACCAGATAGTGCTGATCCGCATAGCGAGTGATAAAACTCAATGGAGAATTCTGCTCTCCGCCACCTTCAAGTAATGGTCACGATCCTCAGCATTGAGGGAATGACTGGATGGACGGATACATTGTGTTAATTTTAAACTCCAATTTCAGTAGCCAGCATTTTTTTTTTTTTTAATAAAACCAATAAAAACTTTTTGTGTTTCTAAAGCTAGCTAACCAGTGCTAAGGAATAATTTAAACATTTATAATAAGTTGAAAAAATTCACTCGTGACAGGACTTGAACCCGCAACCTCTCGATCAACCTAGATTAGTGCAAATTAATCACACCAGGTGGCGCCCCCCGTCCAGTTGACGGAGACTAGTTAAAGAAATTCGCATCGACAGTTACTTGACTCGGTAGCTCGAGAGGTTGCGGGTTCAAGTCCTGTCCCGAGTGAATTTTTTCAACTTATTATAAATGTTTAAAACAATTAAAAATAAGAAAATTTATCTAAGTCTGATACACATTTTTTTTTCATACAACTTTGAGATATTCCTTGATACAGCCGCTCAATCTATCTCTAAAGCTATACTAAGTAGGTCTACGGAAATGATAACCTAAGTTTTTTTTGCACACAATGTAAATAAAATTACATACGAACGGAACCTTAGGTAAGCGCGGGTTTCCTCATGATGTCCCCTTTCCTTTCCTGTGGGGTAGGCCGACTAAACTGAAAATATGGTATAGGTGCTGGGCAAGCGAACTCCATCTTAAATTCAATGTCCCAGGCACGGCAACGTCCGAGCAGACTCTTCACTCATCTAGTGTGAGTGAAGGTCGCTGTATAAATTTTAAATCATCTCATTACGTAGATGCAAATACCCAAAAGTTTTTTTTCTGCACACAGAGAGCCTCAGAGGACCCTCTTCGGGTTCAATAAGGGTTAAACCCTTTGGGGGTTGACGACTCGCGAATTTCCCCCATATCTCACCCGGCACCCTTCTATCAAAGCGTGTTTGAAAGGATGACTGAGTAGTTCCGAAGAGTCGGCATGAGAGAAAGTACGTTTTATCGATGCATTGTACATGATTGGGCCTTTACTCATACTTCATTTTACTCATCTTCACTTTCAACTTCATTTTTACTGCAACTTCATAACGCTGAATGGATGCTGATGATGGTATAGGTGCTCGGCAAGCCTACTCCATCTAAAAAAAATGTCCCAGGCACTGCAGCGCCGAGTGGTCTTCACCCATCTAGTGTGAGTGAAGGTACCACTGGACGCTGTATAAATCATCTCGTTACGTAGATGCAAAGGCCTTTATTTTATAACGCTGACAATTTCAAAAGTACCAAGCTTCTGATATCGTCTGGCGATGTACTCGCAACAACAGAAAAACGAATTTTAGCACAGTTTTAAAGATTTATTTTTGACAATTTCACTAAACAAATAAAATGATGATGAAGATTATGTGCTCCCCGTACGGTGACCCTCAAAAATTCCTTGCGTGAGCTCAGATATGGCTGGAGAAGCCGAGTTTTGTCTTGAAGAAAAACTATGCCTCAAATGAAAATTTGCTCTGTTATCGGTTTACTTATAAAGTGCAAAATCTCACAGAAAATTAACGTCTTTTTACGCAACAAACAGCTTGTAATGCCCGTTTTTACCAACCACCAACTTTTAACGAAAATTATCTGCACCTCTGCAAGTCTAGTGGGCATGGATGAAGGACCATACGAACTCAACTCACGACATAAGTGCTACCTATGGTGTGGTAGTGGATAAGCATAAGCAGTATGGATAAGCACAAGTTCCGTTTGGGAAAGGGCCCCTTGTCGGCCGTCCCTTTGCATAAGGAACAGAGCCCAATAATGCTTTAAAATGCTGCTTGAGAAATTTGCTTCACCTATTCCTGGAGTCTTTGGATCGGGCCTTGCAAGAAGGAACTAAGGCTCTTTCCAGGCTGTCAGATATTATGAACCGAATGTTGTATTATTAGGTTTTACGATTTTACAGTGTGAGGCAACAATTTGAAGCAATTATGAGATTATTTTTACTGCGTTCAATGATTATGGCACCTTCACTCACATAGGAAAACATCACTAATAATACAAAATAAAAAAACCGACTTATTTGGTGAAAAGTTAGGTGCATTAAATGCTGAAAATCAGCGCTGTGTTGATGCATGCACACACAGCATTTAGCTGAGCATCGTGCCATTTATCATAGGTTCTGTTCCCATATTATTTTCAATGTTTATGAATTTAATGTAAAAACAATAATAAAAAATTTTCACTTTCACAAAATTTTCACATTAAGCTAATGCAGACTCTGAGCGATTTGCTGATGTCTGTTGAGGAGTCCCGTTGTCCATCTCCAAAGTTCTTCATCATTATTTTCACAATTTTTATGGGACCACATGGGAACTGGGAAGTATACCCTAAACAAAAAAAGAATCATCAAAATCGGTTCTCCTAGAAAAAAGTTCTGAGGTAACGCACTTAAAAAACATATGGGACGAATTGAGTACCTTCTCATTTTTGAAGTCGGTTAACAAATAGGGAGCTTTCCCCTATGTACACAATCGAGTTGTTTGTATAATCTGAAAAGTACATAATATCCTTCAGTCGCTTGCGTAGGTTTATCTACTGAATGAATTGTCTGCTCGCTGTCTGCGATCTTTGGGTCAAACGTAAATCCTTTCCGATATTCTAAAATTAACTCTAGGATACAGTTTCTCCCATTTCCACGAAGAGATATAGCCAGGATATCCAGTTTCAGTCCCGCTAATTTCCCGTGAGGCGAGTTCACGTTACTCTCTTTGCTCAATACGAAGCCAGAGTGCGATGTATTTGCGATTGAGAAAGTTGTAGCAATTTAAATAAGTTGGCCTTATCTACTTTTGTGGTCATTGGACGCGTAATATCAATCACAGTTTAAATTCAGACATTAGATTAAACCTCCCATTATTTTTTTAAACAAAATCGTTAGAGATAGGGTTTTGATGATTGATGTTTTTTTATTTTTTTTTTAACCTGTGATTTAATTTTCTGGCTTTAGAAGTCTCACAACAACTCTAGCCTAAGGTCGCCGTCATCGAATTCTTTTTTTATTAGTTTAGGTTGGTTTATTAATGTGTTGCTAATGATTTTTAGCTGCAAGTTAGAAAAGTTTTTTTTTTGTGAGTGAATAAATAAAAATTAACAGTGGACAAGACTAGCAGGGAACGGAGAGGTTGGCGTGATAGAGATGAGCCCTATGCCAAACAATGAGCGTTATTCTTTCGCTGGATAGATTGATACATATAAATTAATGAGTTGCCTCGTCTGCGAAAGCCTTAAGACCACCAGGAGGACCCATAAACATGCGGATATATTAATGTTTAACGTCAGCGAAATAACACGGGTTGCGAATCCGCGCCAGATTAGCAAACTGAGCACTTTTAGGAACTTGGGCAGATAATAATTTTGCATTTATGTCCCTGTGTTTATATGCTGGCGTCATTGGTTATTTATTCAAAGGAGTTACATACAAAGTGTGTGAACGCGAAACCTACTAAGATAACCTCTCCCAAGAGTTTATCTGGTATTTTTATTAGATACGTTCAGCAATACGCTCAGATACTCGATGGCTATTGATGCGCGCGTATAACCCCGGTATGCGTATTTCCGTTCCCGTGTTGAATTCGTCTCCTCGGCGTGACCAAATCAATACGGTTATGAAAATTAATTTATGTCCCGTGAGCGTATCGATTTCGTCCCCTCGTGTTGACGAAATCAATAGAGTTATGCTGTAAATATTGTCAAACACAATAATCGCCGTAACCATATTGAAATCAAGACATAGACATAGACATAGACATAGACATTATTTATTGATAATATTAATTATAAGTCATTTGGTGGACAGGTGGAGACGAATTCAATATGCTCATGGTGCAAGTTCTTTAGATAGTTTTGCTCTTCCTTAAACGTATCGATCTTGTCCTCTCCTAACTTAATTTGCCTTGTTGAAGAAAAATGAACGTTATATCATTTGAAATTAAATAGTATAATCCGCGCGGAATGAGAATGGGATGCGAACTTTTGGAACTGAGATGCGCGCGGTAAGCAAACTCGCGTCGATGCAACCTTGTCAAAGTAAATTACAGTATGTTTTCGATTGACTTTGACAAGGTTCCATCCCATTCTCATCCCGCACGCATTATATCTTACATGTCATAGATAAGTAGCATAGGCTTTTGTCAATGTGAAATACATCGTTGCAAAGAAACGTTTGCATTTATTTCTTTTAGACTACTATTTTACTGTCGTGAAAATACTCGTAACCTAAACTACAAAATATAAAGCTAAAGCTACAAAATTTAAAAGGGGGAAATATGTGCATATCACGCCACGCTACTTTTATTGATCCTTAAGGTCCAACGATAGCAGAGTGGCGGGACATAAATTTTTTTCACAGTTTTTTTCATATAGATTTTATGGATTTAAGAAGTTTGTTTTAAAGTTTTTTTATTTCTATTTTGAAGCTAAACTGAGCTATTTTTGTTCAGCGATTTTTCGTTCACGGCAATAAAATTGATTTTTTTTCCTTATTGTACCTAAACAACATATAATTCAGGCAATTAAGTGTTTTGGTCGACAGAGCAATGGCGCTGCCCAAAAAACTAATTTTAGACCAGACAAAATTGAACAAAATGAAAAAAAAAATCCCGCCACGCTGCCATCGTTGGACTTTAAAACCGATATTTTTAACTAAAGATTTCTGGAAGCTGGATTTCTTTGGATCATGTAGGATGGTTGTTTAGACACCGCTGATCACGAAACATTTTTTTATTGCCAAGCGCGTTTGAAAGTTTGTCCAGCTCTCTAGCTATAATCTTCTCGAGAGATAAATAGTATACGCATAAGGGAGTATTTTTTTAATACAAAAAAATGCCCATAACCATATTGAATTCCTCAACCCGAGGGGACGAAATCTATACGCTCACGGGACATAAATGTATTTTCATAACCGTATTGATTTGGTGACGCCGAGGGGACGAATTCAACACGGGAACGGAAATACGCCCCCGGCGTCCGCATGTCGCTAAGCGTAAAATATAGTAGAGCAATAATCAATCGCTATAAAGAATAGTTTTGTTAAAATGCCACATTGTGGTTACAACCACACTCAATCTCATAAAATACCAAAGTAATAAAGTAGATATTATGCCCTCGCTTTAAACATAAGCTTGTGTCTTAGTGAGTTATGCAGTGGAAGCATGTTTACTTCTTATTGTTATTACTTCTTTAAGTAAGAACTACCTATGTCTAGATTAAGTACCACGGCATGTTTCTGTTTTATCTTCAAATAAACAAAATAAAAAATAAAAATGTCACACACACTATATTGTCAGATTTAAAGAATAATAATACTAACAATAGAATTAACACCGAACGGTGCCAACCTCCAATGACGGAGAGGCACTTTAAGAAAAAATAATGCCATATTATTAGACCTTCCATTTTTTTTTCCTGAAAATGTTTCATTCGCTGAAGTCTAAACACCATCCAATTGGATTAAATTCAATCCAATAAGTCCTTAAAGTTGATAGATGCCGTTCGGACAAAGAATGTGCAATGGGCATTGATCAGTGAGGCATCGATTGTCGTAAATTGAAAACCATTTCGAGGAATAGGCATACTGATTTCTATTAGGGGTTTAAATAAGTAAAATTAAAACGGATTATTAATATTTCCGCCAAAAATGTTTACTTCATTTTTCTTTCGATGACATCATCATAGCCTCTAATGCGGTAGTTCCATTGCCTACAAATAGGTATTTAAAAAAATACATTCGTCAACAACAACTGTCAAAAGTGTCAAATAACTGAGAAAATAACCTTCTTGTTGACTTGACACTGACATTTGTCAAACGTCTACATATTTTTATTTTTTAAGAGCATGAATGAATGCAATGAACTTAGTACATAATGCCTATGGTGACGTCATACACAAAACTTTTAAAAATTTTAAATAATTAATAAAAAAATATTTACATGAACAATTAAGAAAATATTCAAATTAGTTTCTTATATTTGTCTATATTTTCGATTTATAGAATAAAAAATATTATTTGACGATGCCCATTACAGTCTTTGAGAACTTTTGCGTCTTTCCCAAGATCGTTCCAATCGTCATTTGCAAAAAATGAGTAACAAATTGTTGTGGGAATCTAGTATGAAAATAAATACAGCACCTTTCCCACGCGCGTGTAAAGTGAGAACAAAAAATAAACAGAGACTTTATTGATCATTTTATTGGCGATAGAAAATGTTTTTACGACTTTCATCAGGCACTTGTAATCGAACAACCGTTTTCGGTACGGAATGATTCATCAGACAGAGATACATCGTAGCGTAGAACTCAATACCTTTGACACTATTAGAACCCAGGCTTTTTCCTATATTCTATACAAAAGTTACTACTAACTCGAAATTCATCTACTCCATTATTTATTGTTTTAATTATGATTAAAACTTCATCAAATCCCAGCTTGTCAGTCACGGTGCAGCTAAGAGTTAAGAACATAATTTCATGGTGGCAACATTCGAGTAAGAAAAACTAAAACTTAAAAAGCTACTCGCCGGAACATCTGCTGAAAATTATGTTAAAAATATAACAAAAAATAACCATTTCCTAACTTAAATAGGACTTTTCATTCAACAATATAACAATGGCCCTTCGTTCATTGCCGAGCCAACGGTTGATGACTACAAGTACTACGGATAGCAGAAAAGTTTTGATCAAATGTATAAATTACAGCTCGTCTATTTTCTATAAAAAAAATACACTCACCCCTCAATCTTTAAACCCAGTTTATTTGCCGGAAAATTGCACTTACTTATCGAAAAAAACATTTTTTTTTTAGATTTAAGTCACAGTGGTAATATTTACAGTGCTAATTAAAGAATACAAGGGCAGGGCCGGCTTTTCCCGGGTAAAGCGAAACCTCTTTGTAAGTTTTTTTGTGAACGATTGTTTTGAAAAGAAGCCTTACTATAATGAAATTGCATACAATATTAATACTCGAGTAAATTTTTTGGTATCTTAATACACCATTGTATTTTTTTTAGCAAAGATAATTTGCTTACGATTTGGACAAGTTTCTTCCCTACAGCCTCTTGTCTACCATGTTTTTTCTTTACTTTACCTGCAATAAAAAAGATAAGATGCATACCTCCTCCACCAGACCTTTTTACGCCATCTTAGGTCACCTTTCCAGCATGCGCCATCTTTGATGCAGCTAAAAATGGTTGACAAAACGAATTTTTGGTTTTTCCTAAAGCACTAACCCGTGCTAGGGAACATTTTAAACGTTTTTAATAAGTTAAAAACAATTCACTCGGGACAGGACTTGAACCCGCAACCTCTTGCATACCGTGCAGGTTGCGGGTTCAAGTCCTGTCCCGAGTGAATTTCTTCAACTTATTATAAATGTTTAAAATGACAAAACTACTTAAATTTTGTTTTTAAATCATTAGCTTCTTCCACTGACGCTCCACACGCACACACGGACACGCGGCCAACTGCGTATATCGTGAACATAACTAGTTAATTTCCTTTTGTGACAAAAGCTAGTCGGGCCGGGGATAGATGCGTGGAAATCGCAATGCGTCACGGTCGAGATCCACGGTGCACCCGGGCCGTTGGTGTTGCAGCCGCCCCTGCTAACTCGGCGTTCGAAATTCGAAAAGGAATTGGGTCAAAACTCGACCTTATTGGTGGCATGACTGTGCTGATGGGGTTCCGAAAAGAGTTTTTAGTTTTGAAAGTTTTTTGCCAAATGATCATACTTATAATATGTTCAGAATGCAATTCAGAACGACATCCTAAGATATACCTAGGTACATAAACCCTGGCTAATTCAACTACAAAATAATATGACTACAAAATAATTGAATATTTTGGACTGTGTATGCAGGGTTAGTAATTGACATTAATATATTATTAATCTACGTATGTTAGTAGGTGCAATAATAAATTATTGTATTTATTATGATACATTTCAAGATATACCTAGTCAGATATTTAATGTTAGCAAAATTATGTTATTTTCTTAGAAAACTTTACTGTTCGATTCAAAGACCATTCGATTGTTCAGTTACGATTTTTTATTTACAATAACCTGTCGAACTCGTCTCTTCCTTAAATTAAATTAAATAATTCACAAGTGACATAAGCATAATTGCTTTGCACAGATATCAATTAGAAGAAAACCGGAAAAAACTCTAATTAAAATTAAAATTCATGATACCAAATTGAAAAAGATCATCGATCTCGCTTAAGACCTAGCTATTACCTCAAAATACAAGTTTGGGCTCGATAAAAATGCTAATTGCAAGTTTAACATAACATCGCTGCGCCTCCGAAAAGTCTGCTTTACAAACCCAAGCATAAGGCTAAATATGACAAATGGCAATCACACGTCGCGTGACGTCACCGGAAGTTCTTCTTCTTCGTTTCATTCTTGGCAGAGCGGTCGAGGTCTTCATGTAGCACCATCAATGGCTGATTTTGCGCGCCTTACGTTGCCATGAGACTATCTCGATCGAGGGTGTTTTCGATCAGTAGAAAATTAACCAATCGTGTTTTCGTCTTTTCGATATCATGTTAATCGACCAAATAAAAATCGTATAATAGTACGGAACTCCTCGGAGCTGCCACTAGGCACTAAATTATTCATCTACGATGAATTAGCCTCCTTGTTAGCTACTCTGCTATTTTCCTCGTGAAGAATTTTTTAAAATGCGGAGCTTACTGCCTTGCCAACCTTGGACGCAAAGAAGAAGAAAATTGATGTAAAGACCTAAGTTACGTCGCTGTATGTCTAGTGCCCGCAAACTGAGTGTATTTCCCGAAATACAACCGGCTATGACACGAACTATTTCCGGGCCAAGCGCGACAAATCATAATTGCTCCTTCAGGCTCTCTCTTACGCGCCCCCTTTGATGTTTTTATTTCAAATCCGACCGTTACGGCCAAGTTGAAACAAATAGAAATACACACAAACGATTATACGTATGCGTTAAAACGATTCGAGACGGTGATAGCTTTCGTCAGTATCGGGCGTTGTGTGGTCGCGGGTCGGATCATGCTTCGATTACGTGTTTTGCAGTGATCGTGCCACCGCTTGCAAACGTCAACAAATTCTTACCGCTTTACTAATTTGCTCCTCCTAATTTGTGGCATTTGGCAGGATACGTATGTCACCGAGAGAATGGAAGATGGAGCCAAAAAGTCATAACATGGAAGTCGCGTCATGGCCGCAGCAGGCTCAACCTGGACCACAATAGCTGCAAACAGGCTAAGATGGAAAAAACATGAAGAGTCATACGTCCAGCAGTGAACGAATAAATGCTGAAGAGAAAAACGAATCGTCCCTACTATGTTGTGCTGTGTCGCTTTCTGCTTACTAATTGCAAGATACATAATCAAGCCGCCGATAAATGACGCTTTCGTCTATGGTAGAGGATGTGACTTTCCGCTTTTGTTTTTAGGGCTCTTTTGCACTCTATCTACCTACCTACCAAAAAATACAGATGTAAAACCTTTCCGTCGAATGAAATTGATAATACAAACTCGTATCTACAGCAGTGCTATAAAATTACCTTATTATAATCGGTGACTTTTGTTTCACTGATAACATTTGTAAGAAACTATAGGTATTATAATGATATTATTATATTTTCAGGTGCCATTGAGTACGGTGTAAGAAGTAGGTATTAGAGGTAGCCTAGCCGGGGTAAAGGCCTTCTTTCAGAGAAAGGGAGAGTTCGGGTCTTAGGTATGACCACGATTAGTGATTTGCAAAAGATAGTAACAATAAAAACTACAAGACGTAGCACCTTCACAATATATCTTAGTCGTGTCACTTCAAACGCATTGTAGAGATTCCGTCTATCGCGGCCGACGTGCATTATTTTCGGCATACACAGGACGGCATGAGTCTCTCCCATTACAGATGCGACAGGCGACGGTACCACGTGGAAATCGATTTTCCACGCCACAGCAGCTGGCACAAGCCGCCAAACCAACAAGTTTAGATCTGCCATCCAATAATGAACCACGTGGACCGTAAATTGAAGGTGACAAGACCCAGAGTTGAGCGGTATGTGACAATGAAAGGCGCAACGCTAGTGTAGGATTAATGCAGTACTATGAACGTCAAAAGCGCCTTTGTTGATATTTTTAATGTTTCGCACATTGTTTGGGGACCCACCGCGCTTGTTCCGATTGCCTGTAATTTATGATTATTAGAATACCGAGCCGATGGCGGGGTAATTAATTTTTACGTTCACTTCTCCCATGTTAACCCATAAAATTTATGATTCGAGCATTCAATAAAATCCCATTGTCTTAGGTTCGCCTTGATTGTACTCATTAAAGAATCGCAGTATTGAACAGATAGTTTAGTCCTAAATATTATTCGCTATCAGAATATTAACTCGATACCAAAGCGCGCAAACGTTCTTACTCTTACACACAGACGTCCGACACATCCACAAGACGATTTGTCCTGTATCCTTGTAATGCATGGTGTAGATTCGTCCTCGTTAAACAAGTTTTTGACGCAAATATTGAAAGTGGCATAGATAATTGAAGTTCACTAACTTGAATGATAGCTCCTATAGATCCAAGTATTCTTTCACGCTCATGTTTTACCAACTACTTAGTGGTAAAGTGCGATGGTAAGTACCGTTTACTCTAAACATTAATTTAAACCATGTGCGTCACTTTTGTATCCCTAAGTACTCTACCTACGTACATGAAAGTAAGTGAAACTTTTTACTGTATACAATAAGTACAAAATTAAATGATAAGCGTATAAAGTTAAACTTCTATGTTACTAATATTCTACCAGTGTTATTATTATTTAATAGTCCAGAATGGCCAGCGGTATGTGATATATTATGTTATTGAAACGTTATAGGCGCGACCGTGAACATTTTGGCGTAATTAAATTTCTACTGAATTCATAACATGAAAGAATAATCCGCATAGAAACCGCCTTCTAAGTCTTTGGCCGCTTAGTGAAGTTACATTGAAACTACAACAACAAATTTAGATCTTTTTCTTTCTTTCTGTAGAAGGTTAAAATCACCGACTATTTAAATCTTCACAAATTATTTATAAACAGCCAGTTACAAAAAGGTCCTGTTCTCCTGTGTTCTCATACTTCACGTCTTCACGTAAATTCAAATCATGGAATTTGAATCGGTACAAAAAAAAACACTTCTCCATGCAAGTTCTCGATTTTAGATTGAGCATTTTTATGAAGGAGATTTTTCTAAACAAAATCACCAGTACAACAAAATATTTCCTGCGGCCCTCTTACAACTAAAACTCCAGCGTCTTTAGCCAATAAATTGAGATGCCTTTCTGTTATACCTATTTATGTATTTCATTATTATGATCTGGCTGAAAACTCATTTCATTTAATTAACTCAGTGTTATCAAAACCACATTTGCCTCGGTCCAGCGCGGGCTGTGGATTTCAGGCGCTGGATTATTCTAATTCCAGGAATATTAATTTACTGAAACGTGTATGCCCAGTATTGTTTACCTGTTCGCTATGTTTACTTTCAATAAATTGCTACCACAATAAAGGTTTCACAACCTGTTAGTAGGTGAATAGCCTTTTCCAATACAAAGCTCAAAACTTAATACAGTACTCCCAAATTAATAATGCGCATACAGATAACAAAGATTTGAATGTGAGCGCATTATTTGGGAGTACTGTACAAGTACATGCATTCTATATTTTATAAAAGTAGGTTTAAAGATTATAAAATGAATATAAAAGCTGTATCTTAGATATATGTATCTTCCATGCTTCTATCTATATCTATGCTGTATCTTAGATACCTGAATCTTAGATTTTCAATTAAACTTATGAACATTTATCATCGCTAATGATGGCTCGACCGTGCAACTGGCTGCCTATTAAAACTTTAAGACAAATCCCGATTAATTTGTTGCAATGTCTAATACTTATTAAACTTTACTGAGATGATGGTATACAGGGTGTTAAAAGACCGCCAACAAAGCGGGAAACCACGTATTGAGGAAGACCTCAGAAAGATGAGCAAATACACCAATTGGCAAAGAGAGGCAAGGGCCAGGCCAGAAATGGAAATTTACTGAGGAGGCCAAGACCCAAAAAGAGTTGGTAGCGCAAAATGAAGTAGGTAACCGTTTTTTTTATTTATTTGTACTAAACAGACCATTTTCAATTCATTTACAGTTTGATACACCGGCCTAGACACTTAAATTATGATTTTCATTTACTCCTAAAATGGTACCTAACCGTATCTATCTATCCAGCCCATAAATAAAGCCCACTACTGGGCATAGACCTCAAAAGACCGAGGGAGTGGGCGTGAAAATGAAGAGGCCTATGTAGGAAGAGGCCGAGATTTACTCTACAATGCGAGAAACTATGCGTATGCAACGCAGCCATCACTGGCAATTCTTAACAGAAAAATAAATCAAGACAGCATTGAAAGACGGGCGTGCGATTAATACACCGCAACGGGTATTCAAGAAGACTGATTGCAATGTGTCGAGTTCTGAGAGACGTCAAGTCATGATTGGTAGCTCCCATGTGTAATACAAGTAGCACGGACAATGGCTGTGAGAGACTGCTTCCGTGGTCCCGAAAATGATAATTTTGGTCAATGAATAGTGATGGATCAGATTTAATTGCGGATACTTTAATTTTTAATAGAGACACTCTGATACAACTTGGCCCTATACCACAATTCTTTAAGGTTTACTTTTTTAAAGTGTTTACTCTTCTCAAAAAATCTAAAGATGATAATATACTTATTAGTTTTCATGAACACAATATTCACAAATAAAAAAATTAAAAAACATAACTTTTTATTTAGCCAAATTTTGATGCTGTTTGAGCAATTTTTTTCGGCCTTTCAACCAGTAAACTTTTCTCTGGTGAGTTTTGAGAATTCAGTTTTCAATATTAAGAACCTTTTTTCTGCCATAGTCCTAGTGCTGGCCTTATAAACTTTTTTTTTAAATTAGGCACTGACTAAAAGGAGAAAATACATTTACTTTTTATTTTGTCTTAGGCGCTTTAGCTATGTATTGAGAGTTTTAGCCAGTCTGTTTTCTTTTCTTCATCTAGCTTTATCTACTCGTAGTCCATACGGCTAGGATCACTACTATGTCTAGAGGTCAATGTAGAAAGATACACTAGGTAATAAGTACTTAGTCATTTTATCTGTTTAATGCTGCGTAACTCAAGTAAGCATCTTATCTTCGACAGCATATTTAGAAGAAAACCGAGGCAGTTTCGAGACTCGAGAGTGATTGGTGGTTCCCATGTGTAATACAAGTAGCGCGTACAATGGGACCCATGCATAATAGAGACGCAAGGACTGTTTCCATAGAGCCGAATTTCAAATGTTTGATTTGGTAAAGGATGAACTGGTTAAACTGTTGACTTGGTTGATTCTTCTTCTAGCCACCTAATCCAGAGTATAGGTATCTTCCAATGCACGCCATTATTTTCGATCTTGGACTTTCGTCATCCAGTCTTCTTGATTTTTTTTTAATCCTGCTCCCGCACTTCATTCCATTGGTTTATTAATGGCCCCCTAAATATAATGGAAAACTTACGAATTATACGGCTCAGTTGGCTCTACACGTATTTTTGTATTTTCAGTAGGATCATCATCATCATCAGCCCACCTCTGCCCATTGTTAGGTATAGGCCTTTTTTCCCGCGCACCACTCTCACGGTCCACTGAAATAAGCCCGCTTAATGACCCGTTTTCAGCACAAATTAATTCACAAATCATTTCATCGATGGCGTTTACAGGCTTGGCCATAGAAGAACTGGAATACGGCTGTCAAATTTCGCTCAGAACAGATAAATTTTGACAGCCGTATTCCGGTTCATCTATGGCCACGCCTTTAAACTCCATCTTTGAAATGCTTTGAGAATTTGTGCTGAAAACGGCTCATTGATAAAATAGTAGGTATGTTAGACGAAATTTTAGCACGAACGCATAGAAACTAGTGCGTACCTGTTATACCATCAAGTAGCCAAATCGAGTCGCACCGTAGAATTCATCTTTTCAATGATCCAAATAATTCAATGCAGAATATTTTTTTAGGACGACAGTCACAGTAGTGGTGCCTTCCCAATCAATCATTGAGCGTCCGAGTCCGAGGTTGGAAGACAATAATTACTTCAGCGAACTGACCGGGAAGCCCCGGGAAGCGTTTGTAGAATAGAAGATCGCGTGGGGTGTTGCTGTGTTAGAGTCAAATTAAATGTTTCCTAGGATTTATGGTCGCCTTAGTAAGCTTTTAGCAAGTGTAACAAAAACAAAACGTGACAGATTATTATCAATTGAGACAACGACAACATTTTTGCAATAGTTTTGGCTTTAGTAAAGATCAGAACAACATACGTAAATCGAATGCTTTTGCTTATCAAAATATGAAAGATGACTCGTTTTTAGTAAAAAAAAAAACTCTACCAAAAAGAAGATACAGTTTTTTTTCATTTGCGGCGCTAGTGTGCCTAGACACCTTAAACAAAACACAGTCGTATCACAACTTCAAAAGTCATAACGAAGCCCATTCAGGGGGCTAGTGAGTGGCGCTGAATTTTCAACGCAGTCGGAGAAAAGTTAAAATGTCACAGATATTTAGTTTACAGGGCATGAGTTCTTTAGGCTTGCCACTGACCAAGTGAATAAAAATATGGAAGCTCGCGAATGTGGCTGGAAAACAGTAGACACGCCAGTGAATAGCAATGGACCAAGGAGATTGGCGTGACAGGGAAGAAGCCTATACCCAACAGTGGGCGTCATGGGCTGGATAGATAGCTATCTATGTAAAGCCCAAAATTTGAGAGGTTTAACTTCTAAATGTCTCTAAGCAGTTTCGTGAACTTATTTATTTTAGGTCAGACTTCAATAAAAAAATTGTCTATAAAAAACGACTCACTAGCTCTAAATGTTATGGTGTTAATCTGCTGTATAAACTATAGATCTCTACATTCCATCGACAAATTCGCCAATAAAATCACAAAACCACCAAATAGCTTTATTCAATCAAACATGCATGGAATCTAAAAACCTGCTCCAGATACGTTCGCTATGTCTAGCAGACGAGCCTTGTTCGCTCAGTAAGCGCCCATCTTTAATTGGCCGTATGACACGAAATTCACCGGCCATCACAATGGAACCAACGAAGCATAGAATTCTGATATGAACTCCGCGACAGAACCGTGTCGGGAATAGAGATGTGACCGCTTAATCAGGCCTCTAAATACCTGAGTCTAATCAGCATTGCTACACTCATTTTTAACACTTAATTTTACACGTATCTTAGCATTATACATTCGATTTTACGCACACCCGTATGTAGGACTGTCGGACAGCGCGCGCGAGCGCTTTTGAACGTTGCGACAGTTTTTCGTCGACTATAAAGAGTATAAGTGCGTTTCGCTCAAATGTTTTTGACCTTATTTGCAGTTAATCAAAAGGACCAACCTTTAGTTTACCATAATTTTGATAAGGTGACTTATATTAGTGATGATCTGAAAACTTAAGTGGAGCAATGTTGCGTAGTAGATATTCATAAACTTTTGAAAATTTGTTCAATGTTGTCTAGTTTTTAGCGTACTACTTCCTCAGACAGCTTGAATAAAATAGGCAAGAACAGAAGAAGTTTTATATTCTTATCCACCGTGTCTTCGTTATAAAACTTTACCATCAAACTCAGTGTTCTGCAACACGACTTCGGGTTCAATATTGTCTAGTTTTTAGCGTACTACTTCCTCAGACAGCTTGAATAAAATAGGCAAGAACAGAAGAAGTTTTATATTCTTATCCACCGTGTCTTCGTTATAAAACTTTATCATCAAACTCAGTGTTCTGCAACACGACTTCGGGTTGGACGTAACCGTATTAGTAAGGGTGCGTACAGAAAGTTTGTCCCGCTTTGTGACTATTAGTAACACTGTTGTTTGACAAATAAACTCTTGCGGCCGTGACAAGTGAAAACCACCCTTATTCCGAGCTATCTAAGAGTTAACAAAGTCATAGAGCTCTAGATTGGTAGAGTATTGGACACACATTGTCAAGGTGCTACAGCTAGTAAATGTTTTAATTCGTAAGTCACACTTAAGTACCGCTCATTGTGTCTCGGATAATTCGTGTGGAAATTCGGCTTGAAAATTCAGATTTCACACAAATTGCCCTTTGATGGATTGTTTGAGTAGCTTGATGGTATAATCAGATACTTGACTTTTTGCAAAAACGCTGTAGAAGCGCATGAAACTCACTTAAAATGTTAATGTAGGTACTCGTAGCCTTGTATGACTTCCCATGATAATTAGAAGCTATCAGAATTATATCGAAGGCAGCAGGTAGGTAATAGTTTTGTTTATGGACCACGCGTGTGACAATGCCTCACTCAAACTTGAAGCAATTTTTGTCCAAAAGTTTACTTTGTGTAGTTTAGGCTCTACATTCATTTATGGCTACTTTCTTTCAGCTCACGCCAGAGACAGATCTATCTCTTTTCGCCATAATTAATCACCGAAGATAATACAATAATTGTAGAGTCGAGGCCAATTTCTGTGAAAGACGTGCACTTTGTGACGTCACAACTTTCGTGACGTCAAACAAAGCCTGCGTCAGTTCAAAACTAAGGCCCCCTCACCAACGAGGCATAACCAAACCGCTTCCATTAAGCCACCCCACAAAATACATTCATAGTCCAACACATCGCCCCAGAGAATATAAATCGTGAAAAGTAAATAAAGGAGGCCGTTACTGCCCTGATTATTTGTTCGGCCCCTATTTACTTTGAGGCCGCCATTTTGGCTTACTATTTTTTTTTTTGTTTATAATTTATGAGCTGAAAATACAATTACTTAAACATAGAAGCACCACCCAAGCGTAACCCATAAATAAAATAGCTCGCCTTTCGCTAGCTTACTTCCAACTCACCATTCTTGATAATTCGCGATATTCACACATTGTATTCTAACTCTAACTTCGATTGTTGTCACGATTCTAGCTGTTTCTTTGAAGTTTTCAATAGCACATAATATCACATACTTTTCAGCTGGCGGGAGTTGATTGGATTTAGAAAACAGACGAGAATGTAATCATGTACGTAAATAAGGCTTTCTATCTTAGGTGAAGCATAATTTTTGCAAGTTGTAATTTCAGATGAATCAAAGACGTTCTTCTTTTTTATTTCTGTATATTATTATTTTGTACTATAGGGACCCATAAAAAATATTGCTACGCCAGACAAATAGTTGGAAAAAAAGCGGCGAACTTTTTACCCTTCTGTTTTGGAAGATTAATGTTTTAAGCAGTTACTGATCAATGGAGTAGTTTTCGTTTAGAGGGAGAAATAGAAGGAGAAACTTCAATAGGAGTTTAATTTAAAACCGACTTATACACTTTCCACAAGACTTAGTGTTACACGGATAAGTGCCAATTTTAATTTCGCTTTTTTTATGCAATTAGATGTGGTCTAAACTAAACTGTCCAGAAATAATTCCCTCGTCTTAAAAACGCCTCCTCAATCTAAACGAGAATCGCGACTTTTATGACAAAACCCACGCAAAAGCTGAATTTTTTTTCATTAATCAAGATGTTATCACTATTATGCCAAAATTCGCAAGTCACATCTTCAAGACCGCCCTTGAAAAGACTGACTTGGCATTGACATTGCGTTTAAGGGTGGGAGGGGAGATTCCGCGTAATTTCACGGGTATATCCGGGTTACGGAAAATCGATAGATTACGGGGTGTGAATGAACACCCGGCTTGCTAGCTCAATAACTGTTTGCGCTGCGGCTGAAGTCCATGTTATGATGAAAATACGTGATAATAATGGCAATAACGGAGTTTTCTATTGCATAACGTAAAGTATCATCAACGATTTCTTACGAGAAGGTGTAAAAAAAAGAAGCTACGAGTTTCCAGTACATCTTCTGATTCCGAAGTTAACCCCCGCCATAAGCGATCAAATGCTTATTTTGACTAAAGTCAATGTATAGTCTGTCGGAGGAAGTTAGTGATTTTAGTTATTACAGTTTTCTAGTTTTCTGAAAAATTTGTAATTTTTATCTCACCGCTCGCATCAAAATGTTTTTAAAGTTTTTCAGAAACAAAACCACCACTTATGTACCACTGATGTAGCGAAATGTTTTCAATCTCTAGCCTGGCTTTAAATACACAGTTTTAATTAAACTCATAGCTCAGTACACAGGTAAAGTTTCAAAAACTTTAAAATGCTTTGCTCATATTTTGGATAAAACATTAATAGCTCTTTCATTAACCACAAAAATGAACCCAAGGCTGCTGAAGCGTGTAGCGCCTCGACTAAATTCCAACTTTAACAGTGTGGTTATTCTGAAATGTTGCAGCGACGGCACAGTACCTACCCATAGGGATGGGTATGGGCTTTAATTAACATGTCGGTATCTAGGTTCGACGCGATGGAAGTGAAGATTGGTTTTGCGTAGATGTTGCTTAAGCCGCATAGATAGGTAGGTACGTGTTTTGAAAAGTGGCTGTGATTCGCTGAAAATTAAGGAAAATAATTTAACAAAATTATTTTTTGCAGTTTTTTTCAACAAAGTTGCAGATCCAGGTGATGGAGGAAGCTTATCCGTTGTATCTAACAAACGCAAAAAATGACCAATAGATGCTACTTATTTAAAATATAATGTACAAGTCGATGTTTATTTTCGATTTATTATAATTCCTTCTAAAAGGCAATATCATAGTAAAAGTTAACAAAACACACTCGACATTCCAGCGACAAACAAAACACAGCACTACGCCCAAGAATTCTAATGTTCCGTTACAATAAGAACATTCTAAACTTGCGACGGGAAAGTTATGTTCCGGAAACATTTCCCAGAGCGTAATCTCACTCAGCGACTCAAAAGTATTAGAGAAATGAACACGTTGTGACTTTCACAAACTTACTAAGTTTGGGTGATCAAACTTGGTGGAAAATCGCGGGTAAGGAAATACCCAGGAACAAAGGACTATTAACAGGGTTCAATACGTTCTCATACCTAACAAAGAATATCTCCGCACAATAAGGTCGTAACTCTCCAAAATTATTTCGCGGACCTCCTTGCCTGCCCCGTGTATCGCATACCTGTCTTGAAAAACAGACAACAATAGTTGCACACTTCACACCTATTACGTTTACACCCTGCTCCCATTCACCGATGTGACGCCACACACAATGATCCCAACATAAACGTCAATAAGCAAGCGCGGCTCTTTAAAAAATCGAACGGTCTTCATTCTTTTTCTTTTTCTTTTCTGCCGGTATTTGATGCATTAGCCACGAATTAGGCGGCCAGTCCTTTCGTTCGGAATAATATATACTTCTTTGATGATATCTATGGGACATTCACTGGGTGACAAAGTAGTAACGCCCATAGTTGGTGTGGGGTAGAACTTGGGTGGCTCCAGGGTGACTCGCTCTATGTGAATGAGGCCCGGGAAAAGAACGTCGGTATAAAGGTAAAAGTCATTAAGTGACATTTTGGTCAAAAATCAGTTTTTCGGTTTATTAAATACCAAAGACTGTTATCTATTAAAGGTAACACTCATTAAAATGCCAGCATTGCCTGCTGCATTTTGCTGCTGGCATTTTAATGAGTGTTACCTTTAATAGATAACAGTCTTTGGTATTAAATGAACCGAAAAGCAAAACAGATATTTGACCAAAATGTCACTTAATGACTTTTACCTTTATACCGACGAGAAATTGAAGCGAGCTTTATCGCTATAAGTGTAAAGGTAATCTATAAAAATATGGCTGAATATTAACTCGTATAAAATTATTGGAAATATCGTTGAAAATTTTCTTCTAGGAAAGAGAGGACTTATTAAAATTTGTAAGGGAAATCCTCTTTCGTACTTTCATAAACCAAGCAATATCAATTTGCTAACACTTTTTTGGATATTTCGAGCCCTCACATTATTGGCTTCAATTTGACGCCCGACTAATAAGTAACTTTGATCACCACCAAAACACGAAACTACACGCCGAATTCCTGCCGCCCATATATCATAGACAACGGAAACCATCAATAACAACCACTGGATCTGTCATCAGGTAGCACCAAAGTGTTACCACCCACCGGTAGCATTATAGTTTGGTCAGCAACAATAAAGGGTACTCAATACTCATACCACAGAGGGGCGCGAGAAGACAATGCGAGAAAATCGTTCGTCGAATGTTTTTAAGGCCAGTAGCATTTGTTTGTGGTTTGAATTGAATGTTCGAGGAGACTTTTGGCTACTGTGGCGACAATCTTTTGTTCTTATGTCGACGTGACGTCGGAGATTGTGTTGTCTGTGGTTTGGTCGGAGGTGGTCTGGCATAAATCTGTTGATGCTTCTATGGTGTGTGACCAATCATTGGTGGTTTAGTTAGGTGGCTGAGGAATGTAGAGTAGCATTTTCTAAGCTCTTTCTTTCATACTCTATTTTGAAGAGAAGCTATCCTAAAAGGTATTTTTATCGAAATAAAAGAAACGCAAAAAATAATAATGGAATTCGGGAGAATTAAACGAAGAGACAACATATTATAACAAATTTACAATAAAAGTAAGGATTTCGTAATTCAATACGGCTCTTGTTCCAATAAATGATATTTACGTCAACTACCTGCCTGGCAGAAATCGCTTTCAGCGATAAGGCCGGCAATTCTATGCTAACTGATTAGTTTTAAGAATTTCCCTTGTAAATAATTTATAGTGTGCAATAAAGAGTTATCTATCTATCTACGTAACTAAGATTACATATACAGTTTTTTTTAACTTAGTAGGAGATCTTTGACTCAAAGTTGTATCTTCGTATCAAAATCAAGAAAATTTAATTATAGCCAATTAAAAGTAAAGAGTTAACAAACTTTATGGCCTATTTTTTTCGTAGTTTAACTACTCCACTGGATGTCAAAATGATCTATTATTTGTGACGTCCTAGAGATCACGTGCGTTTGACAGTAAATAAATATCCTATGATTCTTATTGTCTCTACAAAAAAGCGGCTACACTTGTAGCAAAAATATTTCCAGCAACCGGAAACTCATAAAGCCTTGTCGCGTCCACGCGTGCTGTCACTTCGCAAGATAGACTCGTTAAAGTCAATGTCACCGAAAAAACGGGCCGAAAGAAGACAAACGGAATAGTTGTCACAATACCGATGCCGGTCCCAAGTGCGTTCCTAGAACGGACGCGGCTGTAAATCTATTTCATTGCCATCGTTTCGGCGCAAGCGTTGTTAGTTGTAATTCAACATTTTAGGGCCACCGCTTTCCTTCCCTCCACGACCCTTATCAGTACCAAAATAAGGCTTAGTTTCCTTAGACTGGGTACCCTTGTCGTCAGCAACCTCCTGCGGCCGCGACTGCCGCTCAGTGGTGCCATCATAAAACAATAAAACTACCCTAACAGTTATTCAGTTACTCCCCATTGTCTCGTGGCGCGAACAATCGATGGCATTGGCTCGGCAGTTAGAGCCATTGTTTTATTATTGACAAATGAGCATGTTGAATGTGGAAGAGGACTTTTGGCAGGCACGTGGGGCTCTGCATGTCGATTAGGCGATAATTTATTGTACGCATTGTTCTGGAGTTTGGTCTTTCGTGTTATAATTAACCGTTTGAGGTGCCTAAAGGTCGGCTCTTTTTGGTGACTTCCAAGGCTAGTTACAGGTTCATAGAGCTATTCAACAAACAAATCGCACCCCCCGGCGAATAAACCCGTAACATCAAAAACGTAATTGTTCAGGAAAAAATAAAAACTGTTTTTTCGTCACAACTCACTAAGTACCTATGGTAGAAAAGTCATTTAGGTATCAATTTACAGGTATTTTTTTTGCTCACTACATATTGAAACATTATTAATCTATAGATAACACTACGGAAGTTATTAAACAAAATGTATGATACCAATATTAAAATTTTGTTTTATTACTGCAAAGTGATATTACGGTTTTATTCGTTGTAAAATCGAAACCGAACATTTACAGCATCATAGTATTATAGGAATATTCGCTGATATTTTGCATAGATACTCTTTTCGGTAAGAGGACATTATGGCTTTATTCTCGGCATATGTAAAGTGACTGTGTTAGATAATGGCTCATTATCTTTTTATTCTGGTACAAATTTCTAAGAATATGAAATGTAAGTGTACATTACAATTTTTCATATACATTTTAATTATCCATAAGTGCCCCTTGTAGCAATGACTTGTATAAAATAAGTAGGTAAAGGAGTCCAGGAAATTTTGAATACCTACCCAAAGTAGTTAACGAAACAAATCGTATTAAAAATCGACAGTATAATGGAAGAAAAACACAATGAAATTAAAAACTTCCAAAAACAAAGGCAAAAAAGTTAGCAAAAAGTGAATTTTTCAACATTTTATGCCTTTGTTTTTGGAAGTGTTTGAATCATTAAATAACAATTTAATTCGAAACTTCTTCTTCTTCTGGTGCCTCTCCACTATTGGAGGTTGGCAGTCGGCTGTTCATTATGTCATTCTGTCCTTAGCTAGACTAAAGAGATCTTATATGGTGACCACTCCTGTTCATTCTTTGATGTTTTTCAGCAAACTCTTTCTTCTTCTGCCGACGCTTTTTCCTTCCTCAATCTTTGCCTATCAGGATAATTGGAGAAGTCTATAGTATCTAATCACATTAATTACTTATCTATTTCTATTGGGTGTTTTAAATGAGTTCTCTTTCGTATGACATATCCTTATCCTTATACTTAAGATACCACTACTTTTCGAAAGCTTCAATTTTCCTATTTATTTGATCTTTACGATCGATTTTTCATATACATTCACAACCGTCGTACATTTCTATAGGCTAGATGTAACATTGAAGCCTCCTGATCTGGATCTGGAGGTTATGATCGCATAGCAAATGGATAGAAGATAAACCTTTATTTGCTTCATAAACAAACGTAGGTAAAAACCAAAGTCAACTTAAACCTTATTAAAACAGAAGAAAAATACAAACTTGGTTACCTCAGAGCCTGTGAGTTTTACCAGTTTGATTGGCTTTTTCACAGACGATTATCACCGTGTTAGTCTGGCTCCAGTAAAGGTTCTGAATTATTCGCTTATCTCTGCTATCAATTCTAACGTCTTGTAGACGACGCATTAGTACCTATAACCGGGCTTAGCATGATCAAAGGCCTTCTTGTATTCAATCAAGCAAATTAAAACGTCAGTTTGCAAGTCTCTGGACTTGTGGTCTAGGTAGGTGCAAAGAAGACTTATCTGGTTCTTAGCTCTGACCTGAAACTGAAATAGCTATTGGCAATACCTATGCTCATTGGACTTCACTCTGATCCTCTCATGAAGAATGAAGAGAAACATACCTGGCTTAACAGACTTATTGTGCGGTATTCGCAGTATTTCTTCATGTCAGTAGAGTGACAAAGGTTGAAATTTAAAAATTTTGTGGTAATATCCCAGTGCTGTAAAAGGTTTTGAAAGACCTGGAGAGCGCATAATTATTAGAGTATGTTTTTAATGAGCTTGAATTAATCCGGTCTTAGTGATTTACCAGTTTTGGCTCTTTTTAGAGCCTTAACTAGTTACTTTTGATCAAAGGATTGAAGGACCAGTTTCATACATCAGTATATTGGCAAACAGCGTTTTCACGCGGATTTTTATACTTCCTGCATACAGAATTAAATGTATGCAGAAACATTGGTGTTACTTAAGCCTTATGAGATCATTTGTACATCGTCTAGTGGCAATTACTTACAAAGGCGTTACTAAGTTCAAGTACCTAGGTTTTACGGTAACTGATCCAAACACCCGAGAAGGCGAGATAGAGATCAGAATTAAAAATGCATTCCGATACTCCGCGGCTCTCCACAAAGTGATCACGTCCAAGTACCTAACAAGAAGAACGAAAATACGCATTTATAAGAACCATCTTTATGTACGGATGTGAAACTTAGACATTGACGCAAAAAGAAAAGATCAAACTCCTGGTCGCGGAAAGGAAAAATCCTGTGAAAAATATTTGGACCCACCAAGGGACAAGACGGCACGTTTAGGATCCGGTAAAACGCCGGACACATGGCCGAGCCCAACATAGGTAATCGGAAAGACTAAAACTGCAAGACTCCGCTGGCTTGGTCACGTATAAAGAATGGGAGAGGATCGGGCAGTTAAAACAGCATACGAACGGCAACCTTGTGCACGTCCACCAGTTGGACGTCCCAAGTATCGCTGTATTGACGAAGTCTCAAAGGACTTACGCGAACTGCAAGTGGAAGATTAGAAAGAAGTGATGCAGGACGGAGAGAGATGGCGTCTTTTGGTTGCGGAGGCCAAGATCCACTTCGAGTCGCTGAGCCAGCGTAGTAAGTAAGTGGCAACTTCACTCACACCACATGGGTGCAGTGACCACTTGCTGCAGTGACTGGGAAATCAGTCAATGAATTCCGGTTTTATCCTTTACGCAACCCAGCCAGATAAAGGAGATCCTTTATCTCCAAATTCCATATCATGGTTGTTCCATTCTTTATAGAACTTTGAACCCACCACTCGTATTTTACATAAGTTTTTTTTTCTTGTACAATATTGTCCGGTTGTGAGAGTTTGTGTAGCCGTTTTCTCTCCATAAGGTTTACTACATCATACGAGACATAAACTTAAGACATCTTCGTCTATCTATAGCTGTTTCTTGTTCTTTATTCCTCGCAAAATCGTCCTTTCATAGTGACTACCACATCGATGACATATTGTTAGATTTATTATTACATCATTACTGGAATAAATATATAACAACAAAAAGCTAAACGGTTTTACAGATATAGCAAAACCGGTTCCTATTTTGTAAACATGCACTACAGTCATGGTGATCAAAATATTTCACGAGAATAAAGCCGTAAAGGCTTTTGTAATTTCTGCATACAATAAATGTATCAGTAAGGGATGACTGCGGTTTTATTCTTCGTTCAAATTGTTGAGTATGGTCAGACGAATAAAGCCATATTTTTAAATATCTCCTTAAATATGGTATTTCAGGGTCTGAAAAAAATTACACTTATGTATTCGGCATCGGAGATGACGTTTCTGCAATAACAATAAAAAAGCCGTAATAGCACTTTACGGGTTTATTCTGCGGGGGGTGCGAAATGGTAAAATTCGTAGAATACTAGATACCTATCGACTTAGAACTTGACCCACCCCGACTTGTAGGATTGTCTTATCATTGGCCAAATCTAGTTCGTAACTTAAGTTTAGACCTACAATGTAGAAAATAGTTTAAATTAATGAAAAATGTATAGTAATACAGGCTTCTCAACTAAGTAAGATAAGATAAAAATATTTATTTTAAAATCCACATAAGAGATAAGGTCATCATGAATTTGAATAAAGACTGATAAGGATTGTATAATGTAAAGTGAAAAGCTAGCAAACGAATATCTTACACTAACGCCGAATTTGGCACTCAACTTTTACTTTGCATACAAATACGCATTCCGCGAACAAAGAGACGACAACCAAGCATACCTAACACGCAACGTAAAAGAACGTAAAACATGTTACATTATATAACACAGCCATTTCCACCATGTATATCCGCAACAAAAGGCGTAGCTAACTCTCCGGCGCTAACAAATAGTCGATTCTAAATCATCAGTCAATCTCATTGCAGATACACTCGATCATTGTCAGCCAAACAGTAAAATATGCCTTCTAAAGGAGCCATTAAACATAACACCTCAATAAAATGTTTGTAAACACGAAAGGCTATCCAGCTGCGAGCCTAGCTGGAGACATCCAAAGACAATGTTCAGGACGTAATATCTTCCAATGACTCACGCGGCAATAAATAAATCATTGTGTAAACTGCTGGAAGGGCAACTGGGAGAATCAGGGACTTGATTGTTGTCTCCTCTATGCTAAACCAGACTAATAATTCGTCCAAAACAAATGACGATACTCTTTCATTGGAACGCCCCAGTATGACGTCCGAACCGTCGAAGAAATTCGTCTTTGTACGCTGGTGCGGACAAAGCGCGCGCGTCAACACCCTCCTTCTTTTGTTTACTAGTAAAATTAACAAATTGTCTTGAGAGTCGTTAATAGCTTCCTCTTGTGTAAAAAGAAGGAATTCAGTAGTGCATTCAGAGTATTGAGCGAGACGTTTCTCTCGCTAAACAAAGCCATTATTGGGGACCGTTACTTCTAATAATACGTTTATTACTTTAACTTTTTGTCTGGTCTACTGCTCGGTGCAGAGTGTAGACCTGTCTTGTTCCAAATTGAATTTTTTAGACTTGCTAAATCTATTCTGTAGACCCAAGTCACGATGGGCTGAAAATAGCCTATAATGAAACACTTAACGACAACATGAAAAAAAATATCTTGCTGTATGACCGTCATGACCGTAGCCAACGTAACTTGACCTACCACCATAGCCTATCATGTTCTTCTCGTCCAAAGAAACTGTATGGCGCCACTCGCCTCACTTGCATCGAAACGAATTCAATTGAAGAGCTACGGAGTTCTTACTAACTTTTCTGTTGAGCCTAAAATACAGCACTGGCGAGCAATTGAAGTAAAAAATAGACATCGATCGGTGTTGGACTTTTTTCGGTCGAGCAGACTGTTGACATGCACGACTTTCGCATTTGTCGGGGATTCTTGTAGACATTCGACCGAAATGCCACCATTAAGTTCTCGTGGGAACCAAATTGACGCTGAAAGGCACTTCGGTGGCAAGTGCCGTGATGCCGTAAAATTTTCAAGATACCTAGAAGATGTGGCGCAAGAAATTACACTAGCAAATAGAAAGCTATTTCACGCGGTGAAGCGATTTACCCTATCCGCAAAGAAATCACCGTTTGCGAATTTGTTTACCTTTGTACTGGATTATTGGCAATTATCTACCTTTAACCCATTATAACTGGACCATAATACCTAAGTAAACGCATCTATAAGTAATTTTATTGGCAGACTTTCACTCTTCCTAGTTTCTCTTGGTTTTCAGCCAGTCGACAAGCGCGACCACATTAATTAACTTTGTTAGTAAGTTGTATCTCGTAGCTAATTCGCACGGAACAAACCTTTGTGGGCACAAGTTGATCATGCTTCTTCATCAGGTCAGTGTGACCAATGGTGGCAGCCACGTGCGTGCACTATCCGCTGTGGAAATCGATTCGGCGACCCAGAGAGACTTTTCCGAAAAACGCCACCAGTGAACGACCGATTAGTGACGATTTTGGACGCTTCGCGCGATCCGAGACACACGATCCACCTGTACGTTGAGTTCAAGCTCGGAAATAGATGTGTTGATGTCAAGTTAGCTTTACATTTAATTGTAATCATAAATTTTCCTACTTGTAGAGTAGGAGCGACATAGAACCCAATGGGACCAAGAAAAGCGATGCAAGGAATGAACTTGTTGAAAAGCGGAAAATTGTGATTCTGAGAGAAAAGAAAGTTAGTTCCCAAAACAAATGGGAAACCAACTCATGATGTAAACTCATTTCTTTTAATAAGTGCAATAAAGAAATTTGAATTTTGAATTTTTGAATTTTTGAACTTTCTTTACGCACCTTTTCTAAATAATTTATGAGAATAAAAGCCTTGAAAAACTCTAAGTTTGAGACTTTTTTCGCGTGATTTGTTAGAATCACCATTTAGTAGAATAACCATTTAGTAGATTCTACCTTTCCTACTTTTATCCAACTAACACACTATTTGGTAGATGATAATATCGATAGCCTACTTTTTGCTTCAAGACCTATACTGAATCGAGAACTCTTCGATTCACACTCGGATAACTGTCGCGGTTATTTTTTTCTTTACTTATCTCTTATTTTTTTAATCGGCGGACAGTTATGCATAATTAAAACGCTGTTGTGCGTTTGGTAGTTCTCACGGCAACAGATAATATTTTTTATGGGTCTCCGCGGCCATAAATGGGTATAAATGTGCGCTCGGACGTACGGTATGTTGGACACAAAAGTCGTTTAAAAAAAAAACTTTGGCTGTCTGATCCTGTATTTTGCGAAGTGCTGACTTAGCAACAGCCGCAACCGCAATCTATCGAGGTTTATAAATAGTTCGATACACCTGTCATACCTGTCTGCACTGCTCTATGTCGATTAAAAGAGTGGGATAGGAATATCGTATCTAAGTATGTAGATATATCGCTCATGCTACGCCTGCTGGTGCGGAAAATAGTCGTGTGAATACATTGAAATTAAATATGCATGCATGTAATATTATGGTTTTATGCCTCTGCTTGCCCCTTCAATGAAATCGGTGAGATTTGTTATGTGTGACAAATATAACGATAAGAACAAAGCAAAGGAACATAAACCAAGGGAAGGACTGAGACGTACTCGCTATCTAAGCTGTAGGGTACGGAGCCCTCGATAACTATCAAAGCATAATAACTTCGGTCAGCATCATGCTGGGCAGCTGGGATACCTCATAGGTAGGTACGGTCGGCCACAGGCGTCAATCAATAAGGGCGTCAATCGAACAAAAAGTGGTATCGCCGATTGTCACCATCAGTAGAAGAGGTCTTCTTTCCACATGCATATTACGTTTCGTTACAAGCATTTTAAGGAATAATCAAGGAAATGTTAAATTTTCCCATTTTTTAGGTAGCCTAAATTGACGACCATTCGCCTAATCTCTAGCATGTAGACTAATCGCCACCAACTAGCATGTAGCTGACTGTACCTACATTATTATTTTTTTTTTTTTTATTTCATAGGGAAGCTGGCAGCTTACATTAAAAAAGTATACAAATCTCTCTCTCTCTTCCGAGCTTTAGTCCCACATGGTGGTGGGGTCAGCTTTCCTTATTTTCTGTCTCCACTTCGCCCTGTTCTTGGTGTCGTCTTCGGAGGCTCCGCATTCTATGAGGTCTTTGTTGACTACGTCCATCCACCTGGTTTTCGGTCTTCCTCTGGATCTCCGCCCGGGTATGGATAGACGCAGCGCCTCGTTTCCGATGTAGTCAGGTGGCTTCCGCTTTACGTGCCCAAACCATCTCAACCTACTTTCTTGCACTTTATCGGCGATGTCGCGCACTCCTAGGCTTCCTCGAACGTACTCGTTTCGGATTTTATCGAGCCTCGTTACACCGCACATCAACATTTTCATTTCGGCTGTTTGGATTGATTTGATTTGGGTTTTTGTGACAGCCCAGGTCTCACTACCATGCATGAGGACGGGTCTTATGATGGATTTATAGACGAGTCCTTTCATGCGGACCGGCATCTTCCTGTCGCAGGTCACACCAGTGACTTCTCGCCATTTTAGCCACGCGGCTGCAATTCGGTGTTGGAGGTTGTGTTCTATTCTAAAAAAAGTATACAAATATCTAAGTAAAAAAAAAACCGCGATGCCACCCTTCAACTGCCTATCTATACTAACGATAATAAATAATGTTATACAATGCACACACGATGCAAACCCCTAAAGACCCTTCGATAGTAGGTCCGTCGACGCTAGACGAGGACTAGACTAATCTACGGTGGTCGTGGAAAGACAACTCACGGCAAGTTAGCATAACGCGGCGGGACCTATCAAGTAGTTTTTTACGCCTACGTACAAACTGGGGCCTTAGCCTGTAACACAATGGCGTATCAATGGCGACCGAGGTAGAAGGACAAAATCGGGATTTTTTCGTTGCTCTCCTACAACCAGCGAACTAATCCTCTAGAATTAGACTCATTGAACGAGCGAGCGAAGCGAGCGAAGTTCTCCGAGTCTACTGGAACAATCCGGCGTTTGTATGTATGTATGCATGTATGTACGAGTATGTATGTTTGTATGTATGTATGAATGTTCGTTCGACGATAACTTGAGTAAATTTAGTCGGATCGTCATGAAATTTGGTAGGTGGGTAAATGAGGCAAAGAGAATTTTTAAGTTCGAACATGAGCCAAATCGGTCGAAGGGTTGCTGAGATATGAGGTCGCGAGTTCGAAGTTCGGGGCGAACCACTAGTTAAATCGTAATTGAAACCGTCAACCGGGAGCCCATTTTGGCACCATTGTGTTACAGGCTAAGGCCCCTGGACCACCACAGCTAAAGATTGTACTTTAGAATATTAACTCGGCACTCAACAACTACTTACACTTCAACGAGTTTACTCAGCTCTTTATTTTGTTCATAGCTATACGTAGATAGTACAGAAGCGTATGTGGGAAAGAAAACAGGCAGAAGAATTAAGTAATTTGAGAGAATGTGATTGATACCGGGCAATCTTATTTGTCACGCAGTATTCAGTACCTACCCATGGATAGTGTGTTACAAAATAATTCATTAAACCTCGTAGAAAAAAATATCAGGATAAAAGTCCTGAACAACACTTTATTTAAGACTTTTCATCACGCAAAACAACTTGCCATCATCACCATTTAATATCAAAAAATTCTGCCATTCGCTTTTTTGCGGCTGCCAACAAATAACAACTAATCATTTTTGCAGACATCAATAGCCTACTTGCTGACTGGATTAGTGCTGTCAGTGTCAATACAACGTGCTACAAAATATTATTTAACTCATTTTGCAGGGTGTAAACTAGTGGTCAACAGAATCACTGTAAAATAAACATAAAAAAATATATATTTTTTGAATCTCAAAATATAAAAAAAACAAAAGTTTTGATTTTGGATTTAGTTCAAATTCAAACACATGATTGTATGCATTGGCATAGTTTTAAGCTGATAAAACACGGTAAAAATCAGTGAAAACTATAACCTAACAATAGTTTTCTCCTGCCACAGCGCCTAAATTTTATTAATTTAAAATTCTACGGAAAGTTAGATCTGTAGAGCCTATCACCCGGTACTATTACCCTGTAATTAGGGTTAAGATCTTTAGTAATCACTTGTAGTTGTTCACACTGATCGTTGGCACATAGCCGGCCTAAGTTGATCTTCTAATAGCCAATTTTTTTTTTCCAACCACGCACACGCCGTTGCTTCCGCTGACCACAGACAGACACACACACACACGCTCGCTCACTATCTCGTCACCGCCTTCTTCCTACAAACTTGATTCGTCATGTCCAATTAAAATGGAGACACGACTTTTTCCCTCGCGACAAAATGTAGAGTCGTGGATTGGCCGACTTCTGGGGCCTGAGTCTGTATCGCAATGGTGCCTCGATAGGCTCCTAGTTGTAGGCTTCAATTACGATTTATTAATGCTGTCTAAATGTTTTTTCTAGTACAGTAAATGATATTCTGATTCTAATTCTAGACAATTAGTTCGCTGGTTGCAGGAGAAAAATGAGGAAAACCCGGTTTTATCCTTCTACTGGGAACCTATCGACACGCCATTACATTACAGACTTGTAGGCCACATACAGACAGAATTCCGGACGGAAAAAAATCGAATCGGAATTCCGAACTCAGTGACTGCATACAAGTCTATAGACACACACACACGGTTTTTTTTCGTCCTGAATTTTCATAGATTTTTATGCAGTTGCTGCGTTCGGAATCCCCATTAACTCTAAGCATGCCCTCTAAAACAATGCCCTGCTCCAAGCAGCTGGCTGGATCTCATGAAAGCTTCACTCAACGCCGTTGAAGTGACAAATTTCTGGGCGAGCGAAGCGCAAGAAGATGCTTTTAACACGAAAAGAAGCAGCGGATTTTTTCAAATCAGCCTATCACTAAGTTGAAAATGTACACTTATTTTAGTGCTATAGTGGTTTTGAGACTCTCCCAGGCACTTAGGCCCGGTTTCTGAATTGAGAATTTCACTAACCAAATGCTTAGGTATCGTTCTGTCACATTCTCTTGTATGATATCTGCAGTGACAGAACGATACTTAAGCATTTGGTTAGTGAAATTCAGAAACCGGGCCTTAGGATCTAGATGCAACTTCAGAGCTTTATTTAATGTTGACACGACCTCTACTTGCAGTTCCGCACCTGTTTTCTCAGAAGGGAAAGGAAGAGCAGACTCATTTTTGAAAAAGTTTTCCTTTTTTAGTTCTTCCATTACTCTTGAAATCGAAGCGTTTTATTTCACTGTAGTTAGGTTAATAGCTGACGTCAGGATAACAATAACTCAGACCTTAAAACGCAGGTTTTAATACCTTACACCTTAGACGATGATTTTCATCACACCATTTTACGAATAGTAGACATTTCAAAACATAAAACAACAACGACAAAGTAAACTTGAAATAGAATCCCACCAAACTAGGCCATTAGCTTCTCTTTTATTTTTAGGCAAAACAATTAAACAACTTTTTCATCTCCCACGCTCGGAAAGTTTGCTGTTACTAGTAACTTACGATCGTGTAAAGGCCGGATTTAAACTATCTGAACTTTTGTGCGCTTCGAAATTTGAACGCGACGCCGGGACAGTCTTTCCCGCGCCCTATGGTTTTGAAAAAGAAAAAAACACTGGCCGTTTAAGTAGATGCCAGATCCCGATGGAAAATAAAACCTCATTCATAGTTCGTTTAAACGCGTATTTCAGCGAAAGCGATTGTTCGTGCCCATTCTCTATACAAAACTGTGAATGTAAATGGTGCATAAGCATCTTTTAAAAAGGTAAAGTCACGGAATAGAACATTCAGAAACGCGGTTTCTTCTTATAGTCTTTTCAATATTTTGTACACATATTTATTTTTAAATACCAGTAAATAAAAAAAATGCTGCGCTTCTGTTTTATCAAATAGATAATTATGTTTTGGTTTGTTACATACATTTTTTCAAACGATATTACTAATTTAATTTTTTATCTCCTACAAATTTTTAATTTATATGGTATAAGTTCAGAATGCACCCGGAAAAAAAAACATTCTTTTATTTACATTATTTTTGTGTCTGGATAAATAAACTTCAGGAAATTATTAATAAAACGAATGGTTTTAATACCAACGAAGCTCAAAACTTTAGTGCGGCAGCCGTAACTACAGTAAAATTTGCTTTTAAAAGGAACTTATTTGACTCACTTGTTTTGCCTGTAAGTAGTTGTCTATAGAGTTTGTCCCGCTTGGCTAACAAAGTCATTTCCTCGCTTCTGTGAGATGAAAAGTTTTGTGTTTCGCACGAATGCAATATTATTTGCGTCTCGTGCTTCTGAATACCTCGCTACGCTCAGGTTTCTTTTTTTGAACCACTCGCTACGCTCGTGGCTCAATTTTAGAAACCTTCGCTAGCTCGGTTTTCAATACAAGCACTCGCCGCAAACAATAATTTTGCATTCTTGCATAACAAATAACTATTTCTTAATTCGCGCATTTGAATAAAGCACCATTTTATTACTTGTTTTACTCCTTCGGTTGAGTGGTCGTGGCACCAATTCCCACGCGTGTGCCGTACCGGCTGCTTTTTGCCGGTTTTTTTTCTGACGCCAAGCACGAATCACGTTTCTGCATTGAGGTGGTTTTTCTGGAGCTGCCTCCTATTCTGATTGGTCAGTGTGATGGCATCCGTGTCTGCGATCATTGTGTAATATTAGCTAATCATTGGCTTTGTGGAAACTTTGGGAATAGAATATAGAGGTAGTAAGCGTAGGGTATCTCTTTTTCCAGCTAAACTGAACCGTATCTAAGTGGAACCCAGAGTACCTTTTCCTCTCAGTAATATAAAACACGTTTTCAGAACAATTTATTACAATAAAAGTTTGGTGTACAAAATGTAAAAAAAGCCTTTACATGTCCCACTAGCTGGCAAAGGCCTTCTCTCAGAGAGAGAGTTCGAGCTTAATCACCAATGCCTCATACGCTCAGGTTTCCTCACGATGTTTTTCCTTCACCGTCAGCGAAACAAAAAAACTAAATGTAAAAGTCAATAAAACTAGTGTGTACAGAGTGTTAAGTCATAATTCAAACACAGATTTTAACGGATTTGACACTCGTTTTATTAACTTTTTACATTTTCCAACGTTTCGAGACCTTAAACCTTTCTGTGTTTAAATTATGTATAGTGCTCGTGCAAACCTAAGAAATTATTTCGAGTGTGGAATCCATTAAAAGTGTAGTTTAATAACAAAACAGTTTAGGAAATACCTGATCTGAGTACAGTCTAGTTCTACTTATGTAGCTGACACACAAGCATGTAGCACTTGTACCTGAGGGTAATCGTGTTACTGAAATGTGCAGACATAGGTAAACATTTTATTTTTTTGAGGAAATATTTGTACGGCGAAAGGTAAAGTTTATTGGAACAAATTGCACGATAAGGCCTTTGCATCTACGTAATTAGATGATTTATACAGCGACCTTTACTGTCATTTTCGCATATTAAAATAATATAGGAGAAAACAAATAATATAGGGGAGTAACGAAATCACTCTAGCATAATAATACAATACTGTTTTTGACTTGTGTCAAATATTAGCTTCGTTATTAACTTTGATATGTCCCTTTATCAAAAGTGGGCATCATTAATGAGTTTTGCACTTAAACTTTCGTAAGCACTGCACCTTTTTGTATTTCGTGAACGGTTCAACTCACTTGTATTATGTCGGTGTTGCCGACTAGTTTCGGTTCTTATTCGGAGACCTTAAATAAGAATCATTAATGAGAGTACACCCATGCAGGGAAATCCCAATACCTGCTGTCTCTGTGTGGGACGTGTTTGAGATAAACCAAGTGAGATATAGGATGCTTCAAGACTGCAGCTGTATTTGGGGCATCCATTCGCATCATCCCACAATACATCCTATGCATTTCTTATCACGGATGGTGAAAATCATCAGCTAAAACTTCACTTTTTGCAACTTTCAACTGATGGTATTCTCCAACGGCGATAATAAAATCATCATTCATCGATTTGATAAAGTAGGTACACACGACAGCACGTCAGAGTGTACATTTTTGTTGTAAAGTCGCCCATAACGTAACCGAGTAGAGTGCTAGCGTGTAAGGGTCGACGGCTGTCGTGTGTAACTGTGTACTTCACATGTTGTATGTTTTTTTTTTTTTCGGATACCCTGTGTTCAATTTTATCATCATCAGCCCACATTTGTTTACTGCAGCAGCGTAGAGTGCCTTTTCCTCTCAGCGCCATCCTCCTTGGTCTCTCACTGCACGCATTCACCCATCCTCTTTTGACTTTGAGATGTCGTATGACCATAATGTATGTAACTTCTAGGGCTAGGGTTGGTTAGGGCGCTATTAAGAAGTCCTATAAAGGTATTCTTCACTATAACCATCTTAATTTGGGCCTTTGATCTTAAAAAAAATAGGCTTAGTTCAAATCCTTTCTACAACAGCCTGTATACGTACAGGCAAGCGGTGACGTTTTCCTAACCCTGTGTTAGACATTTGAATATCGAATACTCATTAGACTTTGCGAGCATGTCCGTGACATTCCAAAGTCCTTCTTCGAATTCGGCCGATATCCACTACAGCTGAGACCAGACTAGATAATTATGTGTTTCATAATACAGGGTGTAAAAAGACCACCAAAAGACCCGAAAGGTACGCATACAAGACACTATAACAAAGTACTGTTTCGATAAATTATTGCTGGGAAATGATTTTGGTTTTTTTGGTTATAATTTTGGAAAATATTTTATTACGCAATGGAAGTGTAACGCAGAGAAGTCATATTACGCAAGCGTTGACATAAACTTTTGTTACTTACGCTCGAGGTGCCGATGTTAAAAATACATTGCGGGTTGCAATTTTACCGTCGTTTTATGCAAGAAATATTCAAAATTTTGATGTGGCTTCTTGAGGAGAAATGTTAAGTCCTAGATACTGAGTAAAATTATGTAAAAAAAAAAGGAAAAGTCAGACTTTGAATCTCGGAAACCGTTGATTTCCCAGGCATAGTTCCTTGGGCAAAAATGTTCGTTATGATGAGGACAATACGTGGTTTCCCGCTTTGTTAGCGGTCTTTTAACACCCTGTATATTTGACACGGTTACCTGAGTTGTACGAGGTAAAATGAGGTTTCAAATATGAAAACTCATCTCCTCTGCATCCATCTGCGCTTTTCTGAATTACATTATGGAACTTGAGTTCAGAAATAGGGCTGTCCACTTGAGTTCAGAAAATAGGGCTGTCCATTTTAAACGATTTAAAAAAAGGAGGAGGTCCTATGTTGGGCTGTAAATGTATTTTTGGTTTCTTTTATAATGTGGTTCATTCTTGGAACTCTAATATACGATTGATTTAAGGTACAAACGTAAATGCTGCTAGCTTACTGTATGCAAACAGCTTCAGTCACTGACTAAACTTTGTTTATGAATTTAAAATGAAAATGTTTCAGTTATTTTCATCAAAATCTGTTTATTTCGGGTAAACGGTAATTTATACAATGAATTGTGCTTCCTTAAACTAAAGTTACTATTAATACAATTGTAAATAAATACAAAATTTATATTGAAATCACAATCGGTAGCAAAGGCGCATTCGTTAAGGCCTCAGAGAATAATTTATTATAATAAGGCAACCTTTAGAATGTTACATGGTTAGTAAAACTTGTCTCAAAGTGTAAATTTCTTATTAAACCGATGTGTATAAATAGTGCTCTAAAATTTCTAACACCTACGCAATACTATTTACATAAAGGAACAGAGTGATTAAGAAGTATCTTGCTAAAATGATATTAAAGTTATCAAAGTATCTAAACAAAGCAGTTATACATTAGACATAATAAGACTAACATAGTCTTCGAATCAAACTTACAATACTATATAGTTCAATCACATTTACAAAGATCAAATATACGATATATAAATCTAAACATTGCATACCAATATCGTTATAAACATAGATACATATCTGAAATGAAAAGAAAGGCACTCTTGAAGATATGTTATTTTACGAAAAATATAAGTTCAAAAAGTTCCATTTTCAAAATCTGAAATGATACATTTCTAGTTTTTTTTTCATACATCTGGCCAGTATTGTCATTGACAGATTAAGCTAATGGACTCTCCCCATATCCATACCGCCAAGTTGTCCGATGTAGGGGTACCCGGACTTTGCCTCAGACGGGGAGTGCGCGTGCGACGCGTAGTGGGACGGATTCGTGCCAAAAAACGAACTGCAACAATGGAAAAACACATTAAAATCCAGTGGACAAAGGCTCAAACTGCTAAAAGGTATCAGACCGCTATCCGTCGGGTTCCAAAAAGAAAAATAAAATCGCGTGCGGGGCGCATAGAAGCGTGGGAACAGAACTAAAAGGGTCACATCATATGAATGAATGAATCAACTACTAGCTAGAGTAATGTATGTGAATGAACGCATAATTGATATATCGATCGATTTGATAGCCCCGCCGGCGGATCCTCAGACGAATATTGTAATCACAGAGCGCATGCACTATTACGGGTGTATAATTGCTACTTAACTTCGGCCAAGATCGCCTACCGTGCTGCGTAATTTCAGTGAGCTTAGAATGATACGCAAGAATAGATCCCTCTATACAGAGGTATATTTAACCGCTATTTTTGGTAGCTAATTGTCAACATTCGTGACTCGGCTCTATGTTGAATCGTACCTTTAAAATGTTGTGAGAAACTAGAACCCGAGTTTGAAAAATCCGTTAAAAAGCGTATCAATTTCAAACTGAAAGAAACACTGTGTTTTTCCGCGCTCTAATAGAGGATTTAAAAACTCGTCCATATATCAATTCCAATCACGTACTAGCCACATATTATTGATGCAACCGTATGTGTGTAGAACTGAATCCGTTTCATCAAGATGAGTATGCATACACTTTGATTTATTTCAACGAACATGTGGTATGGTTAGTCTCTGACTGTCTAAAACGCATATTATCTTAACGTGACCAAAATGTAATGATTCTAGAACTCAAATCTAACAGAACGCCAATAATTAACAAGTGTATATTTTCCTAGTTAGCACAGTGACATGAATGCAATATGCACAATGTCCCACTGTAGTCTCTGCCTCTCTACCCTTGACGCATGTTTTTCAAGATGGCGGAATTTACAAAATTCAATATTTCACGAATTAAGACTCATTTTATATTGGTATTGTACAAAATAGTATTACCTTTGAATAAACATTACGAAGTATATAAAATCAAAGGATGACTATGCGATATAAAATAGAAATACGAGTACATTTTCAAACTTTGTAAATATGAACGCAATGGCGTCAAGGGTAACCCCCCTGGACAGTTAGTGATATCGACATTTCATTGTTTCACGCCAAGGGTATTATTAAGGTAGTTAGCGGAGTAATTTGAAAAGAGAGACCCGCTATCAGAAGCCTTGTGCTTTCTACTGGCTTGTTTAGTGGAAGGCAATTAAACAATCATGTGCTGCAATCGATTCGCTTCGATAATCCTACCGCTTGGACTTATCGGAGACATGCGGGCTTTTATCACTGGTTCGTACTGCCTTGCCTAGTTACCTACCTGTTGCATGCATTCATCCCAGAAGAAGATAATGCTTCGCACAGTACGACGAAAAGGTCGATTTACCGATTTACGGTAGTACTGCAGAAGTACTGCAAGTTTTCTATTTAAATTATTTATTGAATAGTAATACATGGAAAGAAAAAACTAAGGCACCATTTTATTCCACCACCAAGTAACTAACTCATTTTATTGCGCTCACTCTTTATCGAGTATCAAAATAATCCGGGTACCTACAATAACTTACGTAGTTTTACCAACAATACGCCAATTATTGCTGTACCATCTTATCACAAAAATATCTTCTGCGGGATTGTTTTTTTTTTTCTTCGGAATTAACACAAATCGGCCCCCAATTAAACCATTAGCCTCAGAAACAAGCTGCAAAATCGAGTGAGCACCGAAAAAAGGAAGACAAAAACCGACGTATGAGTAAGTATAAAGCCAACTAAGAACACGCAAGCGGCCTGCAGTTAGGAAGTTGAATGCAAAATGCAAATAGCTGCAGATAAGTTTTAATACCCGGCTTGGCGAGCCTTAATGTTCGGGTTCAGTTCGCTAATGTCACGTTCGGCCTCTCATTAATCGCCGACACGCTCAGTACAATGTAACCCGTATTTATTTTCCGGTAAATAGCTACGGAGCTAGAGTTGCTCCATCGAACTAAATCCCATAGAATCCGCATTACGTATAAAATCACAATAAAAATTTGTCCCCACAGAAACAAAGGATATCAGCAATAGAACAATACGAAACATCATTTCGACCATACGTCTAATATTCCAATGTCAACCTTATTGCATTAGTGTACAGTTTTACTTTAATTGCATGGACTACGAGCAAATAAGCTCCCAAAGGCAATTTGGGCATCTGGGGGCACGGCAGTGCCCCCGCCAGGTCGAGCGCGAAGCAAACACTGCCGTACCATCCTTTACTGGAACCATTTCGCCGCATTTTCAGCCCCCTATTTGAGAACCTCTGGATAAGACGAGAACGCAGAAATTTTCGTCATCTAGTAAGTTATATTCACATACTCAAAATCCAAAATTTCAAGTCTGTAGGTCATTTAGTTCCGAAGTTAAGCGAAAGCAAAGTTTCGCATTTATGACACACACTCACTCACTCACTCATGATCATCAAAATAGAACTAGTACTTCCCATAAACACAGAGAGCTGAAATTTGGTACAGAGTTAGAGTTTAATGGCCACATAAAGGGAAAACTATACTAGTGGTTCGCCCCGAACTGTGAACTCGCGACCCCATATAAACCCCATATCTCGGTAACCCCTCGACCGATTTGGCTCATGTTCGAACTTAAAAATTATTTTAATTTCATTTACCCGCTTGCCAAATTTCATAACGATCCGACTAAATTTACTCAAGTTATCGTCGAACGAACATTCATAATATTCATAAAAATTTTCAGGGGCGAACCACTAGTTGAACGAGCGAGCGAAGTTCTCCGAGTCTACTGGAACGATCCGGCGTTTGTATGTTTGTATGTATGTCTGTATGGTTGTATGTATGAAAGTTCGACGATAACTTTAGTAAATGTGGTGTATTTCATAATATCTATGTACCCACACTTAGATTAATAAATCAGTGTTTGACCAGCAGACCGAGTTTCACTACATGGTGACAGCGGTGCTTTACAAATAAATAGTTTCAACGTGAATTATCAAGTTTCGTGGTGTCTACGTTGATAATATTGTGAACAGTGATCGGTTGAACAGGCATCAATGGAACACGCACGACCTCCGACCGAGTTATCGGTGGAAGGCGGTCCGGTCGCGCGCGCCGAGGCATGGAGAAAATGGCGGAGGCAATTTGAGGTGTTTCTCAAAGCTTCCGGCGTCACCAAGGAAGCGAGTGACGTACAAGCCAGCCTGTTGGTCAACCTCATAGGCCCTAGTGGATATGAAATATTTTCCACATTCTCATACGGAAAGGGCCAAAGTGACGCCGATCTCAAATGTTTGTTGGAAAAGTTCGACGCTCATTTTGGAACTAAACCAAACGTCACAATGTCGCGATATAAGTTCTTTTCAAGAAATCAGGAAGCTGGGGAAACTATCGACCAGTTCGTAACTGCTCTGCGTCTGCTCAGTCAATCGTGTGAGTTCAAGGAGCTGTCAGATAGTCTGATAAAGGATCGAATCGTATGCGGAACTTCTAGCAATATCGTTCGTGATCGACTTTTGAGGACGGAAGACCTGGACTTGGCGAAGGCAGTGCAAATATGTGAGGCCGCCGAGTTATCAAAGGAGGAGAGCCACTGCATACAAGGAGGCAGTGCCGAGGCGCGAGTGGACGCGCTGGGCTCGGCACGAGGAGGGTACGGAGCTCCCTGGGCGCGCGCCGGAGGCAGGCGCGGTCGCCGGGGTGGGCGCGGCCGGCCAGCGGCGAGGGGCCGCGGCGGCATGCAGCCAGCGATGGAGGTTGGAGAAGCCTGCAGTAGCTGCGGGTACATCAGGTGCCTAGGCGGCGAGCGATGCGTAGCATACTACAGTGTGTGTTTTGTATGCAACGAAAAAGGGCATTTTGCGAAGATGTGTACGCGACGTGCGGGTGTGCGCGAAAAAGTGCTAAATATCGATGTACAAGACGAGTCTGACGACGAGTTGTTTTTCGTAAATATGTTAAGAGTGGCCAATAAAAGTCATAAAGAATGGATTGAAGTTTTGGACTGCAATGGTAAGAATTTTTCATGTAAATTAGATACTGGATCCATGTTGAATGTAATCTCGAAGAACCAATATACTAACTTGGGCCTCTCAATTGAAAACCTACATGGATTCAACAAGCGGGTGCATTCTTTCACCGGTAACAAAGTACCTATTCTGGGAGAAACAGAGCTAACGGTTGTGTTTAAAAACAATACGTATTTGTTGTCATTCGTAGTAGCCGATTTTATGTGTCAGAATGTGCTCGGGTTGGAAGCATGTAGCATGCTGGGTATCATACAACGTATAGATACTATAGATATGGAAAAATACGGTGATCTTTTCAAAGGTTTAGGTATGTTACCAGGAAGGTACTCAATCACGGTCGATAACAGCGTGCAGCCGATCATATGTCCCGCGCGTAAAGTACCGTTAGGGCTACGCGACAAGTTAGGTATCGAGCTGCAAAAAATGGTGAATATGGGTGTAATTAGGAAAGTGAGTCATCCTACGGACTGGGTAAATGCCATCGTATTGGCGGCAAAGAAAAATGGAGATATTCGCATATGTTTAGACCCACGACCTTTGAACCGCGCTATACGTCGACCGCACTACACCCTGCCGACTGTAACTGAGATAGCTACGCGCCTCCGTGGGGCATCATTTTTCAGCATCTTGGACGCCAGATCCGGCTTCTGGATGGTGCAGCTGGATGATCCGAGTGCAGACTTGTGTACTTTTAGTACACCGTTTGGAAGATATCAGTTTCTTCGGTTGCCCTTCGGCATCAATTGTGCTAGTGAGGTTTTTCATGGAAAAATTAGGCAGTACCTTGAGGACGTAGAAGGGACGGACTCTTTTATTGACGATATTATCGTATGGGGCAAAACTAAGGAGGAGCATGATAGCAGGCTAGAGAGTTTGCTGCAAAGAGCGAAGGAAATTGGTTTACGTTTTAATCAAGAAAAATGTAAGTTTGGCGTGCGGGAAGTAGTCTATTTAGGACATGTTTTTGATGAAAATGGCATGAAACCCGATCAATCGAAAATTCAAGCCATTGTAGGTATGCCATATCCGGAGGATAGGAAAGCTCTCGAGAGGTTTTTAGGTATGGTCAATTATTTGTCTAAATTTATTCAAAATTACTCTGAGTCTGTGGCAGTTCTCAGAAGTTTACTAAAGAAGGCTAGTGAGTGGATTTGGGAAAAACATCATTCTGAAGCAGTGGATAGGTTAAAAGAAAAGTTGTGTTGCGCGCCGGTGCTGGCGATCTATTCGTTGGAGCTGCCGGTGGTGATCTCCGTGGATGCCAGTGGAGAAGCTTTGGGCTGTGTGATCCTGCAGGAGGGTCGCCCCGTCGAGTTCGCCTCGCTAACACTCACTGACACGCAGCGCCGCTATGCACAAATCGAAAAGGAAATGCTCGCCATTGTTTTTGCCTGTGAGCGTTTCCATCAGTATATTTTTGGCCGAAATGATGTCACAGTTCAGAGTGACCACAAACCTCTCGAGGCTTTATTTAAAAAAGCCCTTATATCAGTGCCCGCACGCATACAGCGTATGATGTTGAGAATACAAGGCTATGACATAACAGTTATCTATACGCCCGGTAAGTATTTGTATATAGCCGATACGCTGTCTCGTGCGGCGCTGACAACACAAATGCATGATCGGGTGAGTGAGGAGGTAGAAGCGCAAACGAATTTTTTCGTAAACAACCTACAGTTCAGCGGTAATAAATTGCATATCATAAAACAAGCTTTGAATATTGACGATGAGGCAAGGACACTAATTGAAAACATCACGGTAGGTTGGCCCAAAAGTAGGTATGAAGTTGAAGAAAAAATAGCGCAGTATTGGCCTTACCGAGAATGTTTGCAAGTGGTGGACGGTTTTATCTTCAAAGACAGTCAGCTGTTTATACCGCGTGAGCTAAGGGGGGAGATGGTGGAGCGCGTGCACGAAGGGCATCTCGGCATAGACCGCTGTAAGCGCCGCGCGCGCGAGGTCATGTTCTGGCCGGGCATGTCACGTGCGGTGGAGCAGCGCGTGCGCACGTGCCGCGCCTGCGCCGAGCATGCGGAGCGCCCGCCGCGCGAGCCGCTGCTGCAGCACGAGGTACCCGACATACCTTGGTGCAAGTTGGCTTCCGATATATTCGAGTATCGACGAAAATATTATATTATAGTGGTGGATTATTTTTCTAACTACGTAGAAGTAGATGAAATTTCAAATATAAATAGCAAGTCAGTGATAAAATTTTTTAAACAGCAATTTGCTAGACATGGTATACCGAGAGAGTTAGTAACAGATAATGGTCCAGCTTATAGTTCTACGGAATTTAGACATTTTGCTAGAGATTGGGAAATTGAACATGTAACTTCCTCCCCACATTATCCCCAATCCAACGGCAAAAGTGAGCGCACGGTAAAAACAATAAAGTCAATGCTTAAAAAATGCTTGGATTCTGGACACGATTTTCAGCTTAGTCTATTGAATTATAGGAGCACTCCGCGGGACGGAATGGACCCTCCGGCACAGATACTAATGGGGAGGCGCCTAAACACACGATTACCTATTCACGAAAGTTTGCTATACCCCAGTAACGTTAGCAAAAATAATCAAAATTATGACGCGCTGATGGAGAAAAAATTAAAACAAAAACAATATTATGATAAAGGTTTTTCTCGTCAGTTACGACCGCTACACATGGGAGAGAATGTGGTTTTAAAAGACATTAACTCATGTAAGCATGTCACAGTGGTAGGTAAAAATACCAAGCCACGTTCCTACATATTAGAAGATACAGTAGGCCGCCGCGTAAGTCGCAATAGGCGGCATTTAATAACTAGAAATTGTGGAAATGACCCTCAACCGAGCACCTCGAGCTCTCAGTCCGCTAGCGATGAGTCACCGGCTGGCGCAAAGCTTGAGAATGTACCTAACTTGTCGGTCGTCGACCCAGCACAGCTTACCGCTGATACTGATAACAGACTCGATGGGCCAATAACGAGATCCAAAGCTCGGTTGTTATCGGCTCAAGGTGATGTATGATACAAAGTAGTAAAAAATATGATTGTTTAGTGATAGGAATTCTAGCAATAAGTATTTAAGAAACAAGGCAGATAGATAAACATAAAACTTAATTTGCTACATACAACAGGCACTACTTTACTTATGTTATGTTATTTGCTTTAAATACCTAATTAGGTATTACTTAAAAAAAAAAAAGACAAACATGGATTATATGATGTATATTACTAAGTGTATTTAAGTATAAATCTTTATCTTTTAATTATATTTTTATTTTTGTGTTTAGATCATAAGAAGGGAGATGTGGTGTATTTCATAATATCTATGTACCCACACTTAGATTAATAAATCAGTGTTTGACCAGCAGACCGAGTTTCACTACAGTAAATTTGGTCGGATCGTTATGAAATTTGGTAGGCGGGTAAATAAAATTAAAAGAATTTTTAAGTTCAAACATGAGCCAAATCGGTCGAGGGGTTGCCGAGATATGGGGTTGTTAAGTTTATATGGGGTCGCGAGTTCACAGTTCGGGGCGAACCACTAGTACTTACAAGTTAACAAGAAGAAATAGTCGAACGATTAACTGTATTCTACTCGAACATTACACAAATTAGAAAACTGTGTCAAATCAGAAAATCTAATAAAATAAATCAATATGCCCACGTTTCTACAAAAAGAAGTGAAATCCCACCAAAAACATTCTGTAAAAAACTAACCAGGTCTCGATGGAGCTACTTGTTTATCTCTAAAAAGTAATGAAATCTAGACAAAGTCGTGCCAAGTCTAAGGTTCCTTACTGCGATTTATTTATTATTATAGTTGAACGAGCGAGCGAAGCGAGCGAAGTTCTCCGAGTCTACTGGAACAATCCGGCGTTTGTATGTATGTATGTATGTATGTATGTATGTATGTATGTATGTATGTATGTATGTATGTATGTATGTATGAATGTTCGTTCGACGATAACTTGAGTAAATTTGGTCGGATCGTTATGAAATTTGGTAGGCGGGTAAATTAAATTAAAAGAATTTTTAAGTTCGAACATGAGCCAAATCGGTCGAGGGGTTGCCGAGATATGGGGTTGTTAAGTTTATATGGGGTCGCGAGTTCACAGTTCGGGGCGAACCACTAGTTAATGTTGTGAGACTTGGCAGTTGAAGGGTACCCAAGGGTACAAAACCGCACCATGACGCAGGTGCTCCTTGACACCATTGCACCAATCTGTCGCCAGAACCGCTTGTGTACCCTTCAACGGCCAAGTCTCACAACATTAACTATAACTAGTGGTTCGCCCCGAACTATGAACTCGCGACCCCATATAAACCTAATAATAAGAATAACCCCCGTGTTGTTCCCGGTAGGTACAGAATTGGACCAACCCCTACAGTCTTTGCTCTTGATTTTCCACTCGTTTTTCAAGATTTTCAGATTTTTCTTCTAGCATTTTTAGTTTTTCTTCAAACATTCTTTGAATGTTTTCTGTAACTTGTTCGCCGCTTTTTCTTATTTCAAGTTTTTGTGCCTCTAGATCATTTTGGATTTTTGTAGTTTATCTAGTATTTCTTCCATTTTAAGTTTTGTATAGGACTCTCTTGTAGTTTTGAAGTAAAGCGACCTCTATTGTTGAGCATAAGGGTTTATAATTTTGAACACTAGATGGCTCTGATAAAAAATGTTTTGTCACGCCCTCTGTTAGGAAGTAGAATAACATTTTTTTTTTAAATAGATGGCGCTGTTTTGTATTTTCTAATCTGGTGTACGAGTTTAGCAATTAGCATTTTTTTGGATTTATTGGATTAAAATAGAGTTCTTGTTACGGATTATTTCGCGACCCGTAAAAGTTTATTTTTATTGTTTCCACTGAGTTTTACGTCCGATATCCACAATATTGTTTCCAAACAGAATTTGTATTTATAGTTCACTTTTGTTAGTTTTTATCACTGCTTTCACTGTTTACTGATTAGATTTACGTTTTTATCACTTTTAAAATAACTTTTTAGCACTATTTTATTGTTACTGAGAGGCAACAGTGGCGCCCTCTCTCATCCCATATAAACTTAACAACCCCATATCTCGGCAACCCCTCAACCGATTTGGCTCATGTTCGAACTTAAAAATTCTTTTAATTTCATTTACCTGCCTACCAAATTTCATGACAATCCGACAAAAATTACTCAAGTTATCGTCGAACGAACATTCATACATACAAACATACAAACATACAAACATACAAACATACAAACATACATACATACATACATACATACATACAAACGCCGGATTGTTCCAGTAGACTCGGAGAACTTCGCTCGCTTCGCTCGCTCGTTCAATAATAAATAAATCGCAGTAAGGAACCTTAGACTTGGCACGACTTTGTCTAGATTTCATTACTTTTTAGAGATAAACAAGTAGCTCCATCGAGACCTGGTTAGTTTTTTACAGAATGTTTTTGGTGGGTCTATTTTTCCAGACACGTTTCAGAGTTCTATGTTGTATCTAGTTTTATCCTTGATCGAAGAGTTGCTCTAATCATTTGTCCGCCGCGACGGTGCCGCCGCCATTTTTACCAATATTAAAGCTTATTTCGGTAAACTGACACCAAAACCGTGGTAACTATAACGCCATAAGTCATCTCACTAATCGCCGACACGCATGATATTATAATGTAAACCGTATTTATTTGCGCTTTTCCGGTAAATAGCTACGGAGCTAGAGTTGGTATACACGCTCCTGAGCGCGTTTTCCAAACGATGCCCCTGCTGCCAGTTTTACGAATATCTACGGTTTTTTTCCATCAATGGACACAACAGAAATGTCGTCAGATTGATCGCCGACATGCTCAGCTCAGTACAACGTAAACCCCGTTCCCGGTGCACCCCGGTAAACAGAGCTAGAGTTGGTCTATTGTCCACCACAGCGGCCATTTTAACAATATTAACAGTTTATTTCGGTGAGTGGACACCAAAATCGTGGTAACTACAACGGCAATCGGTACAGTGTAAGCCGTATTTATTTGCGCTTTTTCGGTAAATAGCTACGGAGCTAGAGTTGGTATAATGACGCTCCTACTCGTAGGATCGTTTGTTTACCAACGCTGCCAGCTTCACCAAGGCTTGCGACATTTTGAGCCAGTCGACACCAAAACCATGGTAATGTATGTATACAGGGTGTTAAAAGACCGCCAACAGACCCGAAAGCCACGCATACTACCTTAGACACCAAAACAAAGTACTTTTTCGATAAATTATTGCTGGGAAATAATTTTGGGTTATTAGGTTTTAATTTTGAAAAATATTTTATCACGCAATGGATTTGTAACGCACAGAAGTCATATTGCGCAAGCGTAGGTATCAGTTTATGTTGTTAAGCTTTAAGTGCCGATGTTTAGAATACATTGCGGGTTGCAATTTTAACGTCATTTTTTGTAAGAAATATTCATAATTTTGATAAGGCTTCTTGAGAAGGTTTGTTAAGAACTAGATACTGAATGCATAAAAAAAGTTTTAAAAAATCCGACTTTGAACCTCATTATCTCGGAAACCGTTGATTTCCCAGGCATAGTTCCTTGGGCAAAAATGTTCCTTATGATGAGGACAATACGTGGTTTCTCGCTTTGTTGGCGGTCTTTTAACACCCTGTATTGTATGTGACTGGATTTTGATGTAAATTTTGGTAATAACTACGTAAATTCCCTAAAGGGTTTGTATGACTATTAGGTACTAGTCTGATAAAATACTGGTGGTGAGTATGAATACATTTTCAATCCGATAATTCAAATTCAAGTTGCATCCGGTATCATACGGCACGAGTAAACGATATAGGGGGATAGTTGAAACTGAATTATCCCGGAGGCAATTTATTAAGGCTCTGCAATTTACATGCGTATCACGCCGACATAGGGATGTATTTTCAGAGAATGTAGGAGTAAAATATCTTGAGGTTTTCAAATAGCTACCTAATATGTTGAGTATAGAATTAGAATTTCAAATGTATTCTGCGACTGCGCCATGTGTGTGACAATTGACATTGTATTCGTTTTCCCCTTACAAGTAGACAAATACAGTCCGAAATAAGGGTTACGTAAACTTCACAGAGATCGTGCTAACCCATGTGAAGGATTAGATAAGACATCTTGCCATATGGACAGCTAGGCCATATTTTATTAGTTTTTCTGTCATTGTGCCCGCGAGATATTGTGTGTGGTCCAATGCGAGGTTGATAGACGCCTTTTGTCTCGATAACACAGATAAATGTTGTCGCCGTATTGAGCACAATGCGACAATGACTCTGTGACATTCTCTTTCGACAAATTCACTGTGGTAGTTACAAATTCTTTCAATGACGTGTACACGACAAGTAACAAATATTTTCCCTGGCCTTCTTCGGCGCTTCGGCGTATTATTATATTGTGATGCTACACGCGTCGGTCAGCGCGGGTTTCATTATCGGACGCAAAGTGAGAATTAAAAATAATAAACTAAAAAGTTAATTAAAAATCCATCAAAAATCTCTATAAAATTCGCAGCCCTATTGCGTTCACGATCGAGCGCGCGGCGGCGGCGCGGCGGCGGCGCGGGCGCAAGGCGCGGCTTTACGAAGTACGGCTCGTAATAACCGCCCGCTCGCCGGATAATGGCCGACTTCTTACACTCTTAATTGATTAGCGGCCGCTCCGGATAATGATAAAGGAAGGTGAAAAGAAATAAAACGAATGCACCCCCATTTGCAATCGAGCCGCCGCCGATAGCCACCGGACGTTACACGCTATCGGAAAAGGAGTTTACATCACCGCAAATTGTACTTCCCACATAGAACAGGCGCGTAGCAAACACTGCAGCCGCACGGGATAAATATGTCATTGGGATCACCTAAACTCTGCTATTAATAAAATAACGTAGTGCCTCTACTATTAGCTTAATGGATGGTTAGTTGAATAGCCGGCAGCAAAGGTCATTCGGTTTATTGTAATTGCATATTCATTTGTAATATCAACCTCGGAGCGTGGGTATGCGGAGTAGTCAGACCATCAATAATTCATGGAGTGATGGAGCCTGGGGATTATTGAGACGTTACTGTACTGTTTATTTATCAATTCAAATGTCAATTTAATAGCAACAATAAAACTCACCTATAATTGTCCGGCCACGCGCCGACCTCAGGCAGTTTGTTCTGGTGCCCGCTCAGCTGTCGTGTTGACCAGTGGTTGTGCGCTGACATGGCGTGTTCTGGCTTCGTGTAGTCTCCGTAGGCGTAGGGATGGGAGATCACGTCACTGGGGTTGGGGTAGGACGAATGCTGGTACGTGATGCCTCCGCTCTGGTGCGACGGACTGGTGGTGGTCGGACTCGAGCTCGGCGGAGTAGAGTCCGAAGGTTGTAGCGGGGTCGGGAGCTCCGAAGAGTGAGAGATCGGAGTCAGATTGCCGGACGGGAAGGAAGACGATGTGGGAGGATGTAGAGACGACGCTGCTAAGGCGGACTGGCAGACCGAAGGAGCTGTCAACGCTGATTGGTGTAAGGAAGGAGCTAGAGCCGAGTTTAGAACGGAGCTCGATCCCAAGGCCGAGGAGTAAGATTGTTGCCAAGAGGCACATTGAGGGTTGAAGGACGACGGTGGTTCGTATTGCTGGTGGACGGACGGGAAGGCGGACTGTAGGGACATGGTATTGAAGGCACTCAGTTGCTGTGAGTTGAGTTGTTTACGCAGACGAGCTCTTCGGTTCGAGAACCACACCTGGAGGACAAGGACAAGCGATGTTAAATTTTATTGCTATGTAAATCAGGTCCACTGACGCATACCTCCACTGCGTTACAAAGTTATCCACTCAGCTAATTGTTTTGATCAGTATAGTACTTAATCCCTACAGGCGAGCTGTGTGATAGAATAGAATAGAATGCAAAGTGATTAATTAATCCGCTTTTAAATTTCACTCTGTATAGCTGATCCAATTTATTAGAAGTGGAAATGGACTAGGACACCCCGCTATAAGATTACCGACTTTTGTCTCTGATAGCTGCCAACACGGCTAAGCGTTTATTAAATCAGTAACTACACCGATTTCCATTGCAGTAGAGTCGTAAATCGAAACTCAAATAAATTGCAAGCTTTGAGGTGCTTTTCGTGGGCACTGTACGATAATCTAAAGGGTAAAAACCTGCTCTACTCAGATTTTAGCTGTATCTAAAACTCTTGTGAAAACTGCTCAAAATTAATTAAACCCGTTAAATTATGAGCATCGCGTTTCCTTAAAAGCCAGCGCCCTAACTTTAACAAATGTACACAAGAAAGAAATACACTACAAAGTAATATCAGAAGCATATGGTAGCAATGGAGTCGATTACCGAGTCTTGTTATTAATTATGGAAGTAATTGCGTGGTTTTTTACGCCACGCTCAACCGGGGGCGGGCGGGAAATGAATTTGATATTATAACAATGATCTAGTGTAATTACCTTCATCTATCACTGGGTAGTAGGATACTACTGTTTGGCAGTCAAAGGATGTTATTAGTGCACGCGGTCGAGCGTGATTAGACCAAAAAAAAAATTGTGCCTATGATGAAAAATACACCGTGGAATTTTAGTGGTTTTAAAGCCGAAGGTATTTAATTGCACTCGTGATTCTGAGCCAAATTCCAAAAATTTACTTCAATACGAGCGAAAAAAAAAACACTTCTCAATACAAACGGCTATCGCCAATCGATACCATTTGTATGGAGAAGTGAATTTTTATTTCGCGCGTTTTGGACGTTTTGGCGTTTTAAACCACTAAAATTGCGCGGAGTATATTCCTATGTAGCGGGCAATGCAAATGAGTTTGTCCAGGTTTATCATTTTGGGTGTCCACATTTTTTTGAATGAAATAAATCAAGGGATATACCTAAAACATAGATATAAAAATTCAAAATTCATGGACAAAGAGCTATTCAAAATACACCAATCATTGCTAACAACTCACCATCTCTAATCTATATCTCTCATAGTGTCTTTTACTTCATCCTCTCTACTCTTTCAATGTCGGAATAGAGCTAAAGTAAATGAAACTATACGGCTACAATAGAACATCCTAAAGATTATTTTATAAGTTTAATAAATTCGCTCGGGACAGGACTTGAACCTCTTGCATACCGTGCAGGCGCTCTACCAATTGAGCTACCGAGTCAAGTAACTGTTGATGCGAATTTCCCAACATCATTGATAGCCGTCTTACAGACGAAAATCTTTATAATGTTCCCTAGCACGGGTTAGTGCTTTATAAAATACAAAAAGTGATGGAACATACTACCAATTTTCTTCACTAAAGATTCGTCTAATCGGGTTATTAGTTGAGGATAATTTTTTTCTTGCGACCCGATAAATTAGTTTTTCTTACCTGCACTCTAGCCTCAGTGAGCTTGGTCTTTTGCGCCAGTTCCTCCCTCGTGTAGACGTCAGGGTACTGGGTCCGGGTGAAGGCCCGCTCCAGAGCCTCGAGCTGGTCTCCGGAGAAGGTGGTCCTGGACCTCCGTTGCTTCCTCTTCAGGGTGATGCCGGGTTCTGATTCAGTGTCAGAGTCTTCGCAAGATGATGGACCTGGACGTGAATAAGTTTTCGTGGTTAGACGTATTTTAGTCTACATCTACAATACAACGTACAAATCGATATGAAAAAAATAATGTATGAAGTTGTTTCTACTCCAAATAAACTTTTACTTTTAGGGACCGACCCTGAAAAATCAGCATATTTAAGGTTTCAGCGTTGGCATAAGTTCTTGCAAAAAAAGGACAATCATCTTGTATAATCCGTGCGGAATCAGAATGGGATAATACCTTTTGGAACTGAATCGAAAATGACAGTTCTCGAGTAGCGTCAGTAAAAAAATTTTTTGTTCTACGTTCTATCATGGGGTTATGAAATTGGAATTACACAAAAATGTTCAATGGTTGTAATCTAAAACGATTCAATGTTATTGCATGAATTGAATAAAACGTGATAAAACTCGAGCAGACACCCACGCGCACAGAAAACACAAGCAAGTTTCGGCGCGAGTTTGCCACAGATAACTAGAGTTTGCCGAAATGCTGACGCTACAGGACCGCGAGTGTCTCAGTTCCAAAAGGTATTATCCCATTCTGATCCCGCACGGATTATAATGTAGAGTCACTTTTTAGTCTTCGAAGCTTACGAGGCGGGAGAGGAATCTTACTAGAAAACAAACTAATGTCAATTTCTTACGGTTTCGTGTGGGCCTATTAGTGTCAGTAAATAAAAACAATTGCCCCCAAACCAAACTATTTGTCAAATTACCACATCGTCAAGTGACAAACGAAAACGAATTTGATTACGCCAGAGTCTCAGAAAACGTGTCGTCCATGATGGATCGGAACTTTCTAGAGAAGAGCCTCGACGGTTTGTTTTATTTCTGTTGTTTTTTTGTCGATTACGTTTCGAGCTACCGCTTTTGGACCACACGCGGCCTTTGATTGTAATTTTATACTGAAGTAGCCACATATTAATGCGTTTGAAGGCCCTAATGTAAATCGGAAGGCCGGGAGAAAATTAATCGATATTGCGGAGGGGTACAACCGCGTAGACTATTATATTATAGCCGTGACTTTAAAGCCTGTTCCAGGATTCCCCTTCCAGAGGGAATATTTTTTTGCTTGTTGATAAAAGCGTCCATTACCGGCGCGCTTATGCAAATACTTCTACGAAGTACTGAGCCCGAAATTACCGTTAACCGGTGTCCCAGCTAGCGGGCACGAACTGCAAATTTTCAATACGCCTCAAACCCAAGGCGCACCGAGAGCTAAGAGCCCTTTTCCACTGTAGATATTATTTTAGCCGCGCACAACTTAATATGCATAATCTTTTATCTCTGGCAGAATCTCCGCGGCGCGCTCGCTCGCCGAACCGCGACATTAGGAGAGCCATTTTATATTGGATAGCTATACGGCACAAGACGTGCAGTACGGACAGATTGTCGTAATGCAAGCCCCGCGGCCAAACGCGATGGGATAATAACACCTTTGGATACTAATTTCATTTTTATAACCTACAATTTGGACGCCGACACAAGGGGCGCTGCCGTGGCGTGCGCCTTCGGTACCCCTTTGCCTGGATTATTAACTTTATACGCCATTTCGCGGGCCCTGCAAGCGCGCCGGTTTCATTATAACGTATTTATTTATAATAATAGTATGTTTAAAACCTTTAAATTAAGTGATTATGGGTTTGAATTAAGGCGTTAACTACTACGATGACACGGTGGATTTTACGCGTCGTCGGAAGTTTGCGGGTTTTTATGTTTAAATTATCTAGTTAGCAAATCCTTGGCTTGTTTGGTTAATTGCTTTGGCAAGCCCTGTTAATCTGCAAAACGGTTGACCTTGTGGGGCAACTTTGGAGATAGAGCTCCATACATCGGCCACAACGATGCCCCGTGTTTAATAAGCTGTTATCTGGCTTGGGCAGCTACAAACAGGGGCAATATAAAAGTTTTGCGCAAACACTAGATTCCTCTTCCAAGCTCCACGAGTGGTGTTAGTCAGTTCCTACTCCTACGTTTATTTCCAACTTTTACATGCATTTTATTAATGTTACAAACAAATTAATCAAGACTTAAGCATACAGGATCCAACGACAGGCTTATCGCACCTGAATCTGTGACAGTGAAGTTAAGTAGATCAAAATCTCGAACAAAGTTATGTTGCCAACCCAGAAACTTTGACAGGACTTGAAAGTTGAAAAGGAAGGACAGAAGAGGCCGAGGCAAGTCAAACTTACCTAGAATACCATCAATGCTGTGATTTCTCCTAGGGTCTGACTCGTCCCGGTTGCCTCCTCTTATAAGTCTTGATATTGAACTGACTGACGGGGCCGTGTTTTTGTCACAGATGCCTTCTTTTATTAGTTTATCTCTAATCTCCCAGGAGAATATACCTGGGTTGATTCTCTTGAGTTCTTCGATGCGGTTCTCAACCTCGGGCGTGGCGACTCTTGGCTTCGAGCCTCCGATCACGCCGGGCCGGATGGACCCCGTCTCCTGTGGGATAGATACCTTGAGTTAATACATAGCTTAGGTGGATGGTTGGTTAATGTCAAATTCTCTCATAAACCAAAAGGTAACTGGCATCTAAACTGTTACCCTCGCCCTCGTTTACATTATTATATTAAGGCGTTAGTCAGTCAGCCACTATCACAAATCGTGAGGGTACATGTTTTTGAATCATACCAAAGAGCTTGAAAAAGTGGATGTTGTAGTCCTAATGGGAAGCCGGAAAGCAGTGGTTGCACGGTGAAAAATCTGTCCTTTATTCAGCAGTGGGTTTTATAAGACTGATGATGATGATGATGACATGAGGTACCAGTTCTTGGAGATGATGCAGGGTTGAACGGCCACCGCCACCATCTTCAGTATCTTAGTGGCTGTGGTGCTCACCTGATATCGGTTGAGGATCTTGGAGACGCAGCCGTGCGACACGCGCAACTGCCGCGAGATGACGCAGGGTCGCACGCCCGCCGCCGCCATCTCCACTATCTTCAGACGGATGTGGTTCGGCAGCGGCCGACCGTTGATGAACACACCCCCCAACTGGTTCATACGACCCTGACCTGGGGACAAAAAGATGTACGGGTGAGAAAAGCTGCCGAAATTGAGGAAAACATGAAGCGGATCTAGTTTTGAGAATCCTCAAAGTGCCTCCTTATTTATTAAAGTCACGAGTTCGTCGAAAAACAGACGTTTGTAGGAAATCTAATCTAAATTGTATTATGAAATCTATTCACAGACGAATAAATAATCAATATTAAAGTTAAAGCCGCATTGTAAAAAGCTGTATTCCTAATATTAAACGCTTTATTGGAATCAAATAGCCCATACTCCATACACCTCAATGGCAACAATGCTGTGAAAATACAGAAGCGGCTTGCCTCCATCTTATCTTGAATGGAGTACGTCATCGCTATACAAGTGGTATACAAAACTACGGTCATCGTAATTTTACGTTTCATTTCAAACGAGCTCAAGCAAGAGCGATCCAATTTCTTTTGACACGAATTCCATCGAGCAGAAACGATAACAGCCCATTTTCATCCACTGCTGCGTTTAATGGCTATTGTTTACCTAACATTAGTCACATTGTATGTAGGTACACTACACTGCAAATGCCTCAATAAAATGCTGAAAAAAAATAGAAGTTAAAAACTAAAACCCGACTACTAAAAAGCTTAAAACAAGACCTGCTTATCCTTAAAATAGACTCATAGATAATTAATCGTAGTCGGAGGCCATCGGTTTATCAAATGCGAATATGGTGTCCTCCGACTACGATTAATTATCTATGAGTCTATTTTAAGGATAAGCAGGTCTTGTTTTAAGCTTTTTAGTAGTCGGGTTTTAGTTTTTAACTTCTATTTTTTTTTGAGCTTTTTAGTTAGTTATTTTGGATGATTACCTAAAATAGAACCAAGAAGGGCAAAAAAAAAACACATTTTGGAATATTTTGTTCTATTTGTTATGTTGACGCTACATGTGTTATACATTTTTAAAAAGGTCTTTTAAAGCCCTTTCATTTGATACCCATGACAATGGTATCCGATAATTTTTATTTTTAGGTCCACCACTTTAGGGCGCAGCACAGCCGCCATCTTGTTTTTTTTCAAAATTAAACTATCCTATGTTACCTGGGTGATTAAGACGAATCCAACGACACCTCATTTGTTGAAATCGGCCGAGTAGTTTAGGCTCTGCGAGGGAACAGATGAACACACAAACATACATACATACATACATACATACATACATACATACATACATACATACATACATACATACATACATACATACGCTGCTAAAATCATAACCCTCCTTTTTGCTTCGCGTAGTCGGGTAAAAAATACAACATTCCATTCTCAAATCAAATTAACGTTCAATCTCGTCAAGCAATTTATGTTAAAAGATTAATTAAAGTGGCGCTTCTTTATGAAATGTCGAACGGCAAAAACCGATTCCATCGAACGAGATATTTCTTTTTGAAATCTCTATAATGCCTGTGAGTTATAGTATGACTATTATAATCACATCACTATGGTGGAGACCACCTGGCGTCAAAGGAAGCCGACGGTGGTCGATTTTTGCAGCTCTTTTGTACGCGTACGAAGCGGATAGGACGTATTGAGATTGCTATGCTGATGCGATTTGTGTCAGGATCAAGATTTTTTTATGTTTTTTGGGAGATGTAATATTTCAAGTCCTAACTAAACATAATTTATTTCTGAAGAAAAGTAATCCACTCTCCGCAATTAATATTTCACAAAGTTGAGATTCCCAGAATGTATCGTCCAGACGGACAAATAAATTGCTCCTAAGTTATAAGTAGACAAGTAAACGAAATGTAATTATCTACCAGACAATTTGAAAAAACATCTAGACAGAACACACATGGTCTGGATATTTTTTCCCCAGTTTAACCGACTGTGAATGCAACGAAAAAAATATAACAGTGGCATCTTCCACTTGTGAAGGCATTTATAGTTTTAATTTCATATAATCCCTTAAAGGCACCGCCCGCGAGCCCCTAGACCCCTGCCGAGAAACACCAATCAATTAGACAACATGTCAACAAGTGTGTCCTTTGATAAGACGCGAAACTCGACCGTGCAATTCAATTTAAACCGTAACGCAAACAACCTACGGTTTCAACTTGCGGTCAGCGTCGAGCCACTAACGTGGGTTCCAGATATCCTTTCAATTCACAAAAGTTTCGACCTTAACTTGAGAGGAGTAAGAGCTTTTCGAAGGATACAAATGTTGAGGTCAACCTTTGTGGTGAGTTCGGAACACACATCTTGGGTTCTGCAAGCGATACCCATGTTACTTTTTTTGTCGGAGCGGTAGACGGTGCGGTGCCTCGAAAGCCGTGTTTTTGAGTGTTAATTTTATGTTCCCGAAATGTTTATGACGCATAACGCGCTCATAATAGCCGAGCTATACAAATGTGGGTGGCTTTGTAATAATGTATCACTTCATTTTGGCTCTCTTTCTATAAACCACCTCTATGTTATATGCAACATTGGCCTAAATGTCATATAATTTGCGGTGACTTTTAATGTAACTGATGACGCACTATAAAATAATTATTCTTGTATATAAAATTCAGTAGCAAAAGAATTGAAGTGGCTAGTAGCAAAATAGATACGTCTTTACATTATAGAGCATTTTCACAGTGAACAGGATCAGTCAAATGCACAATCAACAGAAAAGGCACTACAAACGGACAATGAGGAGCTCAAACGCACAATGCGTAATAGAATTCACAAACATTGTAACGATATTAACGCAAAAGGAGGTGAAGTTAACAACAAATTCAAACATTCATTGGAAGATAATCGTCCGGAAGCGCTTTAGGAACATGCACAACTTGGTTCTAACAATAGCTGCGATCAGGGTGGCACCGATCCTACATGTTGGCAGAAAACCAAGCCATACTCACGAGCTTTATTCATGGCCGTTGTTGTTCCTCGAAAGCTGATTCAGATACTGAATATTCCACACTAGGGACAGAGTTCAGAAGTACATAAAAAACTTCACAATCACAGAGCCATGTTCCGATTCGTTCAAGCTTCCCTCCCGTGTTATGCTAAATTGAAATTGAAACAGAGTTCAATCATTTAACGCTATCCGTTGACGGGCACTATGTACCGTGTCCGAATAAATGAGGATTTGCTATTCACCATTCGCATTTCTGTGTCAACGATAATTAGAATCCACAATTTTCATCAGCCTTCGATGTACTTCTGAGTTATCATTCGATTGTCCGACGATGATTGGATTTCTTTGGCCTTCCAACCAGAAGTGGTCGCACCGAGTTCCATTTTCAATTTGATCGATTCCAATTTCGTCAAGTTTTTAGGGAAGTTTCACTTCACTTTGTTTCTTGTTAATTGATGTCACAAGCGCATTGATTTATTGTGAAATGTTTTCGTTCACCGCGAGCCTGAGCAATGCTAGGCGTTTTTACTTGAAGGCGACATTGGAACGTTTAATGCCAGAAGTTATTGCTTTTCCACTGGCACACACATTCGCGCGGGAGCCGAGGCTAATAAAAGTGCGAATGAAATAGGCGTAAAGATATCCTAACTCGATGACGTTTTCCCTTGTATCAAGAAACACTTTGTTACGTTAACTTGACTCTCTAGGTTTTGTGCGACCACAACAAATGGCTATCAAAGATGCGGATCCAAGTGAAAACACAATGACAGAATGTCGTCACTCGCTTACACCGCCCGCCCGCAAACATTAGTTTCAGAAAGTTTTTGCATGTTTTAATGCGGTTGTGTAAATAAATCGTAAACCCCATTTTCACAATCATAATATGTTTCTGCTTGCAAATCAATTTCACGTAGCGACATTAATGTGCCCATAGTAAAATTTATATGGCACCGCACGTCACACGGTGCGGTACTTTCTTCCACTTGACTTGTGTGGCTCGATAACTGTTCCTTCAGTTCCTTTATTACCAACTTTATCAAGGGACTGAGCTAGAGGCGTTTCTTTTACGTTCATCACAGCTTCCTTTTAGTGCATGACTGCATCGTCAGTGATTAATGCATGATTCATAAACGTATGGAACTATTCTGCATAATCCGTTGCAACAATAGGCACCCATTAATTTGAGAAGAATAACTCTGAACATTTAATTATTGCATTAGCTTGTAGGCTTACCTATACTATTGCAAAAAAATCGGACTCACAAGAAAGTAGAGTCTTTGTCTAAAACCCCGTGAAGATGGCTAATTCGAAAACCTTTATCAGATTTCTCTTTCAAGCACTCGATTTCGTCTGACCGCTAATAAAATAATCTATTACTATCCAAAATCAAGCAACAAAGCGAAGAAATGCCATCTGAATAGGCATCGGAATTGGGCGGCGCTCACAAAGGCGATGTCATTCTATTAAGCCTTCTTCAAGCCTTCAAATGCTTCGCTGTGTGGCCCTCGACGCGTGCCTTGGCCCAACCACAAATGTAACACCAAAATATCAATTCATATTTACGAGTGCACATAAGATATCAGACATACGTGTATCTTCGGATTGTGCCTGTCTATTATGGCTCAGCAGATAAAGTACTTCACGAAAATCATCTTCCATTTTCCTCGGTTCTTTGTGAAGCTTCGCTGGCAGATAGATTTATGTCTGAGAACTGAGACATTTCGGTCTATTGAAATATCTTTCATCTTGCAACTTTGACTATCGAACCGTGCTCTACATAAAGAAAACTGCTCCGTAGTGCAAGGAAACTGTAGTGATCAAAGCTGTTACCTACAGAGTAAAATTACCTACAGTGTTATTGTCTTTTGAAAAAATGCCTGTGTTCCTCCCCCCATTGAGAATGCAGCAACTGTTCAAACTGAGCCAACGCCGTCTTTAGTAATGGCCGCGGTGAACACATGTATCCAGTGCATTGAATGGAACTATTTAATTTTTCACCATAATGCTGTGCGTTTGAGAATGCCCTGTTTGACCTCATTTATATTCATAACGTGCTATGTATACTAATTTGACGGATTCTTTTATTTTCTAACTGGCAATGGCCGCTTTGAGCCGGCCGGTGCCGCGCGGTCTTCGAAACTCGACAGGACAATGAGGGGAACTCTTCTAAATAGTAAAGCTATTACAAACGTCTTGAAATAAATCTCAATACAGATAAGTTATTTATGTCAATATAGCCTGATCTGTATTTTAAGTAAGCAAGTATACAATACAATAAGTATAAATAAAACTCTACATGTCATAAGATTTAACACATTAGCGAAGGTAGGTCGCATGACTCGTACAGTCACCCACACATTAGGATACCCCTTTTTGTTCAATTGGCAACCTTATTCCTCGCTCGCTAAGAGCTACGATGGAGTCGATAGCGGCCGACAGTACAAACAATATGGTTCCAACCTCAGTGTTCGTATCGTGCTCTGAACGTTCTCAAATTAGGACAAAGGCCAACCCTCGAATAATAGAGGAGAGCGTTTATCGGCAAGTTTCCATCGTGTCGGCAGGTAATTGTAGTGAATTTACGTAATTTTAATGGAACAATGATACCTTGATCGATGACTGGTCGCGTACGTGAGCTATTTTGCGATGTTAAGTCCCGACTTAATTCTACTGAGTCACTATTAACTTGGGATCGGGGAATACTGCAGTGCATTTGGCGTGCATTGCTGCACAGCTGTGAGCTGGTCACCCAATTGATGGTTCGAGTACAGCAATGCTTGTTAAGTTTACAATTTGGCTGTGTGTGTAATCAAAGGTACAGGATGCGAGCTTTCACGGTGCGTGATGATGTAACTCCAGTTTAGGGTTCCGCACATGAATGGTGCCTTTTACCAACGGTACCAACGCTGCCGCCGCCGTCGCCGTCCGACCGTCTGTCCTACGTTGAAGAGCTTTATTTTATTTAGTATGTAACCGGATATTTTTTTAATACCTTTGATGTTATGGTGAAAAATATAAAATCTAATAAAATATTTTTAAAAAAGAAAATTAATTTGTTCCTTATTTTATTTTTATTTGCTCTATCGTAAAAATGGTATAGTGGTAATACGTCAAACTGGCGACTCGCACTTGGCCGGTTTTTCGAGTTGAAATCAATCAAAACGCGACACGCGCAGAAATGGCGTAAGTTCATTTTCGTAGTTTTCTTACATTTCCAGTGCACTTTAATGTCTTGATCAAAATAAGATAAGGCTATTTCGTAAGAGAAAGGCATAGCTGTCGCGAAAGGCGAGAACAGGCCGGTATAGCCCGAAGCTGTTTCGATCGGTATCTATTGCAAGTTGTCGATAGATATGAATAAAATTTAAAGGTAATGCACCTACTCCACTCTAGCGGCCGACTGAAAACAATCTTATAGTTAGAGAGCTGGTGACCAATCGAGATATTTTTTCGTACAAGGCTAGGAGTTGGTAGGCTGATAGAGTAGACTTCGCTGAGTCTGGGAAAAATATTTTTTTGGCACGGTCGCGGTTGAAAGTTAGATTTTTTCGACTTTGAAAGTTTAAATGTATGGGTTCAGTATATTTTTTTTGTCGTACAAGGCTAGAAACTTCTAGGTTAGTTGTTGAGACTCCGTTAAACAAGAAAATATTTGTTTTTTTGGCCAAGCGTGGTTGAAAGTTTGATTTTTATAACCCAAAAATTCACACTTTCGAGGTTATAAAAAACAATATTTCTACCGCGTTTGGCTAGTAATAAATAGTGATTTCGTGATCAGCGGCGACTAAAAAGGCAGCCTAAAAACTCCCAGCCTTGTAGACAAAAAAGAAATGACTCAACCCATATATATAAACTTTCAAAGTCGAAAAAATCTAACTTTCAACCGCGACCGGACCAAAAAAATATTTTTCCCAGACTCAGCGAAGTCTACTCTATCAGCCTACTAACTCCCAGCCTTGTACGAAAAAATATCTCGATTGGTCACCAGCTCTCCAACTATTAAAAGAAGTATTTGAATGTAAGATTATTATTTTACAAACTAAGCGTGACTTGACATTTATTATTTAATTCAATGAACGATACCGTAGACTTTTGCCTCGATCATTTTGTAGTTAGTTGTGTAACGCCACTAATTTTGTAGATATTTTGTTACTTTTGTCATAGTGGTACAATTTAAAGGGCATACCTCATTCATTCAGGGCAGTTCCACGTTTAGAACATCCGTTACATCAATTTGTATATTAATAGATCGGTATAGTAAGTTATGGATGGCAAGTGAGAGCCTGCGCTGGCAAAGATGTGCATCACACTAGCGGTGCCACCTCGATGACCTTAACTCTCTGGCTCGTCCGTCACCAGCCAATCTAGCAGGGATAACACACTCATTCGCGGTCTTGGATGGTAATATTATTATTATTATCCATAAATATCTATACCTACCAAAATCGAGCGAGGCCTGTTTTAGAGTGGTACCTATATTTGTTGCATTGTAATATTTGTAATGCCATTAGGTACAGTTTAAAGGAGAGCTATTTAGGTACATCTTTTTTTTAAATCACGCTTGAACAGGTTTAGGTATAAAAATAAAGTCCACGCCACCACTGAAATCCGACGCAACGCACAAAATGTTGGCAGTGCTAGACGTAATAAACGTAGTTCCTAGGGCTCCTGTAGTACGTAGTAAGCGCGCACTCTATCTCAGACCTAACCTATCTCAGACTGCTGCCGATTTATTTTTTTCATATGTCTATTAATTTAATGGATCAACTCATAACTCCATTTTCGAAAAGGTCCTAAAAAGCTCTTTAATTTGATACCTACCAATGACGATAATATTTATTTTTGGGTTCACCACTTTCGGATGCGCCACAAGCCACAACACAACAGCCGTCATCTTGATTTTTTAAAACTATCCTACTGAGCATGTGCGGTGGTGGTCTAGTGGGTAGAACAATGGACTCGGAAGCGAGAGACCCAGGTTCGAATCCCGGTGCGGGCATATACCTATGACTTTAATTTATTTCAAAGTTACGTATATTTGTGAATTTGTAGTAGCAATACCACTCGCTGACGGTGAAGGAAAAACATCGTGAGGAAACCTGAGCGTATGAGGCATTATACCCTCAACGCAAAAATTGCCAACCCGCATTGAGCACGCGTGGGATTAAGCTCGAACTCTCTCTCTGAGAGAAGGCCTTTGCCCAGCTAGTGGGACATGTACAGTTGTACAGGCTACATCTTACTTTTCTTACTTACTGAGCAATGGTCCAGCCAGCCTGACGCGCAGGCGCGAGCGCAGGCATTTCGCCGGCCGCCGCGGGCGAGGGGGCGGGGGCCGCGTCATATTATGCGGCTAAAAGAGCCTGTCGGTGCCTTTGATCTGCGGCGGGCTCGCGGCCTTGTGTGCGTGCGCGCAGGCTCCAACACCGCTTGTCGGACCCGTGATATGAATGTGACTAAACTTTGATTGCGAGCAACACCTCTGAACTTGGTTAAGGCTTAAAGGTCACACCTGAACACAATGATGGGCTAGTTGTTGTTTTTGAAGATGTTTCTTTTTCGGTTTCAGCGTTGTCATCGTGTCTACAATAATGGGACACTAGACCACTGACATCATGGTAATCATTTGCAAAATGGCCTAAAAGGTCAAAATAAACTTTGATTAAAAGCAAGCAACACATCACACTGAATACAACGATGAGCTATTTGTTGTTTTTGAAAGTGATGCGGGTTTTATTTTTCTCTTTTGGCATTGTCATCGTGTTATCTGTTGGTGAAACTAGACCAGTAACATCAGTCATCTGTAAAATGGCCTAAAAAGCTCACGATGCTAATACTTATTAGAAGTAACTGCCATGATTTATGATCCGCATATCTTCAAGGCTTGTTTTATTTAAGAGCCCATGATGGTCATTACATTTGATTCTATTATTTCAGCTTCAACTCACAATGGTTAATAGCATGTTCTGATTAGCTACCACGAGTGCGAAAAAGCTGTGCCGAACGTCTGCCGGACGTCTGTCATGTATCCTAATACTATAGTAGTAAGATTGTTTATCCAACTTATCACTTTCAGTGACAGTGACAGTTAGCACTCGTGGTAGCTTTTCTGATCTAGGTAATAACAATTGTTTTATCATATCCTACAAACGATAACTTAGGAAATCGTTTTTCAAGAAAAAATTGTAAAAAAGGCTTCTTTAAATACGACTAGCTTCTATACAGGGTGTTAAAAGACCTCCAACAAAGCGGGAAACCACGTATTGTCCTCATCATAATAAACATTTTCGCCAAAGGAACTATGCCTGGGAAATCAACGGTTTCCGAGATAATGAGGTTCAAAGTCGGACTTTTCAAAACTTTTTTTTTGCAGAAATGTATTTAGTATCTAGTTCTTAACATATCCTCTCAAAAAGCGATATCAAAATTATGAATATTTCTTACAAAAAACGACGTTAAAATTGCAACCCGCAATGTATTCTAAACATCGGCACTTCAAGGTTAAGTAACATAAACTTATACCCACGCTTGCGCAATATGACTTCTGTGCGTTCCACGTCCATTGCGTAATAAAATATTTTTCAAAATTATAACCTAAAAAACCAAAATCATTTCCCAGCAATAATTTATCGAAAAAGTACTTTGTTTTGGTGTCTAGTATACGTGGCTTTCGGGTCTGTTGGCGGTCTTTTAACACCCTGTATTATTATACATTTGGTGAGGTAGGTAATATGAAACTATTTTTTTATTTATTTTAATATTGTCCTTGTAGTTTGATTTGTGTTGATGAATCTGATGATATTGGTCCAATGACCATTATTGCCTCAGCAAGCATACATTTTCTGTTCTATTAATAGCCACAAACTGATTGAAATAGAAGAGGCATACGTCCAGGTAGTGAACAGAGTAGCTACCACGAGTGCGAAAAAGCTGTGCCGGATGTCTGCCGGACGTCTGTCATGTATCCTAATACTATAGTAGTAAGGTTGTCTATCCAACTTATCACTTTTAGTGACAGTGTCAGTAAGCACTCTTGGTAGCTGCTCTGATCAATTCTGAATAAGGTCATGAGTAAACTAACACCCTAATGATTGACAGAGTAGCTACCACGAGTGCGAAAAAGCTGTGCCGAATGTCTGCCGGACGTCTGTCATGTATCCTAATACTATAGTAGTAAGGTTGTCTATCCAACTTATCACTTTTAGTGACAGTGACAGTAAGCACTCTTGGTAGCTGCTCTGATCAATTCTAAATAAGGTCATGAGTAAAATAGCATCCTAAAGATTGACAGTACGTATTTATAAGACACAGTAGAATGATAATAACATTCTTTCAGGCCTCCTCGGCTTCCAATCGGCCGCACGTGCAAGTTTCGCGGTGTAATTACAAGGTGCGCGGGCGCCGATGGTATCGGCGCAGCATCCGTCACCGCGCCTCGGGGCCCGATGCCGATCGGACCCGATGACTGGGTGAGATGTGAAGTCTGAGGTGGATGGAATGCATCTCTGACTCTGACGGAGTAGGCGACATCTCGGACAAAATATTTTCGGACACTTTGTCCGAATTGTCGCAGTGTATTTTTAATATTTTTGAGGCGACATCTCGGACACTCTCATAATATTGAACCTGTATCGTACAGTCAGATACTAAAGTATTCAAATATAACACACAGAGTTACCACATCTGGTGGCTTAAAAAAGCCGTTTTCCTTGACAGTTAAAGCCTGAATTTAAGCACTCAGATCGCGTTCGGCTCTTTTTTGATGAAAAAGTACTAAGCTTACATAAGGTGCTAGGAGGATCATCACCTCAGTTCTCACATCATTTTGTTCCTAACCAACCCCGCGTAATGATGTGAGAACTGAGGTGGTGATCCTCCTACCACCTTATGTAAGCCTAGTACTTTTTCATCAAAAATGATTTGATTTAACGCTACCCTACGCTACGTCTTGATAAAACACTATAACTAGTGGGACTTATTGGCTGTGCTGAGCCTTTGTTACCTGCGCGAGATGCGGGGGCAGATTGTCAAACGTTGGTACACGAGGCAAAACATTCAAATATTATCAACATAATATAGTTAAGATAAGCATACAATTATAAGCATAAGCATAAATACATAAAATTTATGAAATAAAATGTGTGTCGCGAGCGACTGCATACGTACACAAGATATTATTTTCATGTGAGTTTGTAGCATTTTTATTAGTCTCCTCATAAATAAGATCGATGGGAGTTTTTTATCCGACTGTACAAAACAGCTTTATTTGTAAGTATCCGAGATGTCGCCTCAAAAATATTAAAATAATAAAGCGACATTTCGGACAAAGTGTCCGAAAATATTTTGTCCGAGATGTCGCCTACTCATCTGACGGACCTACTCATGATGCGAATTCTATATACTTACCTAAGCTCTAATTTTTTATACACCGTGGAATTTTTGTGGTTTTATAGCCGAAGGTATTTAGTTGCACTCGATTCTGAGCCTAATTCCAAAGTTTTACTTCAAAACGAGCGAAAAAAAAACACTTCCCAATACAATCGGCTACCGCCAATCGACACCATTTGTATGAAGAAGTGAATTATTTTTTTCGCGCGTTTAGAATGAAATTTTGTAATTTGGCTCAGAATCACCAGTGCAACAAAATACCTTCGGCTTTAAAACCACTAAAATTCCACGGTGTATACGGTGCGATCCCTGTATAGGCGCGAAACCTTTCCAAGAAGGTTTTCACACCTCTTTACGTTACTTCGCAGCGGGCGTGAATGTGAATATAACTTCAGAGAGTCAGGCAATAGTTTCAGGCCCATCATCCACAATAGTGGAAATGGTCTTGAGGAGCGAAGATGTGTTTCATAGTTTTTTTAAACCTGGCACGACTCCTCTAAATGCGTGAAATGTATGACGTCTCATACAATCTCAGCATTGGTATTTAAAGGGCCGTATAAAAAGACTTCCCAACGCAGCACTTTCCAGGAAGAGTATCTTCGATATCAAAAATAAAGCATAAAACCATTTTTATGATTCCAATTGCTTTTAAATATTTTTATCCACATTTTTTGGTAATGCGAATCAAGCAAATGTTTTCTCATGTAGAACACCGTCTCAACGCGGACTCTGACACTAAGCTTGGCTCATGCTATAAAAGGTCGTATAATTTGGAGGAGAATTAAAAAATATTTAAGTCATTTTTGATAAGTTGAAAGAGCGGCCGACAAAGTTATAAACTCCCGCGCCGCTCTCAAGCCATCGTGACTCATCCACCAAAAGGATAGTAACTACAATTTGATTTAATAGTGCTGTTAGAATTATTCAATCTTGTATGCTCTAGCTTTAAGATTATTACATCTGGGATTTATAGTCTGTGAAGATTAAAAAGTGTGCAACGAAAATAATGAAAGCAAGCATTACAATTAAGGCGAGTCGATTATCCCAAAAAGTAGAACGAAGAAATTTTTTAAAGGTGCAATGTGAAAAATAAGAAATCAGGGTAACACACATTAACATTTATGTATACGAAAAGCGTCGTCGGCATTCTTTTATGCCTTCACCTTCTCGCTTAACCCTTCAAGTTCTTAATATCTCTATCCTCCTCTCTCTTACATTGCTTAAGACGAAACAGGTCATAAGTTAAGTGACATTTTTTAACAATGCAGTCGAAATGTTTTCGTATCGTAATGATTTATGTGTAAAACCGTGAGTGCGACGGCTTTATGGAGCACTAATTTAAGTTATTTATATGTACTGCCTTTGAATCGATCTTTAATTAATATCGTCCGCGAAATTAAAATTTGAAGTCATGTAAAAATATATAAAACCAACCTACAAAACTCCAAAAACGATACAAAAAAGTATAAAATTCAATGCAAATAAACAAACTTAAACTTGCAACTCATGAAACAAAATATTAGAAACATGTTAAAAATGTCCTTAAAGCACACGCCGACAACGCTAAACATTTCAAATTTTCTAAAGTAACAGAAAAGGACTGCAAGGACAATGTCGCCGGCCCGTAGGCCCGCATTAAATTAACTGTCACAGAACATGCAATAAACACAAACAATTGACTAAGGAAGTTAGAAGGGAACAAAAACATGGTATCATTTACTGTTCTGTTGACAATCATAACTTGCTATTGAAACAGCCGATGAATAGATTTACTTAGAGGTAAGAATGAGAAGAGATGTAAAAAATTTAGACAGCGTGCATCAATCTGCTCTTAAATTATTTTGAAATTAATATTTGGTAAGAGTATTTTAAAATATAGATAATGAATTATTTTATTTTCCAATGAATATACTAGGTATACTACCAATACAAGTCTACTACAATATATGCAATAAAATCAAACACATGCAATAAAATCTTAAGGGGTGGTAGGCTCATTTGTAGAACAATTTATTGTTGTTCGATAAGAATTACAAACAAAGAGGTTACGCAAAAATTCCAAAACCAGACTGTCGCAAAACCAAAGATCAAGTTCAAACGGAAAACAATTAAATAATGCAGTCGTGACTAAAATTCCTCATTGAAATATAAACAAAAGCGCTTTCTATTGCTAGTCCTTGTCCTATTCCCAAAAGGTCTAACAAGGCTCTTCTTTTAACTCAAAAGTTTTTATTTCACTTTTTTCTAACAGTTAGAGCCCGACGCGCGAGGATGAAATATTGTTATATTGGTAGCAATAAAATGCACTTTTAGCCTTATAATTTGTTCATGATTTTATTGTTTTATGGTTATAACATGCTGTTTAGCGCTAGAAATCTGGTCGTTAGCTTGTTCAATAATGTAATCTGTGAGATTGAGATTCTTATAATTGATCGTTGATCAGGTTCGTTTTATTGCTATTCAATTGAGTACGTTCAATGTTTTGATAATTGTTGAGTTATGTGAATTATTCATTGCAATCATTGTACTGGGTATAAGGTATTTCTTTACTGGGTACAGTTTAATTACAAAGTTTATTATTTCCATGTCATTTTAGTTTATTGCATTTAAATACCAAACTGATAGTAAAGCTTTTTATGGGATTGTATAAAATTGTTACCAATGAATATAAAGTAATTAAATAAAGCAAGAACATTTCAATGCTCAGCTTAGTAAATATCTAGTAAAAAAAATCAGGCCCAATTTATGTCATCGGCTCGGTGTTGTCTTTTCAGGTAATTAACCAAATATCATCTTCATACCAACTTCATAATCACAAGACTTCAAGCCGTATTACCGAAGGTGAAATTGCATCTTTCACACAAATATTTTTACGAATTAACATTACCAGAATATTAAATGATACAAAAAAATAAAAAACTTACCTTGAAAAGAATATCCTGTGAAGTAGGGAGTCATGTTCAACGTTGACACTGCCATTGACACAGGAGTTGAAGTAAAAGTTGTAAAAGCAGCCTCCACCGACACGAAATAAGTCCAAACACAACCTGGAGTCCTCAAGAATCAGACTTTCTCACTATCACAAGTCACACGCAGACATGATAACGTAAACGAAAAGTGCGTGTGTCTAATCCGTGTTACTTTGAAGACAGCCCAGCGCCCACTGACGTATGATGTAAAGATGTATTTCGACTCTCAAGTATAATCTTTCACAATCAGCGGTACAACAAAAAATGGTCAAACATGCCGCCTCCGCAGCCTTCGAGACCCCTCCGTCTTGTTTTTTGTCTCCCTCTAACTCTCAACCTTTCTTGTCAGAAAACGCGTTGTTTTTATCTGGTTCAGCCTTTAAATCTTCTGTTAATACTTCAAGTATGTAATTGTTGACATATTTTTCAAATTTTCGTTGTAGTATTCAGTCCTGAAGCGGCTGTAATAGCTATTTTCTCGGGTTTGCTGATAAAAGTTTATTTTTCTTGAAGCGAGGTGTGAAACGGGAGAGCGAGTGGGATAGCACGAAGTGTTCCGAAGCCGGTATCTTCAGAGAAACGAATGCTTACATTAACAATGTGTGAGTCGCGCCTGAGTTGGTGTTCCGTGACGAAAACCTCGAGGCGTGTTGCCACGACGATCTATGCCAACGGAGCCCCGCCATTGGTCCAAAATTATTTGGGGCGGAGTCACCATGCACAGTATGAACATGAACCGGTGTTTGTGAGCGTGTGAGTTAATTGCAATGCCGGATTGTGTTCGTACAAACAGAAATATTATTTTAAATACATTTTATTATTTTAATATTTCCGACCGTTTTTCTTTGAATCAATATTTGCTGTCATTACTATTTTATAGTTATGTTTATTATCTTCGTTGGGTGTCCCAATGGAATGACATTATTGCCAGCGGGAATGACATTATAAATAGACAGAGAAAAATATTTAAATCATATTTTATATGTCAACGATGTGTTTTATTTTCTAAATTTGCAGTTACACCCTTTTGCTCTACAACGCGACAACCAACTGAACTTTATTGTAATTCGCACAGCCTGCATTGTTTCATTTGTTTTTATTTTATACGCAACCAATGTCATGCATGACAATAATTCAAATAATAAATACAAATTATAAATATTAATTTCAAATAATAATTATTCGAAAAAACAATGTTACTTTGAAAATTGACTAAAGTCCTAGGTAAGTGATACCCTCATTGCAAACTCATTGCGAACCCGCAGCAGTGGGCACGCGTGATTAAAAGGATGCTAGAGCACCATTTTCCCATACAAACGTAGTTCCGGTTTAATTTCTAAAATACAGGTTGGATTTTGCTGAAACTTGGTTTAAATCAGTAGAGGAGGTTTACAAATAGTTTTTATGATAAAAAAATAGCCGGAAAGTAATTAGAGCGATGCGTTTCTCGCCGAAAAAGGGATTACTTTCAGCTGTTATTTACTTAAATTAATACACTGTTTAATGGAGTCTAACTACCTTGGAAACATCAATAATGTGTTCTACTTGTCAGAAAAAAATAAGATTTTTGAAATACCTAATAAAATGTAGAAATGGCAGCTGAACTATGAAAAATTTTGGGAAAATAGATCTATTACATTACTACTACAACTGGATAGTCGCGAAAGGACACGAACACACGTAGACTCATACAGCCGCATTGCCTCTCACTTTTCCCGCGCCCCGTCTCGCTCTGGGTGAAACAGCTATAGAAAACAGTGTTTCACGCGCTTGGCCGTCAATGACTTCCCACGGTCCTGAAGGGGCCTCTTAAGTTCCCACTCTGAGAGACGGCCTACCCACCAGGCTACCGTTACCTCCACTACTCTTGCATAAATCAAACGTTACCCCATCACTCAACTAAAATAGCTAAGTGGTTTCGCCAGATGAAGGAAACAAAGAATATTGAAACAAAGTTGCGGCGAAATCGTCTCATTACAAGCAACCTTGGCTCCGCGAAACCTTCTAATTAAAAACTCACGACGCTTCAGCGGCCACGAGTTTTCCAAACCCTTTATCACTCAATTAACACGACAGAAGAAACAATATTTTGCATCTAGTTTTACTTACACGGAGCTATGAGCTATTATGATCAAAGCTACGAAAAAACACTTGCACGAACTGATCCGCATCAGCGACAGACCTCAATGGACAATTCTCCTCTCTGAATGGACCTTCAGTGATGGTCACGATCCTCAGCATTGAGGGAACGAATGAATGGATGGATTTTAGTCAGATGATGATGATTATGATGTCCTCCTCATTGTGATCCGATGACGGCGACCTCAGGACTGGTCGTTGTGGGACTTCTTCGGCGATGGGCGCGTTTGTGGCTCGAGAAGCCCAACTTGTTCTCTAACGTCCGGTTACAGCGACCGCAGAGTAGTTCACCGCGGTCGTTGTACGTGAGCAAGTATGTGAGCTTCGGGCGAGTTTTGCGTTGCTGGCGATTGGAGTCAAGGGTCTGAAGCCGGGCCTCCTCGAACTCCACTCGATCGTGGATGGTGGAACGCCAATCGGTGCGTTTATTGGCAGCTTTCTCCCAGCCGTCAGACGCAATGCCACTGGTGGTTAAGTGTATTTTTAGGACATCTTCGAAGGGTAGATGCTGTCCACCAACTTTTTGCACTCCATTCGAAAGCGTCATTGTCTTTCCTGCGGACTAGGCCGACTAAGCTGTTAGGCACTGAAGCTTCCGAGTGGTCAATTCACCCATCTAGGTATGAGTGAATGTGCTACTGGATGCTCTATTAATCATCTCATTACATAGATGAAAAGGCCTAAGTGGCATCTCCACTTACACTAGATGGGTAGTAGGTAACCACTCGGACGCTTCAGTGACTGGGACATGTTTATATGGAGTATGTCATGCAGGTTACATAAAGAAACATGCTCCGTGAATATCTACGCAACACGCAGCTGCCTCAAAAATTGTTAAAAATTTGTGCCAAAAATACCCAAAAAACGTGCGGACGCACCATGGAGATCACGGAGAGTTAAAATTACACTATGCGATCGAAAGGGGAGAAACGGGAGTCCGAAATGTTTGTAAACCTCAGTCTATGAGTACTTTTTTTACATCAGCTGTTTAAAAAAAATAAAACCATAAAAAGAAAAACTATGCCGAAGACGTTGTTCTGTACGCATAACCTCACTTGTTGCCTTTAATTTATCAGCAGCGTACTTATTTATAAAACATCGACGATTAACAAATATCTTGAGGCTAAAGTTAAACCACTTGAGGCTTGTATTTTGTAATCTCGTTTGGATACCCTCCTTAACTTTAAATCTTCTTAACCAATTTTATGGGTCATCAGACTTTGCATTTGGAAGCTTCCAATAATCAGAATTCGCATTTTTTTTTTCTTCGTTCAGGTTCTTCCTATTTTACTGATGGCTGATGTTATAGAAAAATTTACAGACAAAAGGACTTGAGAACGACGACTATCCTGATAATGAGTATTCCGGAAATTTGTTAAATTTTCAATATTCAATATTAAATTTTCAAAATTTGATACCGCTGATGGATGGTTCTCTCTACTTTACTCTCTACAGTAGAGAGTAAAGGAGAGAACCATCCATAAAAAATTGAAAATTGGCGCTATACGTTTACATTAACATGTAGAGTCTACATTAACACATAGTGAGACAAACAGTGGTGTATTGCGCTACCAAAACACTGCCGCAGATGGTTATAGAGAAATCAGACCAGCACCCAGTATACAGGTGCATTTCCTTCACCTTTTTCTTCTCTCTGAGCTGTTCAAAGCCGCTAAAAACGTCACCAATTAATGCCAACCTCAGACGTGAAATCCCGGGGGTGTATTCCCGTCTGTCCGCAAGCACAACATCACAAAAAAGGCGTGAAATTCTCACTGAAGTCGTGTAAAGACACGCTTCAGGAGTCATTAGTCGGCAAAGGAGCCGGCAGACTTCAGCCGTGGGATGATGGGCCGCACACGACGATTCGCTGTGCTATTTTGGATAGGGAACAAATTGGGATTTAGCTGATTTTAACTGTTCGCTGAGGTTAGGTTTAGCTGTTCGTGAGACACAAAATTTCTTTGCCATAATACGCAACACTGATGCGAGGTACTACGAGGCAGCGTCAACAGTCTCCTCAGCGTCATCATGAATAGAACTGACAGTCCAATGTTAAAGCACGAGATGTCAATGCAAATCTATAAACAGAAACATGAGTAACAATTAAACCAATTTGTAAATTAATACTAACACTAGAATTTAAGATACCATTATTCGTCCGAATTAAAAATGGTTTGAATTTAGCCAGCCAGCTGCCTCTAGCGAGTGGTGTTGCTAATACTGTATCTAGGTATGTCGTAGTTGTTTTGGTAGGTCTTGATATATCATATCGCAATATCATGTTACTTGCGGATACTATGTTAGGAGTATTTAAGTTTTCTGTGTGCAATAAAGTGTAATAACGACTGTAATATAGTGAAAAGGAAATAAAAGTCTATTGGCATTTAAATTGGTTTCTTATTGGATTATTGGAGATATTCCACAGTCGTTTCATTTCCACACAATATAAAACAAAGTCGCTTAGGTAACTCGCCTGGCTGTATGTTTGTCCACCTAAACTACAACCTTGGACCTAAACGGATCTTGATGCGGTTTTCACCGTCAGTTGAGTATTTTTTTCATGGAATGTTTATATGTAGCGAACTTCTTTTTTTTTTCTAAATTGCACCCGTGCAAAGTCGAGGGGGTTCTAGTATACGATTGACCCTAGATTTAGGAAGAACGCTACAAATTGTCGAGTTTACAGAGTGGAAACATTTGTTGGTGTTGTCGTCAGTGTTTTAGCTACATTTCAATTTCCTAATTAGAACTCGCTTAGCTATTTGGGATAACCCTCGCCTTGGTAATAAAGTTACAAGTCTTGGCATAATGATTGTTAGTGGATTAAGAAATAAAATATAGCTTCCTAGTAACCCCATCTAATGTTCTAGATATTACGTAGGAGCAGTGGAGTCCATTTCAGAAGGTATGAGGTCGATTGCAATGTGACAGTAGCAGTTATTAAAATACCGTGATGAAAGCCGTATTATATCTGAAACTGAAACTGAAAGTGAAAAATACTTTATTGCCAAAAAATCTAGAAATAAAAAATGAAATAACAAAAATTTTGAATGAGTGGTATTGTGAGATATTGTTGTAAAAGTTATCGAATCTGTGATAATATTATCTTCGGACCGAGAGGGTTGGCGCGATACCTACCTAAGCACTTTACCTACTGTTGTTACGACACAATATTCCCATTGTCTGCAAATATTCACAGAAAATTGTGATCTTCAAATTCTTTTAAATCCTTTCGCTGCATTAAATAGCGACTTGGCATTATTACGATCCGTCCAAAAAAATTTAGCTCATAAAAAGTCTAGCTCTGCATCTCAATTTATTTTGTCTAACTAAAGCCTGTTATATCGGGAAGGTGTGTGTGTCACGTCAACTCGAGTCCAAATATTATTATCTAACTTCAACATCTATATCGAGGAGTTTCAAAATAATCGTGATTGAAACTGTAAAATAGACAAATTTTACATAATTGAACGAGCGAGCAAAGCGAGGTAAGTTCTCCGAGTCTACTGAAACAATCCGGCGTTTGTATGTATGTATGTATGTATGTATGAATGTTCGTTCGACGATAACTTGAGTAAATTTAGTCGGATTGTCACGAAATTTGGTAGGCTGGTAAATAAGGTTAAGAGAATTTTGACGTTCGAACATGAGCCAAATCGGTCGAGGGGTTGCTGAGATATGGGGTCGCGAGTTCAAAGTTCGGGGCGAACCACTAGTTACAATTCCTTTGCAAACGAAGAAGGAATAACTGAAAACGCCAAATCAATTCGTTCACTCCATAGGATTTAAACCAGTTGTGATCGCGATCACCATCACGATCGCTTTTAATCCCAGCTTATTATAAACAAAGTTCGTCAATATCTGTCAAATGTCAAATAGACCGGCTCCGTGCGTGATTGATATAGAACTTAGGCAATCGGACCCCGACCCGAACCGCGGCGCGTGAGTCACGTCTCGGGGCACGCGAAAATAAAATGGCCGTCAGCTAAAGAAACCACAAATGAGAGCGTCTGCACATCGTGGTGACGATAAATTATATACTCAGATGCGTTGACGCGGGCGCCCGGCCTAACTGCTAATTGCTGGATTCGCAAACAGACAGAAAGGTATGTGTGGATATATCGCAGGAGAGATATACAAGGTGTTACAAAAGTACCTAACTCTTTTTACAGGGTAATAGCACCCGGTGATAGGAATCACAACCTAAATATTTTTTTTGCTCTATGACGTTCCGTTGATTTTAAAATTAATAAAATGTGAACGCTGTGGCGGGAGAAAAGTATTTTTTTAAATATTGTTTTCATTGATTTTCACAATGTTTTAACAACTCAAAGCTATGTAAATGCTTTAAACGTCAACGAAGGCTTTAAACGTAAGCGTAAAAATAGGTGGATATCCCCGTATTCCTTTAAGTCAGAAACAGAGCAAAGAAAGAAGACTAGGCAATACCATTATTATTGGAACTAAACTCTTTTATATAGTTACTCCAACGGCATAGAAAACTTCGTTGAAAGTTTAGAAATATGAGATTACACGGAATATCCCCACCATGCTTACATTACATCGCAAAATCAAAGATCTTGTGAATTTGTTTGGCAATGAAACGACCACATTTTATCAATACATTACAAATATTTTATTCAATGACGTATCTACCTGCTTGTACGATTACAGTTTTATTTTAAGGACCACCAGATTATCATTTTAGTTGGACTTGCAAATTGAGTAGGCGACATCTCGGACAAAATATTTTCGGACACTTTGTCCGAAATGTCGCTTTGTATTTTTAATATTTTTGAGGCGACATCTCGGACACTCTCAAAATATTGAACCTGTATCGTACAGTCAGATACTAAAGTATTCAAATATAATACACAGAGAAACAACGTTACCACAGCGGCCTATTTTAGGATAGCTAACGCGGCTTAAATAAGCCGTTTTACGTCACAGTTAGAGCCTGAATTTAAGCACTCAGATCGCGTTCGGCTCGTTTTTGATGAAAAAGTACTAGGCTTACATAAGGTGATAGGAGGATCATCACCTCAGTTCTCACATCATTTTGTTCCTAACCAACCCCGCGTAATGATGTGAGAACTAAGGTGGTGATCCTCCTACCCCCTTATGTAAGCCTAGTACTTGATAATCAAAAATGATTTGATTTAACGCTACCCTACGCTACGTCTTGATAAAACACTATAACTAGTGGGACTTATTGGCTATGCTGAGCCTTTGTTACCTGCGCAGTGTCATGAAACGCGGGGGCAGATTGTCAAACGTTGGTACACGAGGCAAAACATTCAAATATTGTCAACATAATATAGTTAAGATAAGCATAAAATTATAAGCATAAGCATAAATACATAAAATTAATGAAATAAAATGTGTGTCGCGAGCGACCTACTTGCGTGGGAGAGCAAATATTGAAGACTGCGTAAGTACACAAGATATTATTTTCATGTGAGTTCGTAACATTTTTATTAGTCTCCTCATAAATAAGATTGATGGGAGTTTTTTATCCGACTGTACAAAACAGCTTTATTTGTAAGTGTCCGAGATGTCGCCTCGTAAAAATTAAAATAATAAAGCGACATTTCGGACAAATTGTCCGAAAATATTTTGTCCGAGATGTCGCCTACTCTGCAAATTGACCGCTTAAAATAATATAACCCGAAACTGGTAATTTTATTAAATCCAAATACTTGATGACCTACTTTACCCAAAATTTACCACAAAGTAATCAAACTTCCTGCTTTAACCACTTCAAAATTGAAAGGGCCACTTCAATTCCCTAAGTTACGTCCTCAGAACCCCTTCTTGACAAAAAATCGCCCCAAATAATAAAAACAGATTTTACCTACCTACCATCGAAAGAAACGGTTTACGAGTCCACATGTCAGTTTTCCCAAATGAATGTGACGTAATTGTCAAAATGTGTAATATAGGCCACATGTCACGGCAGGTCCCTGGTCGTAATTAGTCCCATTCGATATACCCTGGCCTGTTCCGGGACTATAAATTATCACGGTGGTACAGTCGGGGACAAATTGGTCCTACTACCCAATGTCGGTAACACCTTGTGGAACAAATGTTTGGCAGACTCCATTTGCTTGCACTTCATAGCAAAATTCCCTCTTCACATCGTGTTTGTCTCTTGAAATTGTGGATCCAGCATGAGGATTAGTACTAATCTAGCTAGCACCTGAAAGACTGAAAGTCAAAACGCTGAGAATTACCCAAACACTTGAAACTTTTAAAAAAATCACAGGATTTACTTAAAATATTATTGTTTTTTTAAGATTTAACCAAATACCAATAACTACGGCAAGTATAATCTGCGCGAGATGAGAATGAGAAGGAACCTTGTCAAAATCAATCGAAAATATAAGTTATTTTACTTTGACAAGTTCCAAAAGATTGCATCCCATTCTCGTCCCGCGCGGATTATAAGCGTGATCTGAGTTTTAACTTTTCCTTATCGCCCGACTACGCGATGTTGTCCAACGTAGCGGAACATCGTGGTTCTGAAATTTCAGTGTATTTTTCACAGATATACTTACGATTGCATGGTTACGTATGATTTGCTTGGTTCTATAGCTTTTTTATTCGAGGTGATGGTATGCGAGCAAAGAGACTTTTGTCTTTGATTGTACAAATGTAGAAATACTGTGGCCTTTAATTAAGTGAGCGTTCAGGCAAATTAACAATATCTTTACATACTGATTATCTCATTATTATAATTAATTTTTCAGCCCTTTCCAGGACACAATTCATTCATTGACAATTTATGTTAATAGTACATACAGTAGACCTAACAAATATCAGTAAACTTTTTGTGGTAAAAGTATCCAGTTAATAGTTCCACAACTCAGCTGAAACCGAGACGTTCAGCACAATCATAATGGCTCCAGCAAACCGACCGTGTGAAAAGGGCCCCGCCTAAAACAAACACTCGTAAAAATATGTCTAAATGACATGTAAAATTTTTCTATGTCACTATGAGATATTGTAATGACCCGTTGCGAGAAATTATAATGCGGCCATGCTAGAGCGGCATTAGGAGGTTTCTTGGCGCTTATTTCGAGGGGATAGAGTTTATAATGGTGGCGTGAAAGGAAATCCCATTCAGGAATTGAATACGGTAATGGGCTGGCGTTCCATATTTAACACATTTGACTTGTTTCCATAAACAGTGGTGTGTGGCGCGCGGGCGGCGGAGATCACACAGAGTTTTTTTCTCCCTTTTTTGTGTCTCCACGTCGGCATCTTCTCTCTTCTCGGCTCTTGGCTAATGACTTTAATTAACATTCTCATATTTTATTAATTTACTGCAGACGTTGACGTTTAACTGAACATTGTGGCAGGTCGCGGTGAGATGTTATTTTGACATCGATTTATCGCTCTAAAGTGAGCGATTAGTAGGGAAGCTTAGACTGGACGAATGCTTAGTCGCTGGAAAGCGAGATGTCTTACAAAGATGCGGAAAAATAAAACATTTTACTTATTTGCTTTATCTAACCATCTATTTTTCTCGCATTTCGAAAAGTGTGAGATGAAAAGTTGCTCCGAATAATCTGAATTTTCCAACATTTTCCGCCAACGAAACAAAAGTTAAGTCAAGTCAGTTCGGTAAGCATTTCGACTGTCAAAGAAGTCCGTAATTTACCTATAATCCTAGGTTACCTAGAAAGCTTAAATAATAGAGCCGGTATCAGCCTTCTTCCAAATACTCTGCAGATTCAAAAATTTTCCGCCAACGAAACAAAAGTTTATTAGTCAAGTCACGACGGCAATCTGGCCAAGATCAATTTTTTTATGAGATTAAATAAGTATTTATTGGGATAATTATCTGTTTTCAGTACAGTTTGTATGAGGATGGCCATGGAGTTACACACTGTTGCGATAGTAACGCCGCAATGGAAGTAGGACGTTCCTACTACAAAATGTACTGATATCAGATATCGCAATAACGCATGCGACCGATAAAACGCGCCTGTGTCACATCACCCTTGTAAGATCGTTTATTGACAGGCTTGTGAAGAACGTCCCGACAACGTGCAATCTCCTAGAAGAGGTCTATAAGCCGATTTGCATACGAGCTGGTGAAAGTGGCCCTGCCCTCGGAGGCGCAATCGCCCAGAGAGCTGAGTGCTGCTAGAACAATGGGCCACGCATGGCTGTTTGTACTGAGAAACCAACTTAACTTTACACTTCCTGCAACCTTTGTTAGGTAGGACGCAAGAGTGGCTTTTGAATGTTAATGTAAAAGCGGTGTCAAAGTAATGAAGATAGCGAAATGGCTCCGATAAAAGTCGCGTTTCAGACAGCTTTCGACTGTTAAATCGAAAGGAGAAAGGACTATTTGGTTTTTAACTTTCAAGAACAAGATCAAGTGAGGAAAGGAAAAAGTCTCCATCTCTACGCAACGCGACATGCTAGGATACCCCTTTTTGTTTTATTGACGCACTTGTTTCGCGGGCTAATGGGGTATAATACGCATACTAACTACAAGTGAATGCCTTTAACTCTATGTATACGATATTATTATGTTGTTGTCTCTATGTTGAATATTCAAAAAATCTGAAGATGACTGATTTAACGTCACATACAAACAACGAGACCATTCTCGCAAACATCAAAATAACACCACAATCGAGTTCATTTGTAAGCGATTGTCAAACAACAATGCCGTGTAGTGCTTACGAAAGATTCAGCTCGAAAAGCGAACAATCGGTGTGTTTTTACACACGACACAGAGGCACTCGACTACTAATCCCAAGACACCACTCGATTACAACAACAACACTTGCCAAGTTGTCAAACAAAATCGATCGGATCGGGCCACTGGTTACTCGACGCGTCCAAAGCGGAGCGGTTGTTTCCGTTGAGTCTGAGCTTTTGATTCTTCTTCTTTTGGTACCATCTTATATCGGAGTACGGCTATCATTATGGCCCTTTGGCCCGTGACGTTGTGGCTCGGAAGAGTTCTGTGTGGCTCGTGTTGAACCATTCTGCGAGATTTTGGAGCCATGCTTTTTTATACTATAAAATACGAAACTGGGCTGATAGTTTTTGCTTTTGCGTGAATTAAAGTTTTTGCTTTAACGTAAAGCCTCAGTTTTAAAACTTAAACTTTCGTAAGCACTGCACATTTTTATATCGCTTTAACGGTTTCACTTACTTTTATTTTGTCGGAATAGCCGACATGGCTAAAGCCAAAGCCTCAGTGTCAAACTGAGCTCAAAGATTTTTGCTTTGATATGGTAGCGTAAAACCACTGTGTAAAGTTTCGATCAACTCGTGTTATTTGTTAGAGCTTGGTAATAAAATATTATATCTACGTTGTTAGTAGAAAAAAATATACAAAATTGCTAAAGGCATAGAGTAAATAAATCAAACTTATTCTTAATTGCTTATAGGTATCCTATTTTTTTGTCTTGGGTAGAAAGTAGAAAGTTATTCTTAGACCAAAATGCGATGCAATGCACAAAATATACAATTCTGAAGAACAGTCTTAGTATACAACGTATAAAATAGGATCAATACATTGGTTCCAAAAGCAACAAATTCAAATCTAAGCTCTCATTCAACTAAGGGGTTTTTTTCTCAAAAAAACCTTCAATGAAACATGACAATAAGTCAACGTGATTCAGCAGTGGCATTCTTGAGTAGCATCCATCGGGGAATTTTATCGAATTACCCTCTCTTAGGGTTTTGATACTCCTCATTCTCATGGCTCAGGAGGGGGTGGCAAAAAAACATAGGAATTTTAAATGATTTTCCTTTTTAGTGACCATCGATGTATCAACTATTTTATAAAATTGTTACAATGCAGATCGAGTAGCTACAGATATTTATACAGTTCTTCCAAACTTCAGACTGGCCGCATTTGCAAGCAGTTCTGTAATATAGCAATAGAGTTTCCTAAAAGAGGAAGACCAATAAATTATTAATTAATTATGAATATAAATTTATTTATTTATTAATCAATCGAAACAATGGCATCTTTACCATGTTCTGTGACTTTAATTTTGTTTTGACAATGGATTTATGAGTATTTTGTGTTATTTTTTCAAACAGCGGCTTTATGCATTGTAATGACTCACAGTGGCACTTAAAAAAGGAGTATAACCGACTTCAAAAAAGAAGGAGGTTCTATGTTTGGCTGTATGTATTTTTTTTTTTCCTTAGGTATGTTCACCGATTTCTCTGAAAATTGTAAATGGATAAAATAAATATTGTTTCGTTTAAAAGCTTATATTTCAGATATTTATTATTATTTGCTCGCGACACAGTATTGAAACTACACAACGTACTTTTATTTGGTTCACCGACTACTTGAAAGCCTCGTAAGATCGCTCCTAAAAGCTCATGCATGTCACATAAAACTAAACTTAACGCCCTAGCTTTTAAAGAAATTAAATATCCTCAGAACGTATCTCAAATGGCAGTGTAACGGTTCAATAAATCTATACTTTCGCACTGAAAGTTACCTAGGTAGTGCCCTATTAAAGTTTTATCTAAGGACATTTCATAACTTTGTCAATTTTAAAGGAAGAGGCTGAACTTAGTGGAGAGTTGTCCAATATTCTTATAGTAAACCTTTGTATCGGCTGTACAGTTTTTCCGGAAAATAAATAATATACTTGTTGAGATATAACCAGCAGCTGGCTTAGCATGAAAGGCTTAAGGTTTACATCTCAATAGATATATGTCCAATGTCCAAGCCGCTCCGAAAAGAGGTAATGCATTGTATCGAGCCATATATTGCTAAACTTGACGGTCATGCTAGGCAAACTGCAATTTAGTGTTGATTATCTGGAAGATACGTTGTAATAAAAAGATTTCATTAAAAAAATAGGCCCTTTTCGCTTTAGATACAGTATTCAGTTCATTGTCACCTCCACTCACGCTAGATGAGTGATGTGAGCACTCGGATGCTGTAGTGCCTGGGACATTTTTTTTAGAAGGAGTATGTCATACATGCTACAAAAAAACACAGGTTCCATGAATACTAAAGACACTGCGCAACACGCAGCTGCCTCAAAAATTGTTAAAATTTGTGCCAAAATAACCCAAAAACGTGCGGGCGCGTCGAATCGCATAGCACTAGGCAGACGCCTTGTCGACAATAAGTCGATACAAAGTCGATAATTTGCATGACGCGTTTTTATCGATACCATTGTCGCTGTTTCCGAGACAGCTGCAGCCTACCAAGGAGATGTTCGTATTATCAAAACGTCTCTACCTCACATGGAGCGAGATAGCCGATGGGATCAGTATGCTTAGCATGGTCGTTTTGACACTCTCTCGAACTCGAGTGACATACGTGCCAAGTCTATTGTGCGGGCATGGCAGGCGGGACTCGAGATGGCAATAGATTAGGGTCATGTCGAGCAGAAAGTAGATATTGCCATTTTTAATTAAAAAAAAATGTATTTTTGTCTCCATCGCCACGTTGGCGTAGAGCCAACTCGAGCCCGACCGACAAGTTGACAGTTTTGCATAGAGAAGGGCCTATCTCGGGCTTACCATGCTGCACGTACAGGAACGAAGTGTTGCTAGGCAGTCCATGGAAATAGATTTGATTAACATAATGTTACTTTATTTTCCGCAGAAACTGACCAGTGTTCCGATTTAGTCCATGAAAATAGGTAAAATTTTATTTAAATTTTTCGCACAAAGTGGCCAGTGTCTTTTAGCCTATCCAATTTGATTGTATTTATTTTTAAATTTTCCGCATAAATGGTCAGTGTCCTTTCCAGTCCATGCAAATAAATTTAATTTTTCATATTTCCCACAGAAAATGGCAGTGTTCCACCCAGTCCATGCAAGTAGATTTGATTTATTTCTTTATTTTCCGTTTTCCGCAGGAAATGGCCAGTGTTCATCCACATGCAAATAGGTTTCAGAATTTTTCTTTACTGTCCGCAAAAAATGGTCATCGTTTTCCGAGACTGATGAACGCTCTATGCAAACGAAACCTTTACAAAACTCTACATTTCTACAAATGTCGCTACTTTTCTATAATTTAAATGCAACGCATACGATACTATCGACACAATAGCAGTGCGCTGCTGGCAACAAAGCGTTACATAAATTTACACCCTTTTTAAACGGGGCCTCGCCTCGCGTATGACGAAGTTTATATCACATACATGTGCAGGGTCCGTGATTTACTATTATTACCACTAAATAAAAGTGGTAGGGGACGGGCGAGAGGTGGAGCGAATAGAAACGTGAACCCGAGGGTAGGAACATTATAGGGCTTCTGCTAGCGAGTTTGTAATTGATTCGCTTATGTTGTAAATGGGCCTTTTAGTTGACAACTCGTATCTGTGGCGTTTGTGAACGGATGCTATTGCGATGCCGCCAGATTAGATTTCAATTAGTGTCTTGGAAGTTGGTACCAAAAGTTTACCCGGACTTAAGTGATTGTGAGTTGTTAAACGATTCGGACTTGGAGTGATCTGTTGTGAAGTGAAAGATAATTGAATAATCGTCTCATCTAAATGGATTACTCGTCGGGCACTGGCTCGTCTATTAACAATATGAGACCGATCTTCGGTGCATACGCCTTTCAAGGTTAGTCCAAAAAATTGTTACGATCTACAGACACGGAATATTGTCTATACGGGCGAGAGAAAAAAGCGCCGATGTGGTTAATTACAATGTTCCCAGACACCAATAAAATAGGCCATAACCGACAAACGTCGGTATCGGAGAGCCGAAATCAATATCGATTGCTACAACAATAAAGAGTTAAACACAATGATGGCACAGCGCACGGCGGCGCCCGTGGTTCCGTATAGAAACAAACATACACAAAACCTGTGTAAAAACTAGAGATCTTTTAAATCTAGACTGCCATTAGTCTAGTCTTTAAGTATCGTCGATGTTAATCATCGTAAAATTGTACTGAGCACATATTTTTTATGCTTAATTGCTCCCTATAAAACGAGACTGGTGCAATCAAAAATCACAAATCGACATTACCACATACTCTGCTCCATTACACACGTACATGTGCGGAACTCTAAAAAAAGGCCAAGATACGTCTCAAACGCGCCGCTTATTAACCTCTCATCGATTCTCGACCGTAAAATGTAAACTCGATAAAGCCACCAATTAAAACTAAATATGAGAATCTCGACAATCAAAGCTCGAGCCGCTACAATCTGATACCGAAGAACATTTCTCCAACAAAAAACTAGTGTAAGTTTTTTTTTTCACACAAGGTCGCAGCATGAATTTCGCCTTTCCTGATCACGTCACGGGGTAGGTGGTGAAAATAACAATGCCTCATGAAAAGGTTTAGCCAACTAATTTGTTTTTTTGAGCCGGCTACCGACGGTAGCGATGCAACCCGCTTTTTTGTTGACGCAGGAGATCAATCAGTCAAAATAACAGTGTGATACCGCCTTTGATGCGATCCGGGCCGGCCTGTTTTAATCTTGCCTGATGCGTGATTAGACCGCCGATGATGCAGCAAAGCCGAAACACTGATCCAAATAAACCCGACGAGAACCGCATTAAAACGTACAAACGTATCGTAGATTGACGCTCGGGGCAAAAACGCGTATCACTCGAAAAACTGTTTTAAGGGCGCGCTTCCCGCGAAGTTTGGGCTTTCTGTAGACTGGTACAGAAATAGAACTACTGACGTCAGGCAAAAAAAACTAAAAAGTACAGGTGATAACTCCTTGCCAGCTCCTTGCATAAAAAATTGTAGAACGTATTAATGTTAAGAGGTGATTTGAGTGACCCAAGAGGTCCTCTATCTCTGGCCTTTCGCTTGTAGAGTTGTTTTAAGAATTAAGTACTTCATTTATATCGATTTTTTTATCACCATAAATTATTAATAGAGTAGAGTTTAGCAGTAGAAACGTCTGTACACCGTGCTGTGCACCCTTAACCCCTCAATGCCTTTCTCGGACCACAACAATTCCGGAGGCTACTTTGCGGTGCGGTTTCGCGAACAAGGCGAAGGATAAATAAGAATTATGTCAATGACATCATAATGACCATCCATCATTGCCGATGCACGAGTTTTGACGTGCAATTAGGGCATCCAATCTCGGTATGTCGAGATCTCGAAAAAAGTTGGGAGATTCCGAAAATTAAAGAAACTGATCATTGAGTATAATAAATAACATTACCACACGGGCATCGAATATGATTCGGGATCCCGGTATTTCAAGGCCTCAAAATACCAGGATCATGCATGATTTTTCAATCCCACAAAGTGGGCCATTACAATTGCTTTTTCTGCTATTAACTAATTATTTTAGCATCCCATATTCGAAGCATCGACAACATGGCTTAATTGACAAAAAACCGAGATTTGCGTTTTATATTTTTATTCATAAAAATAAAAGTAATAAGTGTATTGAGTAAGATTGTTATTTTTACCGTCACCGTTTTTACCGTTTTTTACTGTTATGTTTAATGTCTTTACTCAGAGACTCGAGGATAGCTCAGCGTGCGGTGTAGGTATGGATGCAATGCGGGATCCCGAAAATACCGGGATCTTACGAGATCAGAAATCGTGAATCCCGCAAATACCAATCACAAGTAACCCGCGGGGTTGGAAGCCCTACGTGCAATGCAAGCGGGTTTTTATCTGCTTACTTTTTTCGGCACCTGATTTTCGCGCTGATGTGCTTTTCGGAGCGGCGATGAAAAATTGCCTCTCGCCATGTATTACACACTTGACGGTAGACATTAGCTATCGACTTTGACGCGGGCTCCTTCGCCTTTTTCATTATCTTCCTGTTAATTACCTAAAAATGTGTCTGACTACAGATGAGACGACCAAATGACCTTAGTCAATGTGGCAGGAAAATAGTGGGTAAGGAAAGCTCAATACCGAAAACAATGGCGTGCATTAAAAGAGAAATTATCTAATCAAGATTACTTATACGCTACAAAGCTATTACGAGTATCTAGCCGATATTATAGTCTCAGAAGGTCAATCACTGCCACGGCAACTCTGTTGACGAAAGTCCGAATCATTCAACTTTCAGTGAGTGATCTTCATTGAACAAAAATAGTCGCTGTAACCGGGCTTAGCTATAATGAAATAAGTACATGAACACAAAAGCTCTGATTAAACCACCCGATAATCAGCGTAATAACAATGATAAAGGAAAAATTAAAAAGAAAAAGCCCACTCAGCCACCGGCAATCAGGCTGGCTGGAAATTAAATCGGGAGCCGCGGTCATCAGGCTGTATGGAAGCAGTGTCTGTGCATTGAGAGAAATGCTCCATTTGCATACATACCCTCGCTCTGCTCCCTCCACTACGATTTCGTCGCTTCATGGCCGCTTTTGCAGTTTTAAATGCGACTTTACTAATGTCACGCCATTTACGAAGAAACCCCTTAGTCACACCAATTTCACCTCAAGAAGAAACATTTTCTTTTCTGGGTTTTACCCGAATCATCATCATCATCATCATTTTCAGCCCACATTTGCCCACTGTTGGGTATAGGCCTTTTCCCCTTCACGCCACCCTTCTCGGTCTCTCGCTGCTCGCATCTTATGATTATCATCACCCGAATAATACCTAATATTGATAATAGGAGATTAATAGACTGAAACGAAATGTGTATTATGGTTGCCTAAGATTCTTTTTTTTTCATACCAAACCTCGAACGCGCTGGTCACACTTACTGCAGGCTCGGATTGCAGCGGGTGCAATGTAAACGCGGCCGAAAGCAGTGTCTGTGCACCGAGAGAAACACAATGGTAATCAACGAGAGAAATGCCGGCAGAAGCCCGCGTATGTATGATTAATTGCTACACCGTGTCTCACGTGTGGACGGGGCTTTCTTTCACGGTAGCTTGCACATCTTTTGCATACGTAGTTCATAATATGTAGCGTAGTCGTGCCGTAGTAATACTTAGTCAGACCATCGCGAAACTGGCCCGCCTGCACTTCGTATCTCTGTAGCAGGTATCCTTCATATCAGGACTTTTTGGCTACAATGTTTATCCTCTGGGCTAAATACATAGCCTTATGGTTATGGTCTTGGTAAATCTAGTAAAAAGTGACTTATACTGCCAAAATGTAGAATCGATTTAAAACACTAACCAAGGACACAGACTACAAAAAATACCACAGAGAAACATCCATTACTTTTTAAAACATGATTAAATAGGAAAACGTCGTGAGGAACCTTGAATTTCTAAGGCTCTCTCTCTGAGAAAAGGATTTTGCCCAACCTAGTGAGACAGTTACTTACAAAGGCTATGGCCCGGTTTCTGAATTGAGAATTTTGCTAAGCAAATACTTAACTATCGTTCTGTCACGCTCTTTTGTAAGAAATCTGCAGAGACAGGACGAAACTTACCCATTTGCTCAGCGAATTTCTCAATTCAGAAACCGGGACATATCACATATCCACTGCAAATAGATCGTATCATAACAGTTAGAATTTACTTTAGGATACAATTTACTTTAAATTAAAAAACTTTATCATCACAATAATTACTAATCACCGTACCGTAAACTACTAATTAGAATGGGTTCGAAAACGCATGCCCAATTAAGTTATAAATAATGCTCATTGGCTCCGCACTTCGAAGCTACTTATTCTGTAGGTAATTATGCGCACTTACTCGTACGTACATTATATTATGTATGTTACAGGTGCTTTTGCTACCCTAATAATAATTGAAAACGTCTTGGAATTATGCGAATCCATCGTACCTGCATTATCTTTAAGAACCGCAAAAAAGTCATGTTTGTTGTATGGGAGCCCCCCTTAAATATTAATTTAATTTTCATTTAATTATTTATTTTTAAAGTTAGTAATATAACTCAATATTCTGTGAATATTTCAAGCATCTACCTGTTGCCGTTATCAATATCGAGCAAAAACGAGCAAAAAAATCACGTTAATTGTATGGGAGCCCCCTTACATATTTATTTTATTCTGTTGTTTAGTATTTGTTGTTACAAAGGCAACAGAAATACATCATCTGTGAAAATTTCAACTGTCTAACTATCACGATTCATGAGATACAGCCTGGTGATAGACAGATAGGCAGACAGACAGACGTACAGACAGACGGACGGACAGCGGAGTCTTAGAAATAGGGTCCCGTTTGACACCCTTTGGTGCGGAACCCTAAAAAGGAGCTAAGTTTGTCTTAATTTAACTTGAAGCCGATCATCACTTGTTTCGCTCCATCTTTGGTTTAAGCCTTACCGTGCGCGAAGATCTTGAGCAATCACGTAAACCTACGAAGAACGAGTTAAATACTTACGCAGGTACACACGACAGTACGTCAGTCTGTACACTTTTGTTGAAAAGTCGCCCATAACGCAACCGAGTAGAGTGCTAGCGTGTAAAGGTCGACGTGCTGTCGTGTGTACCTAAATAGTCAGCATGTGCCATCATACGGTGCCACTACTCTAGTCGAAGATAATATTAATTCACAGTTGATCGAACATTTCTCTCATAAGATGACGAATTCTCTTTATTATTCTCAAATAATTCCTTTCATGTCCCACAATGGTTTGTAATAACAGGAGCATCCATCCATTAATTTCCATTTCAACGCCCAATAATAAAGCTAGAATGACTTGGCCAGTCTTATGGCTAACTGAAATGTTTTACATGAATAACTTGGCCCAAATACGAGTAGCAAATCTGAAATAGTAGTAAGAATTCCAAGAAGTAAGTATTCACTCTTAAGATCGATACCGGTCTATCACAAGATCTTAGTCAGTAAAATGACAGGTTGAACTGTCATGTTAGTGAAAAAGGGCAGGTCGAGATGACGGGATAGAGGAGAAAGTTCTGTGGTGGTATGGTAACCCAATATTATCAATATTATGAATAATTCTAAATTTTTTTTCTATAGATTTTTCGCCAAACCTATTTTTACTTTTGTACGTCGGATGCCACTGAAAAAGTTTACAGAAAACAACAAATTAAATGTCAGCTTGCTCGGTGAAGTAAAAGAGGTTGACATGGAATAAAACTTTTTGTATTTTCCAAAGCACTAATCCGTGCTAAAAGAGGTTGCGGGTTCAAGTCCTGTCCCGAGCGAATTTTTTAATCTTATAAAAATCTTTATGGAATAAAACGTTAACACGTTTTTAACTTTTTGCACTCAACCTACATGCAGGATTTCAGTTCCGCTGAAAAGTAAAAAGGAGTTTCAAACCCAAACACAAACCACCAAACTAAATCTTTCCAACGTTGTATAGGGCATAAACTAAGTTGCAAACTACCTTTTCATCTCCCATTCTCGGAAAGTTTGCTGTTACTAGCAACTTACAACCGTGTAAAACCCGAATTTAACCAATCTGCATTTTTGTGCGCTTCGAAATTTAAACGCCCTTGTTCTGCACGCCCCATGATGTAGAAAAAGAAAAAACACTGGCCGTTTCACTAGATGCCATATAATTTCATAAAAGCTTCAGAAAGAAGAGCCTCGTTTAGACGCGACTCTCCACGACAGTGCTCATTTTCTATACAAAACTGTGAATGCAAATGAGGCATAGACATCTAAAGTCACGGAATAGAACATTCAGAAACGCGGTTTCTTCTTACAGTCTTTTAAATATTTTGAACACTATATTTATTTTTAATTACACTACATTAAAAAAAATGCTCCGCTTCTGTTTTATCAATTAGATAATTATGGGTTGGTTTGTTAAATAATTTTTTTTAAACGATATAATTGAATTTACTTTTTACCTCTAGAAAATTTAAATTCATATGGAAAAAGTTCAGAATGCACCCGGAAAAAAAAACATTCTTTTAATTTTCATTATTTTTGTGTCTGGATAAATAAACTTCAGAAAATTATTAATAAAACGAATGGTTTTAATACCAACGAAGCTGAAAACTAGTGCGGCAGCCGTAACTACAGTAAATTGTGCTTTTAAAAGGAACTTATTTGACTCACCTGTTTTGCCTGTAAGTAGTTGTCTACTTTGTTTGTCCCGCTTGGCTAACAAAGTCATTTCCTCGCTTCTGTGAGATGAAAAGTTTTGTGTTTCGCACGAATGCAATATTATTTGCGTTTCGTGCTTCTGAATACCTCGCTACGCTCAGGTTTCTTTTTTTGAACCACTCGCTACGCTCGTGGCTCAATTTTAGAAACCTTCTCTAGCTGGGTATTCAATACAAGCACTCGCCGCAAACAATAATTTTGCATTCTTGCATAACAAATAACTATTGATGGCATAAGCACAGTCCAGTGCATTGCCAAAGGTTAAAAAAAATCTATCTTTGACATACTCGCTACAACTCTTTTCGCATTCCGTGTGAAACTATCTTCCACAGGGAGCTATTGTCCAACGATGCCAAGAATCTGCCTCATAGGTGGGGTTTCTTTTCAAATAGCTCACCACGCTACGTTATGGTTATTTTAATAGAACACGACATATTTTCTCAGCCAAGAATGCAGATAATGGGAGAAAAAGTGTAAAATTCCTGTGAAGGCGCGCCTTCACTTCACCTGATTGAGTTATAACGCTGTGAAGGCAATTCCATTTTGTTTTTGCGCTAGGTTTTTCACTTCACCTCCATGTGGTGGTGAGCTCGACATATTTAATATACATTAGCGAGGCTGGATCCTTGATTCGCGCTTTCTTGCGTCAGCCTGTCTGCCCCGACACAGGGAATGCGCTTGTTTATTTTGATTTGTCATCTTTGATGTATGGACGCATTTTAGGGTTCCGTACTCTGCCTACGCTGTCTGTCTGTTCGTCATCTTTCTTTGGAATCTTTGGGTCTTGGAAACCGTAAAAGGTACCAGTAGAAATGTTCACAGATTATGTATTAATATACGGCGGATTACCCAACAAATAATTAAAATTTTATTATAATAAAAAAGGATGTTTTTACACTTTTTGCGTTTGCTCTATAGTAAAAGCAGTGAAACATACAATCATCAAACTTGCCATGATTATAGGGCTTACTTTATAGTATAACAACAAACAATAAAAAACGGTCAAGCACGAGTCGGACTCACGCACCGCGGGTCCGTACAACCACATTTTTTTAAGAATTGTACTGCGTTACGGAACCCTCAGTGCAAGAGTCCGACTCGCACTTGGCCTGTTTTTATTATTAATACGCAATACATTTATTATGGATGAATGCTGCCGCGTGATTACACATCGTTCTGAATGAGCTCGGGAATAACTCCGCCATTGTAGAGGAAATGAGCTGAGTTTTACCTGAGAAGATTAATTTTTAATTAGGAGCTCTTCCTTCGCCGCTCTCAAAGGTTATTCTTTAAAGTGTTTTCAATCTCTTTACAATATCTTCGAGAATCATTTTATTATAGAGTCTAGAACTTTCAGTTGCACTCAACGCACAAAGTTACCTGTTAATAAAAAAAAAATATTACTTACTGATCTTGAAGCATGATTAGCCTGCCAGTACCTATCTATCTATTGCGCTCTCTTTTCCCTTTTGTTTTTTCTTAGTTATAAAAGAAGTGTAAAAGTGACAAAAAAGCGTGGTAAAGATACTTACTTATTGAGTTTTGAGTATGGCATTTGCACCTATCTATCATAGATGATTTATATAGCGTCGCACCTTCACTCAAACTAGCTTCAGCAGCTTGGTCGATCCAAAGGAAAAATACGGTCAATGTTTAGTCGCATGCAAATCTGACTAAGCCGCGGGAGTCCTAATATGGCCACAGAAACTACTAAAAACAGGCTCTACATGGCCCAAAAAGGCCATAAAATACTAAACTTCTTAGACAGTCAGTCGCCAAGGCCCAAGCCACTGGAAGGTCACAAAGCCGGTAGCCGGCTCATAATCGAGAGGGGCCCGCTCTGATAGTTAATTAAAGAACTGAATAACGCGGTGCAGCGCAAGTCAAATGCGATGACGGGATCTGTTTGGAGCTGATCGTACGAGGAAAATGCACAGATTAAGTTAAACTTCGCCCTTTTCACCCACACAATGAGATCATTTATACAGTACTTGTGGCACCTTCCTTCACTCACACTAGATGGGTGAAGTGATCACTCCAAATCTGCAGTGCGAGGAGTCCAAATGACGGTCCAGCGTCGACAGGTGCTGAACGCTAAAGGCTCTGTAGGCACTAAACATTCAACGAGTCTACATAAGTAACGTAATAACTACTAAATACTTCTTCTTCTTGGCGTGCCTCTCCACTAAAGGAGGTTGGCCGTAAGCCGTATTCTTCTCTGTTCTTTGCCAAGCGAAATAGATGTTCGACGCTGGATATCTCCATCCATTCCTTGATGTTTCTGAGCCACGACTTTCTTCTTCTACCAGCACGCGTCTTCCCCTCAATCTATCTCCCATCATGATCACTTGAAGAAGTCGGTACCTGTCGTGGCGAAGCACATGTCCTAGGTAGCTTATCTTCTTCTTTTTTATAGTCAACATGAGTTCTCAGGAACGACTGACGCGTCGTAGAACTTCCACATTCGTGACTCTATGGACCCAACTTATTTTCAGCATCCTTCGGAAGCACCACATCTCGAATGCCTCCAGCTTCTTGCAGGTCACGTCCTATAAGGTCCAGGCTTCGCAACCATACATCGCAATTGGCCAGATGTAGCATTGAAGTATTCTGATTCGGAGATTGATGTTAAGGTCTCGGTTGCACAACACCTTCTTCATTTTATTGAAGGACGCACGGGAAATTTCGATCCGGGTCTTGATCTCTTGGTCAGACTCCCATGTTTCATGTACCCATGTGCCTAGGTATTTGTACTTAGTGACCCTCTCCAAACCAGTTCCAGCCACAACAACTACTAAATTAAAAAAATTATATACCCCCGACATTTTAGTTTATCTATCTCATAAACTGTTTAACCGATTTTGATAATACATAATTATCTAGAAAACCCCCTTATTTTTTATTATTATCCGCCACAATAACACATAATCTGTGATAAATTCAACTGGCTACATATAACGGTTCCAAAGATACAGCCTAGACAGTCAGACAGTATAGGCAGAGTAATAAAGACCCGTTTGGCACCCTTCGGGTCCGGAATCCTAAAAACGTTCTTTTTGTGGGGTACCTACAAAATAAAGATTTACAACCTTATAAGGAAAGTACTATACAGGGTGTTAAAAGACCGCCAACAGATCCGAAAGCCACGCATACTAGACACAAAAACAAAGTACTTTTTCGATAAATTATTGCTGGGAAATGATTTTGGTTTTGTAGGTTATAAACTTGAAAAATATTTTATTACGCAATGGACGTGTAACGCACAGAAGTCATATTGCGCAAGCGTAGGTATAAGTCTATGTTACTTAATCTTGAAGTGCCGATGTTTAGAATACATTGCGGGTTGCAATTTTAACGTCGTTTTTTGTAAGAAATATTCATAATTTTGATATGGCTTCTTGAGAAGATATGTTAAGAACTAGATACTGAATACATATCTGCAAAAAAAAAAAGTTTTAAAAGTCCGACTTTGAACCTCATTATCTCGGAAACCGTTGATTTCCCTTGGGCAAAAATGTTCATATTGATGAGGACAATACGTGGTTTCCCGCTTTGTTGGCGGTCTTTTAACACCCTGTATTTTTAGCTGGAGGGGGTAATATGCGCTCTTAATCTTTTCCTGCGGTTAAGTATCAGTCTTCGCACAGCGATAGATCGTCCGATCCAGGCTCTCCTTCAAGATGGACGTATAGAGCAACCGCACGGAATTATGCTCTATAGTCAACATACTCTTCTTTTTATTAACCCCCGACATAAAAAGAGGGGTGTTATAAGTTTGACCGCTATGTGTGTCTGTCTATGTATGTTTCTGTGTGTCTGACTGTGGCACCGTAGCTCTTAAACGGGGGAATCGTTTTTTTTTTTATAGACGCTTTTCTAGCGAGTTTTTTTAGATAATATGTTTTATCAAAATCGTTTTAGCCGTTTATGAGATAATATGCTAATTTGAAGCTAAAATGTCTGGTGGTATTATTGTTATTGGTTTTGCCCACTGCTGGGTATAGGCCTATCTACTTTCGCGGCATCCTCCTTGGTCTCTCGCCGCATCCACGGACCTTCTGCCGACTTGGAGATAAAATGTCGTCTGATCATCGGGCACCTCTGCTGGTCTGCTCTGACTGCCGTTCGATTCTCGACCGCCACTCCGTTACTTCTTTGGTCTATCTGCAGTCTACTCGCCTTGCCTGATGGTAAGGGCATCCTCTTAACTCTATACTTCGGTCGCCAATATCATCAAAATATTTGTGGCACTTAAATATTACCACAACAGTAAAAACAGTCAAATTGTTTCTTGGTAGTAAGTATCACTAAATTATTGCCCAAGTTACATCTGTAGGTACAAAGCCACGGCGCAAGACATTGCTCTACATAAGCAAATCAGCCAATTAAACGAAATTAGCCTTTTACGAGTGTATGCCTCTAGGCACGTCACCAAGGACGATGGCTTGAGACAAAAGCTGAGAAGAATGCAAAAAGGTAATATTTAAAGTAATAAAACTGTTATCGCGCCAAAGTTATCGCAGCGCAACGGAGCGCATTCTACACGCTCCTAATGAACGCCTTATGAAACAGGCAATTTATCACAAGCTGCTCTCTTATCGGAGAAACATTGATAAGTTGTATATGTAAGGGAGAGAAAACTAAAGTAAACAATGGGAAAATATTGGAGTTAAAGAAAATCTATGTGAAAAGCGGTTACAAACACCTAAACGCAAGATTTCGAGTCGTATTTGTTTTCACCGAATTCTTAACAGTTTCACTTGAGACGTTTATTTGAGACGTCTCCATTCGAACGGACGTGACTTATTTTGTAACGTTCGAGACAAACTCCTATTACCAATTCGAACAAGATGAAATTTTTGTGTGGCGGCGCCTTGGAACCGCGACTTGACCATGAATAAATCAATGAAAACAAATAGTATTCGGCTACTAGTGTTCCCAAAAGCTCTTTTTCTCTCTTCAAAGATGTATGATCTGCCATTGTCTCAAGTGGCGTTTTGTTAGAAGAAAATAACATGGTAATTTATTCACGTGGAAATAATAGGTAGAGCATATTTTCGAGAGAAGACGGTGTGCGCCTCTACATATAGATAGGTTTTCGGCGTAATTTGGTAGACACCGAAACTAATTTATTTAACAAAGGACCGACCGACCGATAGAGCACTTTTTATGTGTATACAAACACATTACATCCCATTGGATCTTCGTAATTACAGATTTTGTTTACGTGCTCTTGTCCCGCGGTGATTTTGATTAAGAGAATACCTCGACTTCTTCTTTTTGTGAAGCAATATACTTAGAATTTCAAGGGCCTCTATTTTTAGTGACAATAAAAAGAGAATAAAATAAAGCAACGCTCATTCTACAGTTGAATTAGGGCAACTATTTGCTAGTCACTAGTCGCTAGGACAGACTATCAAATTGGGTATGAGGATCGCTAAAATAAAATGTTCCAAGAAAACTAGACGGAAATTAAACATTCCTGGGCTAAATAAAAACCCATATCAAGCTTCAAAGAGTCTATAAGGATTTTTTATAAGGTTAAAAAATTCGCTCGGGGCAGGAATCTTTATAATGTTTCCTAGCACGGGTTAGTGATTTAGAAAATACAAAAAGTGTTCAAAGAGTTTGTCATCGCGTTTATTAAAATTCCGTCACATTTTGACAATGTTTATTTGGGTCGACTGCAAAGGCTAATTAGGACGGATCTAGTGCCTGGCGATTATTACAAAGGATTGAAGGTAGCTGTCGATAGAGAATCTCATTCCCCCTGTATTATCTAAAATATCCACCGTAAAAATAACGGTTTTAAAATGTCAAAAAATAGATTGTTCATTTCAAGAAGGGCTATTTTCGAGTGTTTTGACGCTCGGAGGTTGAGTGGAATTTTTACATCATCTACAATCATGTCATGATTTCCTATGTGCGAAGATGTGAAACGCACATAGGTGATGCAAACCACCCAACTCGCGCGACTTTTCAGGGCACGGCATAAGTAGTCGATGTAATCAACATTTAAGATGCAGGAAAAATAAGATAAGTTATGATTTATTTCAGAAAAAAATTACATAAAAGACCTTATAGTATAGTAAGGTAAAGGTACCCTGTTCCCTAAAAAGGTAAAAACCTGTAGAATAGTATAAGCAGTGCTCTCCCTATGATTTTTACAGTAACAAGGTCAGTATGAAACTTTAGATAACAACAGTTTCTAAGCAAAAATTAAATGAAACCAAATTAAATTATGCGTGGTTTGTTTGAGCTCAGCGCCGCATAATATTGGGTGGGAGATGGGAAAAAATATGCGTCCTTTATTCGAGCCTGTGATCGTGATGGCAGACTTTGTCGGATACCTCTAGAGTGGCATGGTAAAGTGTCGGATACCTCTAGAGTGGCATGGCAGGTACCACGCCAGCGCTGGCGTACTTACTTGTAAGACGCGTCAAATAGGTACTGGATCCTTACGAATCAGCTTTACAAAATACTTACCTAGTAAAACATGGGAACAATTTGACGATTTTTGGTAGAGTCTGGCTACCGAGAGTTGGCATTGAGATTGAGATTATTTTAAAACTTTTTATATGGCAACTTCGATCAAGGATAAAACTAGATACAACATAGAACTCTGAAATGTGTCTGGAACAGCGAGCGGAAGATAACATAGAGACCGCATTAGCCCTGAGAAATGACCTAACGAAAATGGTTCCTCTGTGGGCGGAGCCTACAAAATGGTTCCTCTCACGATTTAGTAGTTCGACAGACATGACCGAGAAAACGTCAATTTTGTCAAATTTTGTCGTGAATAATAAACTATAGAAAATGACTTCATGTGCCGTAAAATGATGCAAAAGCCATGCTGATGTGCACCACAAAGCAGTGGGTATCGGTTACCATACGGAAGTAATGTCTTGTAGCGTTTTTATTCACAACTTTTAATAAACCCAAATAAAAATATGAAACTAACTTCTTCCCGTGGCTTTGCTTGAGGTCTTCGCCGTCTTAGTATGTTTTAACATAATAAATTCATCAGTGCGATTATCTTGGACTCATAAAACGGAACTATAAAACTTTTACCCTCGGCTTTGCTTGCCGCCATTTCTTTTTTTTTCGGAGATAATGTTGTATTGTTCGATTTTTACTTTCTTAGACTTCCTAAAGATCCTGCACGAAAACGGCGATGGGTAGAAGCAATCCGTCTGGAACGGAATTAACAGCATTGGATTCCGAGCAGACTTTCTTTTTTGTTATATCATTATCATCATCAGCCCTTTAACACCCACTGCTGAGTAAAGGCCTCTTCATGCTTACGCCAACTCTCACGATCCTGTGCCAGGCGCAACCACGGTTTTCCGAGTGTAAAGTCTAAAGAGTTGGGCTATGTCGTCGGACCATCTGGCTGGTGGTCTGCCAACCGATCTCAACCCCTTGGGGTCGCCATTCCGCAATGAACTTTGTCCACCTGCCATCGGTACGTCTCGCCAGGTGTCTTGCCCACTGGTGATATTAACAATCAAATAAACATTAGACAATATTAGGTACCTATATGTATAACCGTAGATTTATTCGAAAACAGACAAACATACAGATTTTCTGTTTATGCCGGGGAGTGTAAGGCGCTGGCATTGCCACCCTCTACGAGTTTGTCAATTATCACTCAAAATATACGCAGTATCAACTGCAACATCGCATCTTTCGAGACTCTGTTAGCAAGACTAGACACAAACATAGACGTCATTATTCTTACAGAATGTTGGCTATTGCATAACCCTATTTTACCGCACTTTGATGGTTATTTCTGCACTTCATCAGATGACAACAGAAATCAAAACGATGGAGTAGTTGTTTACGTAAAAGACAGTCTTTCTTTCACACTCGAGAAACGCTATGTACAGGACGCAAATTGTATCATGATTAAAATCGGATTTGATACTGCTATTCTGGCTATTTATAGGCCGTCGGCCTATTCAAATAAAGATCCCTTCCTTAAATCACTGAATGATACTCTGTCACAACTAACCCATTACAAAAATATCATACTGGCTGGTGATATTAATATTGCAATAAATCCTGGAAAGCTTGATGATACTGGTGAAACATATCTGAATCTTATAGCTTTCAACGGCCTCTTACCGGCCCATTCCTGCGTCACTCGAGATGAAAGTGGTACTTGTTTAGACCATATTCTTCTAAAAACAAAGCTTGCATCCCTAACAATGGTTATCCAATCATCTATCACTGACCATAAAGCTATACTGCTTTGTCTAGAAAATAAGCCTTCGCGCATTCTTGCTGTGACCACTTCCACTAAAATTGACTCGCAGTGCCTGGCTCGGGATTTGGCCAATGTTGACCTCACTTCTATCTATCACACAAATGACCCGGAGTCATCCATGGTTCTTTTTTCGAATACAATTCAAACCCTTATAGAAAAAAATACCAAAACTTTTACACTCCCTAATCGCAAAAAAATCATCAAACCATGGATGACGCCAGGACTATTGCGTTGCGCACGAAATAGAGACAATTTACACAAGAAATATAAGCGCTCCCCTGAAAATATAATAATAAAACAAACGTACACTCGTTACCGAAACTTCTGTAACACATTAATAAAGGAAATAAAAAGATCGTACGACAAAGAACAGATAGATAAAGCTGGCAATGATAGTAAAAAACTTTGGAAAGCAATCAAATCTATTACAAATACAGCGAAAACTAAATCAGATCCTAAAGAACTACTAAATATACATAACACTCCAACTGAATCCGTAAACAAGGTGAATAACTACTTTGCCAACGTGGGTAAAACACTCGCGGAAACCCTAAGAAATAGAGTAGGTTCTGACGCAGCGGCCGAAAACACGCACACTAGCCTGGTGAGTTCGTTCGTACTGCTCCCGACTGATGAGGAGGAAGTGGAAAGACTCATCAGTGGCCTCAAAGATCAATGTTCCGTTGGATTCGACAAAATACCTAACAAATTTCTTAAGGATCACAAATGTCTTCTAATACCGCCCCTGACTTACATCTTTAATAAATGCTTAGAGCAGGGCGTTTTTCCCAGTGTGCTTAAGAAGGCCGAAATAATACCTATACATAAAGGTGGTCACAGAGATCAGATCATTAATTATCGTCCAATATCAATTTTACCGTCAATGTCAAAACTTCTGGAAAAAAATATTAATAGCAGACTAGTAAAGTATTTGGAAGAAAATCATATCCTATCGGAGAACCAGTATGGTTTCCGCAGCGGCTTATCGACCGACGACGCAGTACATGCTCTGACCGACTACATTTCTGCAAAACTTGACAAGGGCAACAAATGCATAGGTATTTTCCTGGACCTTGCTAAGGCGTTTGACACAGTGTCTGTCCCAATTCTCCTGCACAAGCTACAAGCCATCGGCGTCAGAGGAGTCCAACTGGAGTTATTTGCTGACTATCTGGCTGATAGATACCAGCATGTTAGAGTCGGCAACACTGTCAGTGACCAGATGCCCATGACATATGGGGTACCTCAGGGGAGTATCATTGGTCCCATGTTATTTCTTATTTATATAAATGATCTATTGCGTACCGACCTATTCAAGGGTAAAATTATTTCATACGCAGACGATACTGCTCTTCTTTTTTCGGCTAAATCTTGGAATGAAACTTTCAGGAATGCCCAAAAGGGATTTGATACGGTTCAGTGCTGGCTCAATAACAATATCCTCACTCTTAATTCTGAAAAAACTAAATATCTCACCTTCTCAATACGTAACCACATTAATAAAATACCTAAAATTCAATTAACCTCTCATAGCTGCATTGCACCTAATTCACCTGCCTGTAACTGCCTACCACTTGAGAAGGTTGATCATATAAAATACTTAGGCATAATTATAGATCAAAACCTAAATTTTAGAAAACATATAATAAGCCTTAGCGCAAAAGTCAGAAAACTTATTTACATATTTAAAAATCTTAGGCATGTCCTTGTTCCCGTCGCGTTGAGACAGGTGTACTTAGCACTGTGTCAGTCCTTGATAACATATTGTATCTCCTCATGGGGTGGGGCTGATAAGACTATTATTAAGAGTCTAGAAGTTGCTCAAAGGATTGTCTTAAAGGTATGCATCTTCAAACCCTACTTTTTCCCTACAACTTCCCTTTATAGCTTCTGTGAGGTGCTTACAGTAAGGCAGCTTTTCATCCAGGGTATTGTTCTACGGCAACATTCATCGGTATGCTACATGCCTCCGCGAGACGTACGGAGGAGCCGAACGGTCATAGTTCGAAATGACACGCCTAACACATGTTTTGTCAAAAGGTTTTACTCCTTTCTGGGTCCTTTCCTATATAATAAAATAAATAAAATATTGAATATTTACCCGCTGTTAAGAATATTCTGCAAGCGAGCTGTATCTAAATGGTTACAAACCCTAACATACGACCAAACAGAAGAGCTGCTCTTGGTTGAGAAATAATTATTTGCTGAGCTAAATCTCATATTATCCCGTATTCTACAGTAGTAAAAATAATAAAATGAAATGAAATAAATAGTAATTACACCCAATAATACGTTCCACATATTATCACGCACTCAATCACACACACACACACCAATACAAAACTCACCCTCACATGCACTCTCTCACACACACACATACACCCTCACACACACACACACACACACACACACACACACACACACACACACACACACACACACACACAGCACACTCCTACAAACCTCACAGGTTATTTAAATAAATTAAATTATATACGTCATCTCGGGCTTATAATGTGTTTTAATTAATTAATTAATTAATTTTAATTTTAATTTTAATTCAATTCAATTAATTTTTCAATTTCAATTTATTTTATCGTTGAGTCATTCATTACTCTTTTGTTTATTAACTTTAAAAAGACAACTTTATAGTTCTTAGGACCTTTTTATTGTGAACATTTTGGAGAGAACTGCTTACCCTATATTACAGGTTTTACCTTCTTAGGAAGCAGGGCACCCTTGCCTTAGTAACATTAAGGTCGATTGTACAATTTTATATTGAAATAAATTACTATTACTATTATATATATAGAAACTTTTACAGTTCACGATGACAGATTATCAAATATAATCTGTGCAAAGCTTTTGACCTCTGCAGCATGGCATGACGCTGTCACTGTGAAAAGCCCAATGACATCAATGGCGCGTAAACAATTAACCAATCAAGGAGTTTCCTATTTTCTTATTGGTTTAAAATATTTTTGACAACGCAACCTGCGCGCGTAGATGCGTGTGCCGTATTAGAGGATGGTTTTTTCTTGAAGAAGTTGTTCCATGTTATCCAGTTCGCTGGTCTGGAAAAATAGATGTCCAAATTGCCTTTGGGAGCTTATTTGCTCGTAGTCCATGCAATTAAAGTAAAACTGTACACTAATGCAATAAGGTTGACATTCGAATATTAGACGTATGGTCGAAATGATGTTTCGTATTGTTCTATTGCTGATATCTTTTGTTTCTGTGGGGACAAGTTTTTATTGTGATTTTATACGTAATGCGGATTCTATGGGATTTAGTTCGGTGTATGGCAACTCTAAGGTAACGTCAAGGTATGTCAACGTCAATCATATGCCATTTATACTAGTTGTGCTCCGCGGTTTTACTCGCCAGTCTCAATGTGGTAATTTCTCAAAATCCTTTAGTAAGCGTTTTCTACGTCCTAAAACGAATCCCCATACTAATTTTGAGATTTGTAGATCTTGTAGTTTAAGTGATCGTGATCAGTCAGTCAGTCAGTCAATAAATAAATAATTCACTGTATAGGACCAAGTATCAAAACAATAATTAATGTTTCTCATAGTTATATTAATGTTGCCACAATGAGATTTTTTAGCCGCCCTTTTCCAATGCCAACTCTCGGTAGCCATACTCTATCTATACTATATGCTTACCTCAACGTGTGAGGCGTGAGGCTACCTATATTATTCTATGAGTCTCTCCAAAGTTCCCAGACTCTACATATGTGTATGTTGTTGTGAAAGTGACTGATCCAATCTCCAAAATGTACTAAACTGACGGATCAAGACAGTATTTTTTTGTCCATGGAATCCCTGGGAAACTGGGATCGGAATTCCCGTAAAAAGGTCCAGGAAATGAGTCGGTATTGTCCTCCGGAGGTCGCCAACAAGCGTGTCCTCCATCCAACTGGGCCTTCCGGCCATCGCAGGCTCCGATGCGACAAAGTGGTGGAATTAGGTCATTGCTTTGCTTGTTACAAAGTACAGCCAAACTAAACCATGGTAAGATCCTCGATGTTTTGTGATGATTGCGCCATCGGTTTTTTTTAACACTCATATATTTTTGCCTTTTTTGATATATGCAGTAGCTAGTTATCTTGACAGAAACAAAGTAATGTTCCTAACCTGTAGCGAAACTTGCTTTATACTAGAAAAAAACCGGCCAAGTGCGAGTGGGACTCGCGCACCGAGGGTTCAGTACCACCATTATATGCATGTATTTGGAAGAAAAATAAAAAAAAAAAAACAGCTAAGTGCGTGTCGGACTCAAGCATGACTTCTTATGTTTCGACCTCCGACCCTTCATCTTCTTTGGCTTTGTCTTCACCCGTTGAATTCTCGATGCAACTCGACAATATACCCCTACAAAATCATTGCTAAAAAATATTTCAAATCGGACAGTTAATTTTATTTTTTCTTCCAGCTGACCCTGCCAGCTACATCCCAAAAATAATCGGGAAGGAATACGAGAAAAAAAACAGCTAAAAAGAATAACACAGCCAGTCTATTACTCTTACAGCATGTCATCGACGGCTCATTAAAATGCGATGACTTAACACAAACACCTTAGTTGGACTTCATTGATAGCCTCGGACGTAGGTTTGTCTATACAAAAACACCCCATTTCATCCGCCATTCGACCGTGATCTCTATCAAAAAGGTCTCAAAGCTCTTTATCAACTGATGCAGAAGAGCTCCAGTCGTTCTTTTGGAACGAAAGATCGTTTACAAAGGCGTTTCACTCGGTGGAATCCATTGATAACTCGGATGCTACCGGTGTTACAAGTAGCCGATCTCACGAAGCGTTCCAAAACTCATTTATTTACAAATGTGCACCAAAATGCCCCGAAGAAAATTGAAAGCATTCCTAACTTAGACCGGTAGGATTTGTACAAGATATGTGAACGTCTTTCAAGCCTCTTGGAGGCCAAATAACAATTATTGGGATCCAAGAAGACACAGAAACTAGCAGCAAATACCAACATCGCGGGTAGCTCAAGACAGTAATTGCTTTCTCTGACTCGTAAGGTCGTGGCTACTATTTATTCTTGCCATAAACTCTAACACCGTATTGCTAATGCACTGTGAAATGCTGTTATCTACACAGCTACACCAATAACAATAAGTGGGGCTGTCTGTTCATATGGGCTCTATGATACAACATAGGTAGATGATATTGATAATTATAATTCCGCCAGTGTGTTCCTTAGAATTTCAGTTATACAGGTAGATTAATTTTGTGGTGTCACAAGTTCGATTACTTGTGGTAGTATTGACCTGCATACATTAATACTCCTAAATTAATAGCTTCAACATTATGACAAAAAAATATTGTGAGAAAACCCGAGCGTCAAACCAAGCGTCATTAAATTGTTACCACGCGACTCCACATAAATAACAAAGATATAAGTTGAAGGGAAGATCTGTATGCCCTGTAGCCTCGATACCTATTACCTAAAGCTCTTTACGAATTGTATATTTAAATCGGATGCAACTTATTATCTGTCTGTCTCTGAGAGATTCCTTAGTGCACTGGAAAGGAGTGGGACATTTTTGACAAAGACGCGAACGCTCACGGGCGAAGTCATGGGCAAAAGCTAGTGCGAGATGTTTCCTTCAAGCCAATAACTATACGAATAGAAAGCCACCACTATCGACTTTCCTTGGACCGTGAGAAAAAGTCAACACCTCGTTCGAAGCACTCCAAAAATGGGGGGCAAAAAACAGTACCCGCCGTTGTACAGTTAAACATTATTGTGCCGTGGAAATTACTAAGTCAATGCGGATTTTAAATGGTTTGATAACGTTTCTGTTGACGCCAATTTTGTTCGGAATAAATTAATTAAGGTGGTTAAAGGCGATTTGCCATCGTGTCATCCGCACGGTACCGTACAAATTACGATTTTGTACTTCTCTCACCGTTATTGTTTAGCCCATGGCGAATTCCTACTAAAAAGGTCTGAGACATGTTTCTCTATTTTGGAAAAGCTCTTTTTGTATTGTCAGTGGGTTATTAAATTACTTTCTTTTACAGATGCTTTGTGGGCAATAATTAGGATCGACATGGTTAGTTTGGCTGATAAAAATAAGTTCGCAACGAATCAATGGACTATTTTTCTATTTACAAATAGATAAAAGCAAGTAAGTACTTAATTGGATTAAAAAATAAGTGATTGGATCGAATTCAAATGCGTTACAACGTAAAGGTTAGCTTTGTTATAGTGGACTTTTTTTGGTATCGTTGCTGATGTCGATGTATTTATTATACATAGGGTCACCATTTCCACCATTGGGTACTAGGGGGGTAGAGCCCTGCATAGCTGATGCTACACATTAACTACGTATATTTTATTAAATTTTATGATTCGCTGTATTCACACATAATTTGGTTCGAAACGGGTCAATTTTTTGTATTCCACTATGACTGTTTATCTATCTGTAGGACGAGTATTAATGAGTTTTAGAGACAAAAATAATAATCTATTTAAGAAATGGCTAAAAAAGCTTTGAAGTTGACAACAAAAACAAAGCAGTACGCGTGATCTCACTGATGCCGTTCTCATAGCACAGTACGTTATATATTTACCAATAAACTTTTCGAGGAATAATAATGATGATCATCGTTAAATTTGAAGTGCGATCGGTTTAATTAATCTCCTATAGTAATGCATTACTCGAATAAGCGTTCATCTGACTGAAGTTGGAGAGAGACAGACATAGTTATGTTCGTTTGTCTCAGTGGGCTGAGCTGCCGCCCCTCCACCGGCGGCGCAAGCGCTTGTTTTGGTACCGACTCTCGGGTGACAAACATTCCAATATAAGAATATTAATTAAATGTAATATTTCAAACCCCATGCTTTTCCTTAGTATATTGAGGGTTTATAAGTTGAAAATGTTGTTGATTCTAATAGGAATCTGACCAAGCACTTTTGAGACTTTTTTGACTCTACAAAGCTCTGTGCTAAAAGATAAAAAATACTGAGCCAAGCTCAAAAAGCGGCAGTAAATAAGTCCCCGTCAAGCAGTGCTCAGGAATGCAGTGCACGCGCAACTCGAACATACTTCACTTCATGGGAGTGTTTCACCATTTCACGCACGCACACTAACGCGCGGGCCCTCCACACAGAGGCTCCGCCGAGTGGTCCACGCACACAGGCGTACCGGACCCCTGTCCGTACGAACACAGCGTCACTCTCAGTCCAATACAACCTCCTCTACTGCACTCACGCGCAGAAAAAAAAAGATAACGCGATCTATCGATCTTTTTTTTTTTCAAATCGGAAAAGCGCCGCCCGCCCCATAGACAGCCGCTAGAGTCGCTTAAGACGGATGTCTACTCCGTCTCCGGATTTAAATATTCCGTCAATAATAATTCCGATCACAATATTTTATGGCGGGCGTAATTAATTAATCTTGTCATTCTAATTATGCAAATGCGAAATGGGTGATAATCAATTTAAATTATGTGTTACGATCTCTCCACTATTACTACGGTTTGTTTAGTTTAATGTAAACAGATATTTATCAATTTGTGGCGTTGTTACGGTGTGAACGTTTGCGATTTAGAGAGCTTTTGTAGTTTTTGTTTTTGTTAATTGTGCGGCGGTAAAATGTCAGAAGGTATACCTTAGGAGTGAGTTGGATTATATTTGGTGTAATTATTCAATCGCCCTGAATGGAAACAGTCCGCCTTTAACATACCATTATGGAACGACACCAAAATGGTATGGATGTGTGGGTAGGTAAGGGTATATAAGTTAATTATTAATTATTATTATTGTTATTATGTTTTTTCTACTTCAATAGATACTAAAATAGAGATGCTTTAAACTTTTTATGGATTTCGACCCAAAACTTTGTCCCATTATCGAAAAAATATTGTTTCATCCCAAACTAACCTCAAAAAAGCAAAAATCCCACGGCACACAAATAAGTTCTGATTGGGGTAGATCAAAGACTAAGTCAATGCCAATATTATACCCTAAATAATCTAAATATCCCTAATAAACTGTTTCTTACATAAATTTGTGGTATGTGGTATGAAAGTGCCGTAAATAAGTTCGTCGGAAATTCTCCGGAAAATATTTTACTCTAAAAATATAGATTCCGAGCACTTTTCCTACCAGATAAAATATTACTTTAGCGGCTCTAAAGTCCTGTTGTAAAGAACCTTACACAAATCTATTCAGAGCTATTCATCATTATATATTTAGAGCTTGTCGGTGCAGCACACTTCAGACCTATTACTTATTATAGCTCTAATTGCATCTTCAGTTGAATTGAGCTTTAGTTCTATGATACAAAACGGTCTGTGGAGCGACGCGGAGAGTTGTGAAAGCAGACATAGGTAAACTTCAACTGCAACTTAGGTTCAATAAGATACTAACTTAGTTGTTATTACTTTAATGTTCATTTAAAGTAGCGTGGCGGAAAATGCAAAGTAATCACAGTTTTTTTTATTTTGTAGCTAAACTGAGCTATGTTGGTTAGGTGATTTTTGTTTCACGAGTTTCACGACAATAATACAGTAGGAACAGTCTTTGATTATCCTACACAACAATAATTCAGCCGATTATGAGATTTTCTGAAATTACAATTTTTTGGGCAGTAGGTACCACTTAATTAGCTTAATTATTGTTTGTATGTTTAGAATAGTAAAAAGAATACAATTTTACTGACGTGAAACAAAAATTGCTGAACAAAAAAATCTCAGCATAACAAAAAAAAAAGAAAAATAATTGCGCTTTTCCGCTACGCTACTTTAGTAGAAACTTAATCTGTTCCTACAATTAGTAGACCACTACCTAGGTATATGCTGATAGATCGTTTTAAGCTCTAGACAAACATCATCTAAACATTCTTCAGGCACCTAAAAAAAGCACCGCAGTTATCTAATTGGCCCGTTCTAATGTGATTTTAAAGAATAAAGTCACATAAGAATTACTATCAATTCAAGCCTCGATATAAATGTTCAGTAAATATAGATTAACCAATATAAAATTGAACAAAATAAAAATTATATCTTTTGCGAATCTACTCCGGCATCATGGCACCCTATAGATATTTCTCCGATATCGACTAGTGCAATCTTTTATAGGCTTTCATCGTCTCAATACATGCTAAGCCAACTAATCTACAGCTAAGATACACTACCCTCTGGACAAAACTGTCACAATCCTCACAAAGTCCTTCTCCCTCAGGCCAAGGGAGGGTGAACCAGTTGGGAGGTCTCTTCATCAACGGTCGGCCGCTGCCGAACCACATTCGTCTGAAGATAGTGGAGATGGCGGCGGCGGGCGTGCGGCCCTGCGTCATCTCGCGGCAGCTGCGCGTCTCACACGGCTGCGTCTCCAAGATCCTCAACCGATATCAGGTGAGGATAAGCATTGGCAATTACACTTTTGGTATGATGGTAAATGATGGATACAATCAATGAAATGGTTGATTTGCTATCTATTTCCTATGTCAGAAAAAAATATACATCTAAAATAGGTACCTACTTAGTTTACACTACACAATAGTTCCAAGACTACACACAAATAAAAGAAAAGTTACGGCAAGAAACATATGACAGCAAGAAGGTAGCATTAAAATCTTACCTTCTTAAACGTGGCGGAGAAGCTTTTGCTGCCTGTTAAGATGGAAAAAATAACTAAAACGCCATTAGGTGAAAATAAAAAGTAAACTTAATTTCTTCTTTGTCAATGTCTAATGGCTTTAAAAAATCAGAATTGCCAACACTCTTTTTGACAGCAAAAAGGATCAATATTTATTTTTTCAACTTTTTCCACTCGTTGCAAAATATTCTGCTGGCCGAAAAGCTCGAATAAAATGCTGAAACGCCTTTAGGTCAAAATAAAAAAGAAAACTTGATTTCTTCTTTATCATTGTCTAATGGCTTTTGAAAATTAAACGTGTAAATGGCCAACTCCATAGAGTTTGTTTTCCCTTTTTGGTTTTAAAAAGGAAAACTCACTACACACTTAAATAAACTTTTTGCTCGGTGAAAAGCTTTACTTAAAAAAAAAGTGTGGGTAAATAGGTCTCCTTTCATTAAAATCTGAAGATTGAATAATTTGTCTTCAAAAAGTTTCTCGAGCAAGATTGTGTGACTAAGTTGGTGACATTGTTGAAATAAAATGAAAAAGGTATTTATTTAAAAATAGTGGGTAACATAGTGATACATTGGTGGCCCCTACACTTCGGCATGTTATAGCACGAGCACGATGTTTGCCATCATCAACAAAGTAGGTAAATCGCGTACTACCCAATCAATAACGCATTGAGTGGGCACCATCATTACAACAAAAACAAACTATGCAAAGACGCTACCTCCACCCTCCCACACTCACAATCACCATTGAATCCTGCGCAGCGAAGCCTGAAGGTCCGTTTTCACCGACACCTCGGTGGAGACACAATAGTGCTGATTGTCTCACTCAGGAAACTGTTAGATACGGTCCGGCCGTGAGATAGAGGGATGTAGAAGCTTAGCCTAACTTTAATTCCGTTAGGTACACACGACAGCACGTCGGAGTATACGCTTTTGTTGTAAAGTCGCCCGTAACGTAACTGAGTAGAGTGCTAGCGTGTAAGGGTCGCCGTGCTGTCTTGTGTCTAGCACAGAAGACTCGGCTTTTTATTGGAGATCATTTTCGCTCCTTAAAAGTGCCGGCAAACAATTTTATTTTCTTGTTATATTTCGTTAGAACATATTCTACAAACAATCACCTTAGAACCCAAGCTATAAGGTGATTTCTCGATGAGTTATTTATACAGGATAGAGTTTTAAGCTGGGGCTGCTCTATGAACAGCTATAGGAAAACTTTTTTAGAAGACAGTCATCAAATTTCAAAGATTTCAAATTTTAATTCTTTCTAGGCATTTACATATTTGGAAAAATACAGGGTGTAAGAAAACTGATTTTGACAAAACTTTTCCTAAAAAAGTTGGTAAACAAATTGTAAACGGAAAACCTGGGTGTAAATAACTAAAGCAGACGAGAAAATTCATCATGAATTTTGTCTCTTTCATTATATTTTATGTAGACACGCTTTCTTATCCATGATCTTCATGAGACATATTTTTTAGATCTTACTTGATCTTACTTGATGCGGTGGTGGTCTAGTGGGTAGAACAGTGGACTCTGAAGCGAAAGGTCCTCGGTTTGATTCCCGGTGCTGGCATGTATCTATGACTGGCAATCTGCAAAAAGCAACGGTCCCTGCGATACAGGTTCGCCTAGTGCGGAGACCATCGGCTAATCGGTTCATTGTGTGAACGCATTCTTTATTGGAGTACCCACATTTGTAAATAATTGGATGATTCTTCAAAAAAGCGTTCTTCGTTGATATCCATGGCTTTTATTTTTTCTCGTCGTTGGTGAAAACTAAAAATACAGAGGATAAAAGGGCTTAAAAACTAGCCAATATGTCGATGAGGCACACCTGTAGGCTTTATAGGTTAATCAGAAAAAAATCTTCTATTTTGACAGGCCATGGATATCAAAAAATATGCCATGGATATCAAATAGTGTCCAAAATTAATATAAACAGTAATTTCAGTGGTACATAAATGCTTCCTTTAGCTTGATTGTCACTCATGAACTGTCACAGACTTAAACAGGGCTTTCAGTGAAGGAAAAGTATATAAATAAAACATCATAATAATCAAAGTTTTATTTTGAGAAAAAACAGTAAAAATTTAGAAGTTTTTAAACTTTTTCAATTGCTCATAGATTTATTTTAAGCAAACACATGCTGAGTTATTAAATAATAAAAGAGATAAATTATGCTCAACAAAGTCTATAAAATTGTAACATTAATTCTTAAGTTCTCATTAATTTCAGGCCTTAAGTCTTATAAAACGTTTTGATAAACAGCTACTATTATTTAAAAGCTATAACATGAATAAACAATTACACATCCATCCCGAATTTCATCCAAAGCCATCCAGCCGTTTAAGCGTGAAGAAGTATCGTAAATACATAATATACATATTAAATAAATAAATAAATAAATTGGATTTTATTCACCACAATATTTAAAACAAAACAGAAGAAGATTAGTAGAATATAACCCAGCAGCACCATCTAAAACAATGTCCCAGGCACTGCAGCGCCAAGTGCCCTCTTCATCCATCTAGTGTGAGTGAAGGTACCACTGGAGGCTATTTAAATCATCTCATAAAAAATAAAATAATATAGCCTTTTATTGCTTCTCAAAGTTACATATAAAAGTATTTGCAAAGGTAAAATAAATCATCTCATACGTAGATGCATTAGGCCTTTATTTTTTTTAACCCAGCATAGTAGTACGAGTCAGACTCGCACACTCAGGGTTCCGTACCACCACAATATTTGTGTAACATATTTTAATATTATATTTACCCCTTACTTTAGGTGGTGGTACGGTATCCCCGGTACGCGACTCCGACTAACAAGGAAAAATGTTAGGATATTGTACACGAAGGGTGCTAAACGGGACTTTATTACTCTGCCTCAGCTAATTCTACCATTATTTTCATGTATTTGGTAGAATCCCTCTTTGTTTTTTTTAATAACTAGTAGACTGACCATTCATTGCATGTATTTGGAAGAATCCCTCTTTGAAAGAAAGTGAGGAACCCTCGGTTCATGAGTCCGGCTTGCACCGGCCGGTTTTTATTAATCTTGTGTACATTAATTAAGTCGTATAATTACAATGGATTTAAAAAAATGTAGATAAATAGATAGATAGATAGATTCTGTGAAAAAATTAACTGCTTGCTTATTATTCAACCTATTATATTTAAAGTTAACAACAGCCCGTTAAACGTATGGCAATCAAGCAAACAGACATGCAGATATGTACTGGATTAGTAATAGGGTCTTATTTGGCAATTTTTCGGTACGTAACCCTAAAATAAGTGAAATTTAAGAACATTTACTTGATATCCATGGCCGGTATGTGATATCCATGGCTTAAATCCATGGATTTTAGGGCCATGGATATCAATAAAATTAAAAAATGACGTTGTTTCTCTTTAACTATAAAAGCTATCGTATTTATTTTGATGTCAATACCTACTGAGGGACATACCCAATCCTGTACTTTAGATAGTTAAGTGCAAATAGTATCACTTAACTAGCAAAACTGACCACAAGTTTCAATTACCCTCACGAACCAAAATTAAAAAAAAGTGAAGAACTTACGTCACAGTGTTGGCGCGAAAGTTAGCGACACACCCGTCCCATCTTAGCACCGTGGTTAAATTGGCGATATTTTACACCAATTACAAGACACTTACCGCGTATTCAAGTATGTTTAAAAAGCATACTTTTGTCGAGCGGTTCCAACTTCGCTCGCCGCGTGACATTAGTTTAAACGTCTACTGACACAAGAGTTTTCATTATATTAGAATGCTGGATATACGATTGGATAGAGGCACTCTTTGGGCATTTAGAAAGGTATAGATTAGCACAGTAATGGTTACATGAGTAAAACCACAAACAAAAACATACCAGGAGCACACGCGTGTGACATGCAAAATACTTGCAAATTCACCCATTTTTTGACCTTCAAAGGGATATTTAGGCAATTTCCTCTATGAAATATTGATTCTATTTGATATGCCTCAATAGACCGTTAGTTAAGTAGACGATTAAGTGCTACTTTAGTACTGTGTGATGTATAGTTTAGTAGATACTAGGGTGTGACCAAAAAAATCGACCTCTCAAAGAATGACCCAATTATTGATCACTTTGTATTGTATTTTTCTTTTTGGTAAATAAACTTATTGTATTGTATTGTATTGTATTGTATTGTACTTTGTTTAATTTCAAAGTTACGTACATTTGTGAATTTGTAGTAGCAATACCACTCGCTGACGGTGAAGGAAAACATCGTGAGGAAACCTGAGCGTATGAGGCATTATACCCTCAACGCAAAAATCGCCAACCCGCATTGACCACGCGTGGTGATTAAGCTCGAACTCTCTCTCTGAGAGAAGGCCAGCTAGTGGGACATGTACAATTGTACAGGCTACATCTTACTTTTTTTTTAAACTTGATCTTTGTCTGACATAACAAGATAACAAGCTTACTTACCAGCATAAATTACATAATACTTATATCGTGCTTTGATGTACAGTCGGCCACATGTTAGGATAGCCCTTTTTATTCGATTGGCGCCCATATGCCGCGTACGGTAAGAGCTACCATGGAGTATCCTAGACTGTAGCCACACGAAGATACGTATAACCTTCTGGATCACACTATTTTGTACGTGACGACAAAGCTACTTTGAAACTATGTTTAGTTTAGTGGTAGAACACTCTGGACACTTTCCATGGGTGAGGTAGGTAAATGTGGGTAAAGTTATTAGAAGGAAAAACAAAGTAAGAGATAAGTAAATCTGTAGATATATATATTTTTAAATATCAGTGTTCACAAAAAAAATAACTCTCCGCCGTCGTTTATCAGAGACTTAAAAACTCATGGACTTATCCTTACCTAACTTTTGGGGACTTTAACATTCTTCTATCGCACTGCCCTCAATAGTCAGTGAGATCCCAAAACACAAAAAGTCCCTTTCATCTCATGTGTTTTGTTACTTCACGGGGACTTCCTTTGAAGAGAAAGGCAATAGTGCCGAATATAAATAGCTTCTAAATGTGATTTCCAACAACTTTTGTTTTACAACAAAGCTCAATTTAATTTTTCCTTTAAAAAAATTCAAAATCTGTGGCGCGGCGTAACAAATAGGAGCAGGACAGGCTGGAAAGGTCGTAGAGAGTGGAGGGGCAAGAAAGCGCGCTGGGCAGGCAGAGCTGAAATGATACAAATTCAAACTTTGAAAGACTAGGAAACATTAAATAAACGAAAAGTATCGAGATATTCGAAAACTCTTATAACAACTCCTTTGAGACTTTGCTTTCTTCTATTTTAATTTGGTTTGTTTTCATTTTTGCTTAGAAACTGTTACCCTAGATCTAAAGTTTCATAATGACCTTGTTACTGTAAAAATCATAGGGAGAGCACTGCTTATCCTAGCCTACAGGTTTTTACCTTTTTAGGGAGTAGGGTATCTTTACCTTATACTATAATGTCTTTTATGTAATTTTTTTTTCTGAAATTAATCTTATCTTTATCTTACAAAATTTGTTGGGAATCACATTTGGAAGTAGACGTGTTTCAGGAATAAAGCTATTTAAAAATTGCCATGTATTGTATCGGTTGGCAGACCACCAGCCAGATGGTCCGACGACAAAGCCCAAGGAGCCGGAAAACAGTGGTTGCGCCTGGCACAGGATCGTGAGAGATGGCGTGAGCATGAAGAGGCCTTTACTCAGCAGTGGGTATTAACAGGCTGATGATGATGATGATGATTATTGTATTGATTTGTTTTCACTTTTCGTTTACCGGGAAAATCACGATTACTTTGATCAATAGGTACGTTTTCGTTGAATACCAAATAGAGAAAAATATTATTCGTCATATTTTTCCTGGAAGAGTACGAAAATAAAAATTCAAACGTGAAATTAAAGTTCGACTTTCATTCGCGTCCATCCGACTGACATCAACACGAGGGTCATTGAGGCACAGATCCGCTTTTTAAAATCGTTCGCTCCAAAAATATAAGCCCTCATATTTGTTTAAGTAATACTTATTCATTTTCCTCCTCTAGACGTGAGTTCTGGCCATTTTTTTAAGCCAAAATATTGAAATTGTGGAGTATTTTTTAGTTCATTTGTATTACACACGACAGCACAGTGTACACTTTTGTTGTAATGTCGCCCGTAACGTAACCGAGTAGAGTGCTAGCGTATAAGGGTCGACGTGCTGTCTTGTGTACCTACATTTTATTGGTAACTTTGATTGGGAGTGGTGTGTGAACCTTTTTTGCCTCCTTTTGTTAAAAAAAATAGAACAAGCAGCTGTTTCTGGAAGCCATTCATCTAATTGACTTTGACTGAACTATTGTTCTCTGCTCTGCTCTGACATTAATCAAACCTTTTATTGTGACTGCTCCTATTATTTACGAGTAAAAATATTTCAATAGGTACACAGGTAAAGATGCCTAAGGAACTTCTATATCAAAGCCCGAATTTGAAATCTAGGAACCTCCATCAGTAATTCATAATTTTAAACAGAAATATTTATCTTCATGATTAGGTACAGCTAGGTAATACCAGCCACAAAATAATAAGTTTTTCCCAATAAGTTAAGAAAACCACTTTTCAAATCGATTCAGTAGGTACTAATTTACGCCCAAATCTTGTACGAATAAACCACAAATTATATGTTGCCTTGTCGATTGTGAGAAACCTATTTATTTGTGTTTCTTTATTTTAACCAAAATCGAATAAGATCAAAATGCAAATACAGTAGGATCGTTAGCAACAAAAGTCAAGTTTTTCGTATAAAATAACATTGGAAAAGTTTCGTCGCCAAACTACTTGCAGACGGAAAACTTTTGTAAGAAACGCGTCCGACACTGAAAGTTAATTTCACTTAGAAATTGTTGCATTTTGTCGACGACCAAACTAGTGAAATTGGTTTTGTAATCTACTTAGCTATTACAATAAATTGCAACTGCAAGAGTACATCCGGAAATACCACTTGAACTAGGTATGGTACGGTTTATACCAGAATGTAAAAAAAGCTTACCTATGTAACGTGTTTAAAGCTGCAAGGTGGGCTGTAACTTGCAGCACCATGCAAAACTATCTACCAAAACTCATCTAAAGTGCAGCGCCACTCAAACTTAGTTACTTATCAAAGCTGACCAAAAATGTCTAGCGACGCAGCGCATTTCCCTTGCTAAAGTTTAAAAGCCCCGTAAATGGACTTCGCGTCCGATCTTTAAGCATGTAAAATGTGTATTTGAGTAAATATTCTTACTAATTGGTTCTATCTCGTCCCAGGAGACAGGATCCATCAGGCCGGGCGTGATAGGCGGCTCGAAGCCCCGCGTGGCGACGCCAGAGGTGGAAACCCGCATCGAGGAGCTCAAGCGGCAGAACCCCGGCATCTTCTCCTGGGAGATACGAGAGAAACTCATTAAGGTATAGCTTTTTACACCTTTTGTTGAAATCAAAGTAAATTCACGTAATTTTCAAGACCGAAAATTCGGAACAGCGGTGGATCGTTTGAGCGTTGTATTGAGAGTTAAGGCGCCGTGCATAGTGAATCGCCCGCGCGCAAAGAAATATGCACAAAATCGATTCCCGTATCAAATACACTAAACAAATTGAAAATTTTCACATATCAAACCCTAGAATTTGGTGAGACCTATCTAAAACAGCCAGTTTCGTGTTGACATTCATAAACGTTTTGAAGATATTTTGCTTGAAAAAAAATAGGCGGCGCACTTTTTTTCAAGCAAAATATCTTGCAATCTGTTATGGATATCAACATGAAACTGGCTGTGTTAGATAGGTCTAAACTAATTCTAGGAACATTTTCGTTTTTTTTTGTGTATTTGATACAGGAATCGATTTTGTGCATTTTTCTTTGCGCGCGGGCTAATTCACTATGCCCAGTGCCTTCATTAAAATTCTTCAAACGCTGTCACCTCAATAATAAATGTCTAACGCCCGATTTCGAAAATATAGGTAATAGGTTAAAAATAGCTGCTGATTGGCTGAAATTAGTTTGACATGTTAACATATCTGTTAAATTCGGTCGCTCATGCAGAAATCGGGCGTAAGTTCAGTAACGATGGGCTCACATAAAGAAGCTCCCTACAGCACAAATATCGCCGTTTCAAATTTGAAGTCTAAAGTCGTAGGTTCATGCTCCAACCAGGAATCGAATCTATGACCTCACGATCATGATACAATAGTTTTACCCACCGGCCTATCACTGCTCTTGGATGCATAGGTAGAAATCATTGGCGCTCAAGCTTTCAAAACTTTTTAAACGCCATTACACGACAAAACCAGCGATAGATTTAATGCTTTTTATGAAATCTACCCTACTTATTTGCTACATTTTCCACTGCTTAACCACTGAATAGATATAAATTTAATTAACTTGGCTGGTGCACAGAATTTGAAAAAAGACACGATAATATTTTTGCTTCAAATGAAAAGCATTCATGAAGCTACTAGTAAACAAAGTCAAAGGGATAAAAATGTTATCAAACAACCCTAATATTTACATAATTTCATTCGAAACAGGCCCAATATTTGTGCCGATTATAATAACAAACCACAACGCCAAAAGCTTATTGCGAAAGCTTTCAGAAATAATAATTGTTGCGTAACCCAGCCGTTGATTTTCTCTTGCGAAATAATACCCTAACTTTAACCGTAGTTTTCATCCTATCGCTAACTGGAAAACTTTTCAGAAATTCGTTGCGAAACTTAGTGCCATGTTTGATTTCAATCTTTTTGTTACTACAAGAAGCTATAAAAGTAGGAAGTAAAGCAGAAGTTTGGTTTTGTAAATTCAAGTTTTGCAATTTTGTTTCAATCATTCCGGTTAAATAAGGTCCTCATTTCTGAAGCTCTTGAAATTTTCAATAGTAACTTTGATTATGATTCGCGATATTCACACATAATTTTGATTAAAAAAAGAGAAGTTAAAAACTAAAACCCGACTACTAAATGGCTTAAAACAAGACCTGCTTATCCTTAAAATAGACTCATAGATAATTAATCGTAGTCGGAGGCAATCGGTTTATCAAATGCGAATGTGGTGTCCTCCGACTACGATTAATTATCTATGAGTCTATTTTAAGGATAAGCAGGTCTTGTTTTAAGCCTTTTAGTAGTCGGGTTTTAGTTTTTAACTTCTATTTTTTTTTTGAGCTTTTTATTTAGTTATTTTGGATGATCACCTAAAATAGAACCAAGAAGGGCAAAAAAAAAACATATTTTGGAATATTTTGTTCTATTTGTTATGTTGACGCTACATGTGTTATACATTTTTGAAAAGGTCTTTTACAGCCCTTTCATTTGATACCCATGACGATGGTATCTGATAATTTTTATTTTTAGGTCCACCACTTTAGGGCGCAGCACAGCCGCCATCTTGTTTTTTTTTCAAACTTAAACTATCCTATGTTACCTGGGTGATTAATACGAATCCAACGACACCTCATTTGTTGAAATCGGCCGAGTGGTTTAGGCTCTGCGAGGGAACAGATGAACACACAAACATACATACATACATACATACATACATACATACATACATACATACATACATATATACATACATACATACATACATACATACATACGCTGCTTTTTGCTTCGCGTAGTCGGGTAAAAACGGGTCGAATCGCGATACTTTTGGTAACTGTAACCCATCTTGAATCCGAGTCCCTCGAGGACTAAGATTTTTAAATTAATAGCAAATCAATTATTAACTAGCTCGATTAGCTTAAAACTTTCTTTTTCTTAGTCGTCTGCTCGATGGTGTTTTATCGTCACCATCATGAATCCTTATGAGCCCATCGCTCCCCCCTACCAACTTCAGTCTTTCATATTGAAGAAAAAAAAAGGTTCTTCGATTTACTTCAATCTTCGTGGTCCTCATTTAGTTGATGTTACGCGCCTTGCCTTGTCGCTCTATTCCTCTCAACCAGAAGTTCTTGGTTGCATTCATACAACATAATATCCTGCCTTCAACGGACTTTATTTGGTCGGTCCATCGCATCGCGGTGCTTTTTCGCAACTTCTACCACAGACCACAGACAGGCACACAGACACACACCCTGACAGAAACCCTGACACACACACACTCTCACCCTCTCTCTCACACTCACGCACACACACAGCGGTCAAACTTATAACACCCCTCTTTTTGGCTCGGGGGTTAAAAATTCCAGCAAGAAATTCATTATTTAATTTTCTCAAAAATAAACAATTGTCAATCGAACTGGCAGTCGAACTGCAGCGGCAAAGAAACAAAAAAGGCAGACATTCATTTGTTTTCTTCATTCGAAAAACAATGGAGCAGCAAGTTTAAAAAAGGAACGTGGTTTGTTTGCAGGAGGGTGTGACGGACCCGCCCAGTATCTCTTCGATCTCGAGGCTACTGCGCGGCGGCGCCCGCGACCCCGACGGGAAAAAGGACTATAGCATCGACGGGATCCTCGGAGGTAAACTGTTGCATTATTTATTTGTTTTAGGACTTCATTTGGCCGGTGCTGGTCGTAGCTATCTAAAATGGTGCCGCGCTAAGAGTTGTCTCTACAATCAAGGAGTTACAAAAAAAGTTTAGATGATTTATAAACGCACAGTGACTAATGACACCTTTACCCACTCTAGATGGATGAAGTGACCTGCAGGCGTAGACTCAACTTTTCTCTACATATAAAATCTTAACGGTAAGACCGTAAGACCACAAAAAAGTTAATAATCTGTTTAGCACGTGTTTACCAATATCACAAAACTGTCATTGTAACATAGCCACGTCTTAGCAGCGTATTGTTTAAAACCCGTTGAACACTTTTAAACCCGTTTTTAGCAGATTAGACAGTGTTTAGCTAAACGCATGTTAGACCAGTAAAGTTCACCAAGTTTTTTGTAAAAATTAAATGGCTATTGTCTAAAATAAAAAATATTAAAGCCCCCATTCTCACCAAGCGAGACATCACAAACTCCTAACAGAATTCCGCATCAATTTTGCTCGCAAAATCTCCTGATTTCAGCAAACAATTTTATGGTAAAGTAATGGCTATAACCTTGAGCTGCTTTCAGGACGTGTTTTATCTTTAGAAGTCTGAATTTCATAAAAGTAAGCCTTACCAATCTTCGAGAAAAAAATATCGGGTATGAATGTTTGATGTACGAAATCTAGCCGGAGCAACAACATTTATTACTTTTGTTTATTATTAACGTAAACTTAATGAAACCCACTGAACGCCTGGAATAAGTATATTAGGGATATTTTATACAAACTCATGAATGAACAAGGTTAATAATCAAGCGTTTTAAATTACTTCCGCGCCCTACCCGGAGGCGCATCAAAACCGCAAATGCACAACATTGCACAACAACTTCCCATCCCTTGGCCATGTTTATTTGCAACCTGTCAAACTGTTTCTCACGACAAGAGGGCGGCGCGGTCAAAAAATCAATTTCCGCACACAAATCTTGCGTCGTCATTGTTGCGAAGTGAAATATTGGCTCCGTGCTTGAGGCGTAAAGGGACCCGATACCTTTAGGTTGCGCCGGCAAAAGGCACCGACTTCGGTGCTGAAACTTGCACTATAGGGACGACATGTCGTTTGTTGTTGTTGAACTTGTACTGCGGTATTGTGCCTATTTGTTGTCGAGTTAATTGTGCCTTTAAGTGATGCCTGCTTTTACCTGCGCCGCCATGTCACTTGTTGCTTCGCGGCACTTTTTGGTGCCAAAATAGAGAAAGGACTCTTCCACAGTTTAATTACCCCCTTGTATTGTAGAGTCCACCGGTAAAGGACGTGTCTATTCATTTATCCAACTGTCGCATTTATAGTGAGAGCAATAGGAGCTTTGATAATTTTGCAATCTAACACGTAAACCAAATTCTGGAAAGACAAAAGAAACCGAGTAATTACATATCTGCGGCCCAGATTTCCTTCAACCAATCAAAGTCTTCAGAACATTTTGCACCCACAGACACGCCTTAAAATAAAGCACCTTATACTCCACCACATAAGTACTGGTATCGGTCAAACAGTAGATAGTATCTACAGTCACTTTAAATACACAACACACAAAGCTCCACATTTCGCCACCACACTGCGGAAAGACGCCATCGCGATAAACCTACATACATCCCTCGCGGATCTATTTGGCCGCTCTTTATCCACATTTTAAAAAATATGCCCCGTAGCAGCGGCTTTAAGCATGTCATTTCGAGTGTAGCTTCCAAAGTTTCGGCGTGCAGGAATTTTAATTCAGCAAAGTTTTGCAGCTGGTTTTGCATCAACACGGTTATTCTATACAGCCCATCGCCGTCATCCTACCTTTTTGGTTTGGTATCAGTATAACTGAGTATTCTATTGTATCACTAATTTCTTGGGCGCTACAACCCTTTGTGGGTCTTGGCCTGCTCTTCAGTAGTTTTCCCTTTGTCTCTGGCCCTTGCTTTTCTTCACCAGTTGATGTATTTACCCTTCTTTCTGAGGTCTTTTTCTAGGCAGTTAATCCAACGCTTTCTAGGCCGGCTCCTTCTTTTACCTACCTCTCGCAATGTAGGCCGCACACATCCGCGAGGTCTATAACATAACTTTCTCACTCCGTCATCAAGGCTGAAAGAAAAACAAAGCGGGCGATAAAATCTCTCGCATTTGTTTAATAACATCTGCCATTAGAATCAACTACTAATGTTGATCGGCGATGGTGGCGACCGCCGAGGTAACGACTCCGCCACGCAACGCGCAATCACGGGGCGTACTAGAGTGTGGGGCAATGGTTGGTTTACATGACGTTTAGCTTACATGAGTTTTAGGAGAGGATTGGATAAGTTTTTTTAAACTTTAGACAACCATTAAGTCAAAAGTGCGCGTTGAATACTTAAAAAACTATCGTAAAAAAAATCGAAATTATTTTGAAAACTGCATCCAAATCCGTTGCGTGGTTTTGGAGGACTTAGCTTATAAAAAAACAGACTGACAAATAAAATATAGAGGTCATTGTAAGAAAACGGGATGATGGTGTGATAGTTGGTGAGCCTACTCATAACCATGGTGCCTGTAACCAACGGGAACTCACCAAAAATACTAAATCGTGGTAAGCATCCCGTTTTTTAACAATTAGGATTGGAGAAGTAGTAACATACAGGTAGTTGTTTTGGTTAGTGACAATCGTCTCAGGAATGATAGTTTTAGTAACGCTTGAAACTAAAAATAAGTAAGCATAGATTAATTCTGACAGCAGTATTCCGGTCTTCTATGGCCATGCCTCTAGGCGCCATCTATGTAATTCTTTGTGAATTTATACTGAAAACGGCTCATTGAGACAGCAGCAGCAATGTAATCCTGCTGCGCTATCCTGCTGTGATCATGCTAGACGTGCAAGGCGGTATATGGTGGAAAAAAAAGATAGGGCAAGAAAGTCATTAATAAAGATAGTAATCACGCAAGTACATTTCCATATTTATGTAGAGTTGTACGAGTAACTTACAATCAACGCTAAAAGATGTTATTTAGATTCAAAATAGCCGTATTTAGATAGACAGAACCCCTTTTTTCTCAAAAAAACATGTTACAATACAACGTCCCAAACTATCTAATCACTGCCATGTGAGCCTTCCCTAACTTCGACACGCATAGCTCAGCGACACACGTATTTAGAGAGGGCATTTATTACTCGCGATGCATTCAACACATTTTGTCTCATCACATTATTCAATAAAGGCCCTCCCAGGCCGAAAGTACATCCGGAAGTGTGGGGCCGACAAAGAAGAGGCGGAGTGACATGTGAATAGGTCTTAACAATCAAACACCTCGTCTCTGAGGCTTTTTAGACATTTTACGAGGCATTCATAGAGGCATTTCGTCTGGTTAGGCACTTGCATTGAAGGGGAGTTGTTGCGCTGAGTTCCTGATTTCTCTAGAACTTCTTTTGCCTGTATAAAACAGCCAAGGATCTGGACTTCTATTTTACGTTTGTAAAGCCAAATCTAATACGTGACAAATAGGCGTTGTTACGCTAATACTTGCCAAAAGGCGGCGCGATCCTGTGTTAATCCGGCCATCTGTTAGCCTCGAAACAAACCGCTGAAACAAAGGCCCGCCCGACCGCTTTTAATGAGCCAAGATTATGAAGGTGTTAAAACGCCGCCGCTTCCCTTTCAACCTCCAAATTATGACTTTTGAGCCGCGCCGCCTCTTCACGGGGTCACATTTCGGCAATCGGCCGAATGCTCCCACCCTCTCCCACGTCTGGCAACACCATAAACCTTTCGCCTTTCTTTAATCATAAAACCTTTGCATAGTTCGCCGTTGCACACTTGTTCCTTTTTCCCCGGAGGTTGGAAATTCGATCTTGGTGGCAGGGAATGGGGCTTCGTTCAGCTCGCGGCTCCGGAAGGCCATAATGTTCTCGAAATACTAAAACTCATTTAATCGCATACGTTATGATCAGTGGTCAGGATCTCGAGGCAAAAAAGACACAATATAAATCTATCCCTGTCTCGCGGCCGGCTCGGGAATTCGAGTAATGTAAATCATTTTATTACAATACGGATGTTTTTTATTTGTCGTCGCACCTTTTGTGGTCTCGTCGCGGTGTCTTGTGCGTTTTTTAATACCCTTCTGACATTAATAATGTATAATAGCCGATTTCCGTAGACATTCGATTAGTTTTGGGGGAAGCCTGAGGATTTTTTTCCGTTATTGGCTTACCGGATCCATTTCCCATTCGAGATTAATAGATTGCAAATCTGAACTTTCATTGTTGAAAAGGGCATAAATAGGATTATTTACCAAAACCTCCCCTTCTCGAAAAATCGCCTAACCAACCCCGAGAACCGGATGAAAGTTTATTTATCCGTCACACGAGCCTTCCTAAGTCACCAGCAACCACGACACAGTTTAGAAATTAACCCGAGTCCCGAGTTCGTCGGCGTTCAAATAAAACTTGCATTATTCCAGTCGTAAATTCAGAGCGCAACACCAAAATATTGAATGGTGCCAAAATGTCACCCGAGCGGCAAAGGTACCGACAAAGGCTGCGCCGCGCTGGGTGTTCTATATACCACACTGAGCCCTTATTTTTTCATCTCATTCAATTTTGACTTCTCCCAAAAGGCTATTAATATAAGCCGCATTCTTCAAAATCAGTCTTTGGAGGCAAAGCCCCGATGTATTGTTGCTTTATGTTTTTTAATCTGTTTCCGTAGGATACCGCTACCGATTTATAAAATCGAGCGACGCCTGACGGTTCTTGATTTGGTCGATTTAAAAAAGTGACGTGGGTTTTGTTGCCGGACAAAAAACATGTGTTTTTAATTCGACTGACGCGTGTTCGAATAAAATTACGACATAAGACAAATTGCTATTTTTGGTTTCGTAATTATAATTCATAAGTCATCAGGACTAAGCCCCTTTATCAAACGACGGTACGTTACATATTTGCCCAAAGTCACGTTATCAAGGGGGTATTAGATTCAGTAAACATTTGTCTTAAATATTTCGACGCAAAAACTAGCTGACTAACATGAACCGTCAACACAACATGCAGAAAAATAATGTTCATCTATTCTTGTCTTCAGGCCGAGGATCGGACTCCTCAGACATAGAATCGGAGCCAGGGTTGACCCTGAAGAGAAAGCAGAGGCGGTCACGAACCACATTCACGGGGGAGCAGCTAGACGCTTTGGAGCGAGCCTTCCACAGAACACAGTATCCTGATGTGTATACCAGGGAGGAGCTGGCTCAGCAGACTGGCCTTACGGAGGCGAGGATACAGGTGCCTTTATTGACTTTTTAATATTATGCGTATAATACTTCGATAAAGGGTCTAATAATAAACTCTTATAATAGCGGCCAATCCTCTTTGGTGGAAAAACAACTGGCCGAATATCGCTGGGCTGAAATTAAGAAATATTTTCACCGACAAGCCTCCCAACGCAATGCAAAAATCCTTGCCCCCAAGCCAAGATTCAAAAGTATTTTTAGATCTCTGGTGTTAAACACATTAATAAATGATCTAAGGAATAATAGTAGATTATTAACCGAGGGAGTAAAGAACAATTTTTAACGTGTTTTAAATCCATAGTGGAGTGAAGGATTCTAGAGTAGAGTAAAATTGTACTTAGAATGAAAAAAAAATTTAAATAAACAATTGCCGGAATGCATATCTCACATTTTGATTTTTTCACGAACTTATTTTTTATTTGTCTCGTGCGCGGTTTATTTTTTCATACTGCCAGTATGTTCGTTTTTGATCCCTTTGGTCATCGGATTTTTTTCTTACAATATCTAAATTCCAAATTAAAATCACTTTGTGTCCCATGGGAATAAAAAGCAATTTTAGTCCCTGTTTGCCGGGCTCTTTTCAAATAGATGTGATAAAAAATATTTTGGCCATCTCTTATTTTTTCATGACAGACAAAAAGGAATCCCTTGTCTTTCTCAAAACAAGTTGTTTCATTGTTTCTCGATGAGGAAAATGCTGGAAAATTAGTTCAAATAAGTTTCTCCCCACGAAAATGTCAAAAAAGTTTAGCCTCCTTTCAATGGAAAAACTTTGCTTTGCCAGCAAAGATAAGAGAATACATTTTTGAGGTACCCGATGAAACTGATGAATGATGCCTGATGAAACTTTAGAAGAAAAATCCGTCCGCCATCACAACTGCTTAAAAATCTATAAAATGTTTTCGAATACAATGAACCTTTATTTTTCAGGTTTGGTTCTCGAACCGAAGAGCACGTCTTCGAAAGCATACAGGGTCAGCATCATCGCCTGGTCTCGCCAGTTACTCCACGTTACCAATGCCGCAGATACCATGCCCCTACCCCGGCGGAGAGATACCGAGCTTGTCCCAGCATCACCCGCAACATCCAGACGCCTGGCATCACCAGAAATACGCCAACTACAATCAACTCATGGTCCAGTCCCAACATTTGAACCAAGCCTTCCAAAGCGCTGCCTTCCCAAGCACATCAGGCTCAACATTCAGCCACCTCGTGGGCCCAAACGGATCTCCGCATAGCCAAATGTTGGACGCTGCTATCACCTCAAGAAACGAGTATCCCCGTTACCCTACCAGTGAAATGTACAGTAAACCAGTTAGTTATATACCCAAAGACGACGGAGAAGCCAAAGTGACCAGTGAAGATGTCATCGAACCAAGAGTGGAAGACACATTTGTGAAACCGTCGGCTGAAGACTACAATAAGACGTTACCAAATGAATATCCCAAAGTTCCTACTGATTATTCTAAGGTTCCCGTGGACCCGACCACTTCCGCTAACTGGAGTCCGACCCACAGTTCTTTGAACATGAGTCTATCTGGCATCTCAAGTGAATACAAGTACATGAATGAACATTATACGTTTCCGAATATAGCTGATCCCATTACCCAACACAGCTATCCCAATCCACCAAATGCTGCAAACAAATACTGGATTTGACACTACAAGTTTAGGTTTAAGTTAAAATGTAAGGACATTGCGTTATTAATTTTATTTAAACTATATTTAAGTATTTTGTAAGAAATAAGTAGGCAATAACAATTATTATGAAAGAATTCACCTCTTTTTAACATTCCTATAACAAGTTAAGAATACCTTTTCTAGAACCAAACACTTGTTTATTGAAAGTAGCAATAATATAGACGAAGTCATTAGTAAATGTAAAAGTAGACTTTATTGTTTTAATTACAAAACTACCTTTCTAACCGGAAAATCAGGGCGTATTAGAAAAGACCACAATACCAAAATGAAATGCACAACTATTTATTATTTACAAACATAACAAAAATACTATAGGTAAGCAGGGTAATATTCACATGGGTTCAACAGAATGGAAGAATAAATTACATACAATACAACAACTAGAAGCAGGTACTATTCAATTACTGCGTAGCAACATCTACGGGGACCGCACCAGCTTCTTGCGGGAAGGTGATAGGATCGTAGACTCCGGCCGCGGTGGTGGGCTCTTCAACCCACAGATCAGTCACTCCAGTGGTGGCTTCTGGGACTCTGGTTGTGACATCCACAGGTGCATCGGTGGCCACTTCAGACGGTCCAGTAGTAGGTTCTTCTGACACACTGGTGGTCACTTCGTTGTCAAGCGGGCTCTTGGTAGTGACAGCAGCTTCTTCTGGTACACTGGTGGTCACGTCATTTTCAAGCGGGTTCTTGGTAGTTGCAGCAGCAACATCAGGCTGAGTGGTAGGGGCCTCGGTGCCTGCGGGTTCGGTCTGGGTTTCTAAGGCTGAGCTGTCAGTGGTAGTTGGGCCGCTTCCGGAACCTTCTGTGGCCTGGTCAAGAGGAGCTGAAGGGTTTCCAGCCTGTCCTTGAGATTCGGGTGCCACAGCAGCTGGGCTATTGTTTCCATTGGAGCCAGTAGGGTCAACAGGTGCGGAGGCATCTGGAGCGACAAGGTCAGTGGCAGGGTCGCTACCAGCAGGGGTGTTAGTTGAAGGAGATGCCGAGGTATCAGTTGGGTTTCCATTGGGACCGGTGGGGGTAACTGAGGCCTCTTGACCGTTGGCTCCGGCGGGAGCAGCCACGCCAGTCTGTCCATCAGCGCCAGCTCCGCCAGCTGCACCATCTTGTCCATTGGCACCAGCAACGCCCGAAGCGCCATCTTGTCCATTGGCACCAGCACCGCCCGAAGCGCCACCTTGTCCATTGGTACCAGCAACGCCCGAAGCGCCTTCTTGTCCATTGGCACCAGCAACACCCGAAGCGCCATCTTGTCCATTGGCACCAGTAACGCCCGAAGCGCCACCTTGTCCATTGGTACCAGCAACGCCCGAAGCGCCTTCTTGTCCATTGGCACCAGCAACGCCCGAAGTGCCACCTTGTCCATTGGTACCAGCAACGCCCGAAGCGCCATCTTGTCCATTGGCACCAGCAACGCCCGAAGCGCCACCTTGTCCATTGGTACCAGCAACGCCCGAAGCGCCATCTTGTCCATTGGCACCCGCACCGCCCGAAGCGCCACCTTGTCCATTGGTACCAGCAACGCCCGAAGCGCCATCTTGTCCATTGGCACCAGCACCGCCCGAAGCGCCACCTTGTCCATTGGTACCAGCAACGCCCGAAGCGCCTTCTTGTCCATTGGCACCAGCAACGCCCGAAGCGCCATCTTGTCCATTGGCACCAGCACCGCCCGAAGCGCCACCTTGTCCATTGGTACCAGCAACTCCCGAAGCGCCTTCTTGTCCATTGGCACCAGCAACGCCTGAAGCGCCATCTTGTCCATTGGCACCAGCAACGCCCGAAGCGCCACCGTGTCCATTGGTACCAGCAACGCCCGAAGCGCCATCTTGTCCATTGTCACCAGCAACGCCTGAAACGCCATCTTGGCCATTAGCACCAGCACCGCCCAAAGCGCCACCTTGTCCATTGGTACCAGCAACGCCCGAAGCGCCATCTTGTCCATTGGCACCAGCACCGCCCGAAGCGCCACCTTGTCCATTGGTACCAGCAACGCCCGAAGCGCCTTCTTGTCCATTGGCACCAGCAACGCCCGAAGCGCCATCTTGTCCATTGGCACCAGTAACGCCCGAAGCGCCACCTTGTCCATTGGTACCAGCAACGCTCGAAGCGCCTTCTTGTCCATTGGCACCAGCAACGCCCGAAGCGCCACCTTGTCCATTGGTACCAGCAACGCCCGAAGCGCCATCTTGTCCATTGGCACCAGCAACGCCCGAAGCGCCACCTTGTCCATTGGTACCAGCAACGCCCGAAGCGCCATCTTGTCCATTGGCACCCGCACCGCCCGAAGCGCCACCTTGTCCATTGGTACCAGCAACGCCCGAAGCGCCATCTTGTCCATTGGCACCAGCAACGCCCGAAGCGCCATCTTGTCCATTGGCACCAGCACCGCCCGAAGCGCCACCTTGTCCATTGGTACCAGCAACGCCCGAAGCGCCTTCTTGTCCATTGGCACCAGCAACGCCCGAAGCGCCATCTTGTCCATTGGCACCAGCAACGCCCGAAGCGCCACCTTGTCCATTGGTACCAGCAACGCCCGAAGCGCCTTCTTGTCCATTGGCACCAGCAACGCCCGAAGCGCCTTCTTGTCCATTGGCACCAGCAACGCCCGAAGCGCCACCTTGTCCATTGGTACCAGCAACGCCCGAAGTGCCATCTTGTCCATTGGCACCCGCACCGCCCGAAGCGCCACCTTGTCCATTGGTACCAGCAACGCCCGAAGCGCCATCTTGTCCATTGGCACCCGCACCGCCCGAAGCGCCACCTTGTCCATTGGTACCAGCAACGCCCGAAGCGCCATCTTGTCCATTGGCACCCGCACCGCCCGAAGCGCCACCTTGTCCATTGGTACCAGCAACGCCCGAAGCGCCATCTTGTCCATTGGCACCCGTACCGCCCGAAGCGCCTCCTTGTCCATTGGTACCAGCAACGCCCGAAGCGCCTTCTTGTCCATTGGCACCAGCAACGCCCGAAGCGCCATCTTGTCCATTGGTACCAGCAACGCCCGAAGCGCCTTCTTGTCCATTGGCACCAGCAACGCCCGAAGCGCCATCTTGTCCATTGGCACCAGCAACGCCCGAAGCGCCACCTTGTCCACTGGCACCAGCAACGCCTGAAACGCCATCTTGTCCATTGGCACCAGCACCGCCCAAAGCGCCACCTTGTCCATTGGCACCAGGAACGCCTGAAACGCCATCTTGTCCATTGGCACCAGCACCGCCCAAAGCGCCACCTTGTCCATTGGTACCAGCAACGCCCCAAGCGCCATCTTGTCCATTGGCACCAGCAACGCCCGAAGCGCCATCTTGTCCATTGGCACCAGCAACGCCCGAAGCGCCACCTTGTCCATTGGTACCAGCAACGCCCGAAGCGACATCTTGTCCATTGGCACCAGCAATGCCTGAAACGCCATCTTGTCCATTGGCACCAGCACCGCCCAAAGCGCCACCTTGTCCATGGATACCAGCAACGCCCGAAACGCCATCTTGTCCATTGGCACCAGCAACGCCCGAAGCGCCATCTTGTCCATTGGCACCAGCAACGCCTGAAGCGCCATTTTGGCCGTTAGCGCCATTGGCCGAAGCAGCAGGGCCATTCCATGTCGGGATCACATTCGACAAAAGTCCCACAACAGATGAAAGGAGAGTCTTTCTCTGTTCGAGTTCATTCTTAGCCACTGCGCAACCGAGGCAGGTGACAGGTGCGTTGTTCAATAGAGTCGTCTTGTTGTCCAACTTCTGAATTTTCGTTTCAAGTTCAGTGCGGATTGCTTGGACTCCAGCATCGGTTATTTGAGCATTGATGGCGGTTCTAAGTTCTTCCTTCGCGGCAGGATCATTCTGCAGGTTTTGGACCAAGTTAAGAATAGCCTGGCGTTTCTCGGACTTGGTGCTCCATGGAGTCACTCCAAGGTAGTTGTTGAGGGCTTGCTTTCTCTCCCACTTGGTGCTGGCAGCGGTGAGCCCAGCCTTTTTGTAGATAAGGTCCCTCCAGACATCTTCGATATCGACAGTCTCCTGTGACTCCGGCTCATTTTGTTTCTTTTGCTCTTCAGCTAACTTCTGTTCCCTCTTCAGCTGTTCCTCTTCTGCCTTGCGGATCTGTTCTTGGCGTTTGCGTTCCGCCTTCTCTTGTTTTTCTTGAAGTTTGCGCTTTTCCTTTTCGATCTTTTCCTGGAGCTTCCACTGTTCTTCTTGAGCCTTTTCTATCTTCTTGCGTTGTTCTTCGGCAGCCTTCTCGGCTCTCTCCTGCTCCTTTTCGCGCTGTTTCTCTAGTTTTTCCCTTTGTTTCTCTAGTCTCTCTTGCTGTTTCTTACGTTCTTTCTCGATCTTTTCCAGAGCTTTTTGTTGATGTTCCTTGATTCTCTCTTCTAAGGAACTGTCGTTTTCTTCCTCGTCATTGGTGTCTTGGACCGAGGTTTCTTCGGAGGCAGATCTTTGGTGTCTCCATAACAAGGACCTAGAGGCCCTCGATTCGGATGGTAAGTATTTCGCACTTACTAAGCAGAGGCAGATCTGTAAACAGGAAACAATGTTATAAGCTCCTTCAGTATAAATAGAACTCCCTAATATAACTTTGGTGCCTCGAACGTTTTTAATGGTCGAAATTAACTCGTATTTATATAATGTAAAGCACAATAGATAGGTAAGCTCTACTTACAATAACAAAAAAGTATATAATCCTCATGTTGAAGCTTTTAATTTCTCATCAGTTGCGAAATTCGTTCGTATTATTGTCACATTAGTGAAAACTTTGTATGTATCGCGAGCTCGTTCGTTTGAGTATGTCTGTGTCTCGGAAAGTATACGCTTTTATACTCGGACTTAGTAATTACTGAAGATAACTGGAGATAAGGCCTCCGTCGAGATAAAAAGGTACACACGTTGTTAGTCAAACAAGATGTTTTCGCGATGTTATGAGTCAGTAAAAACATCATCAGTTAGAAGACGTAATACTTACTGCAGTGAATGTTGGAGCTACCGCATAGAGTTCAATTAACACCGGATGTTCTGTTTACCCTTTATACGACAGACGTTATTTAATTAGAGCGGAAATTGTTATTAACTCGAGTGCGGGGAAATCACGCTGATTAGGTGCTTCCTCTCATAAAAGGCATTTTCAGATAGGTATCGAGATTTCCAGAATACTTCTCCCTTGTTACAGGAAAATCTAATGGTGACGCATTTAACGTTCAACGAAAGTGGCACAATTTTCGCAGGTTTTTCAATGTTGTAGCTTAATTGAGCGGTTGTAGCTAAACAGATTTTCACTGGCAAGATCGACGGAAAGCGACCAAGGGGAAGATGCCCGACACGTTGGACCGACCAAATGCGCTCCACACTCAACACCTCAGTATACGATCATACACTTAGCTGCAGATAGGAACAACTGGCGACGCATCGTACGACACGGATTGCTCCGTTTGAATGATCACGACCCTCAGTGATGAGGATACCGACGCAAGGAGGAGGAGGAGTTAACTGAGCTTTTTTGTTTACAGATTTTTGTTTCATGACAACAAAATAGCATTATCTTCATTTTTGGTAAACAACAGAACAACAATAATTCAGCAGATTAGGTGTTCTGCTCAGAAAACGAATTTTTTTGGGCACTCATAACGCCGAAAGTCACAAAGCCGAAAGATCAGTGGGTAGAATAATTGAAATGAAATGATATGAATTTGTTTTTATTGAAATTCCGAAGTTCCAAATGCCGACATTCGAAATGCCGACATTTAAAATGCCTACCATCAAAACACCTACACATTTTACACATTTCTTTTCTGTTCGGTTTTGTCCGGCTCGAAGGACCACTCGAAAACAAAACGGGGTATCTCAGTGTGTCTGACCTACCCGTTGTTTTTGATCTTGAGACATTTGTTTTATGGAGATTGTCTGCTCTAGGAAGATTAACAGAGATAGAGATAGATAGAAAAAAAAATTGCATTCTTGTCTGTGTTGGTGGTTGTTCGATATGATCAATGACTTTCCAAATATTATGATGAAAGTTTTCATTGCGTACATGGTAGTACAGTCGGCCACACGCTAGGATACCCCTTTTTGTTCGATTGGCGCCCTTATGCCGTGCGCGGTAAGAGCTGCCATGAGGTATCTGTGACTGTGGCCGACCGGTAACTACTTTACGGTTGGGCTGTCACTTTTCTTGACAAATAAAATACCTCTATTTTCAAGGACGTAATAAAAACATCTTTTTACAATTTGATCCTATCAATAAAAACCGCTTTACAGATTTGAAATCCAGCCCCCTTACTCTATTCTTCTCAATATGACGCAATATAGATTTTCCAATATTTCAGGTATTTAGGATGCATTGAATGTTTTCATTGGCCAGAATGAAATAAACATTACAACGTATGTGAAATTGAAGCGCGGTTTTGCATAGCAATTTTATTTCATATACTTCCCCAATCTCGACTCAATAGTGTCAAGGGGAGAGGTGCTGGAGAGTTCGGTGAACAGTTGTTAATGGCGACAGGAGTTAAGGTCAGTTTTATTATTATCGTTATCATGGTGTCCTTGGGTAAGTGGTTCCTCGTTATTACGTAATGATGTAGCTGGAGTCACGTGCCGAACGTTATGCCGGCTCTAGTGGCACCAATAGGCAATACAGAAAGACAATACCGAAAATAGCAAGCGAGGACAAGAAAATATTGGTAAATGCTCTAGATATCTTAGTGTCTACAAACTTAGCTGCAACCAGGTTTACGTGTAGGTGCAGGGCCAAACAAAGAGAACTTGTTTAGGATTGTGTCCACCGTCGAACACAAAAGGGATCGGGGTGATCGAGCGACCGCGATTGAATGTGGTTTGCCCCTTTTTTACGGGCCCTGCGGCTTCTTTCGACGAATGCAAAGTAATAAGCTAAGCTCATCGAACTAAATATCAAAGGCTAAATGAGTATGTTAAACAATGCAGCACTCACAGAAAGCAGGCACGCACGGCGGACGCGTAGTAAAATATGTAGACCGGGAACAAAATAGTGATGATGATAGTGAGTAATTGCGGGATGGAAAAATATTACAAATACACAGATTATATTAGTAACAATTACAATACATGTTGGTCAAATATCAATAAATACAGAAAAATGCGTTGAAAATTAATAACAAACGAGGGCAGAAAAAAAGCTTGTAAATAATGGGGGCGAGAAAATTCATATGTCAAATTCGAAAAGCTTTACGGTGTAAAAACAAAATAAAAAGTGGCCAGAACTTTCCATTACTGAAGAGGAGAAAAGCGAAAGAGGAAAGTTTGTTATATTCTTTATCGAAGTTGTTTACCATTCATTGACATAATTTCAAACTTTTGGTATATGGACAGTAAGTACTTATAACCTGTGTTATTGTATTCTAAAATATTCTACGCAGAATGCTTCGGATCCAATTCGTTATAATAGATTTCAGACTGATAGCGTGAGTAAGCAGCAATTTTCTCATAGCTGCATTATCCTTGCGATAAATATGGCCAAGGTTGGTCTTCTGTGCCTTTTGCTTTGTATGACACAAGTTATCTCATATTATGTTTACATTCCAAAATTATATCGTACCAACTAAGCCGACGGAAATGGTACGCGCCATTAAAATTCCATAATTTAATTGTGCTCTTCAAAATGTCTAGTTGTTAATTGAGTACCTTTTACTTTTATTGTAACAACAATCCTGTCAGCTGACAAATTTGTTGCCAAGCAAGATGATCCCGCAGCAACGCTAAGCCTGGGTGCAAAAGTGACTCCTCAGATTTTACAGTAACTGGGACCAATTTTTGGTGAAATCACCTTGCCCAACACCTATAATAATATCATGCACAAGTGCAAGAGCACTGTCAAAGGGGTGGTCTTATTATGTCGGCACCTAAATTATACATCTTATGCTCAAGTGGAATGATGAAACCAGCCCAGCTTTACAAAAAAACTCAATAAATTCCTACATTGAGTGTCCACTAGCCTTTTAGTTGGTTGTCTTTGACATTTTCCCATGAAGGGCTAGCGAACGTACCTACCTATCTCATAATGTGTAGGTAGTGTGTACCCATCTCGTGTCAGAGTGGCTTAACCTGTCAACTCAAACTCAAGTGACTGCTCAAGGGTGGCTGGCAGCGATTACCTTCCGAGGCAATAAACATAGCAAGAGACAGAGCCCATATCATGAGTTTTGTCTTGCGAATAATATACGAAAGCAGGTATTCTTGTGATACCGCTTGTGCATTTCAATTATTGAATCATTTAAATAAATGAGACACAAATTGCGCGTTTTATCGTATTCCAATAGTTTGAATGAGTTAAAATGCACCCATTTTCGAATTCGATACAAATTTTATGCTTTTGGATGCTGACCGAGCGAGCGAAGTGTCTCCGTTTCAGCTTGGGCCAAAACTATTTATACAGGGTGTTACAAGACCGCCAACAAAGCGGGAAACCACGTATTGTCCTCAATATAATGAACATTTTTGCCCAAGGAACTATGCCTGGGAAATCAACGGTTTCCGAGATAATGAGGTTCAAAGTCAGAATTTTCAAAACTTTGTTTTTGCAGAAATGTATTCAGTATCTAGTTTTTATCATATCTTCTCAAGAAGCCATATCAAAATTATGAATATTTCTTACAAAAAACGACGTTAAAGTTGCAACCTGCAATGTATTATGAACAACGGCACTTCAAGCTTAAGTAACTTAAACTTTACCTACGCTTGCGCAATATGACTTCTGTGCGTTACACGTCCATTGCGTGATAAAATATTTTTAAAAATTATAACCTAAAAAACAAAAATCATTTCCCAGCAATAATTTATCGAAAAAGTACTTAGTTTTGGTGTCTACTATGCGTGGCTTTCGGGTCCGTTGGCGGTCTTTTAACACCCTGTATGTCCGGTGGATGTTTCTTTGTTCTCCATTACAGGTCGCATTTCTCATACGATTCTCGTGAAAATTCAGGTGCAGGTCAATAATTACCTCTATGTTTTTTTTTGTCGAGTCAGTATGGTGAAATTTTTCAAAATGTCATACATATATGGGGGTTGAAAAAAAGTCTATTTCAGCCATTTCTCAACAGATTCTCGTAAAATTTTGTAAGAAGCGGAGGTAGCATGACTTTTATCGAGGCGGATTTATCCAACAAAATGGGTTATACAGGGCGTCCCACGGCTATGCCACATGGAGGGAAAGTACCTTAAATATTGTAGGTGGAACATTTTACTGAAAGAAGACATTATTTTTATTTAAAAAACAATTTAAACTGCATTCATAGATATTGAAATAATTACATGGTTGAACCGGGAATCGAACCCGTTACATGAGAAAAATTATTACCCTGTAGTTTTATCATACCGATCGAAAGGCTTCATGATAAGGATTATTTTTTGCTAAATAACATAGTGTCAGAAATAAAAGGAAGACCATGTATTTTAACATTTTTAATACAACATTAATCAATTTATCAATGAAAATCACAGTAACAAAAGATTAAAAGTATGAAAATGAAACACATTTTTGAATTATTTCTTTATAATCAGCCAGCCGCATTGCGATGGACAAAATTTTACGCGTCTTTCGGCTCAGGATACGGCTCGATTTGTTGCATACTACCAGTTAAATGTTAAAATTCATGGTCTTCCTTTTATTTCTGACACTATGTTATTTAGCAAAAAATAATCCTTATCATGAAGCCTTTCGATCGGTATGATAAAACTACAGGGTAATAATTTTTCTTATGTAACGGGTTCGATTCCCGGTTCAACCATGTAATTATTTCAATATCTATGAATGCAGTTTAAATTGTTTTTTAAATTAAAATAATGTCTTCTTTTAGTAAAATGTTCCATTTACAATATTTAAGGTACTTTCCCTCCATGTGGCATTGCCGTGGGACGCCCTGTATATCGCTCTCGACGATATATAACCCACTATAGACGTCAAAAATGCTGATAAACCGCCATTTTGTTAGATAAATCCACATAAAAGTCATGCTACCTCCGCTGGTTTGATATTTATATGGATGTTTTGTCGAGGCGTTTTCATTGCAAAGACGCCCGTGACGTAAGTGAAGAGTGCACGCGAGTCTTCTGTACGGTCTACGTTAGTGGACAAGTTACTCTCAGATTCCTTAACATTATTTGGGGTTCTGAGTTGACACTAAATATTGTTTTTTTTTTCTGGCACAATAAATAATTTTGATTTGACTCGCGATGGGCACTGTTGTAGGTGAGTGATGGATGAAAGTGATATATTTTTTAGGCTTATGTAGAGATGTTTTTCATGTCATTCTTTCTTTCTATGCAAATATGCTTTAGTGACGGAGCTAGAATATCTAGGCAACATCGTAAAGGAAACTGTTTTTAAAGATGAAGATCCTCCTCCGAACGAAGCTTGAAATATTCGCATCGACGGACAGTTACTTGGCTTGGTAGAGCGCCTGCACGGTAAACAAGAGGTTGCCGGTTCAACAGTAGATAACTCCTGTCCGAATTTTTTGGCCTTATAAGCTCTCTCTAAAAAGCACTCTTTAGACACCTATTTTATAATCATTCGTTATTCAAATTAGGATTTCATAAAACAAATCTCAGAAAACCCTAGAAGGCTCGATACGAACGTAGGTAGATAAACAAGTAAAGCAGATCAATATTTGCGTTCAAGCAAAACGGATTAACTACCCAACGAGGTCTTGCAATTCAAATTAGCTTATACAATAAATTATGAGGATGGTAACTAAAGTTGCTAAATTATTGTAAGCCTACTCCATTTAATTTTATAACATGTCCCAGGCACTACAGCGTCCGAGTGGTCACTTCATCTATCTAGTGTGAGTGGATGTGCCACTGGACACTGCATAAATTATCTTACACCGCACAAATACTTGTTAGTCTTTTACCTTGTACACAAGACAGCACGTAGACGCTTACACGCTATAGGTACAACAAAGTCGTGTGTCAAATAATGACTTCATAAAAACAAAAAATTACAACAGGGCAGTTTTGACTTGCTGATGTTTGATTACGCTCATTGGTGTTCGCTAATGGCTACAGTTGACGGCACGTCGACCCTCACACGGTACTTTATTCAGTTACTTACGTTACGGGCGACTTTGCAACAAAATTTAAAGTCTTCGGAAAAGTATTTCGGAAAAAATGCGAATGGAAAATATGCTGTAAGGAAAATTCGCTTTTCGTAAATGAATCCCTCGGCTACTTGTTCAGTGAGGAAACTACGGGGAAACTCCTGGCAAAGTCATAAAAATATCCGACGCCCAACTTGTTGCGTTACGCATTCCAACAGGCGTTACAATTCGAACGAATTCACAAAATCCACGTGCACCTACCAAGAACAAACATCAAAGATTGTGTAGCCAAATAAACAGCCAAAACAAAATAACAAGTTTTATTAGGCTTGGAAAAGCCTTGAGGTGGCCCCCCTGAACAAAAACACAAACATTTTGCTCACTTAACAACAGTGAGGCAGCGAATGACTTTGGCATCTAAGGCAAACAACCACACAGATAGCAGAATTATCTCTCCTGTTTTGAACAGCCTGGGAAAACCGTCCATTATCGGCCTAATCGACTCTTCAAACAGTTTTTCATTATAAAAGCAGTGCAACACAAATTTAGGACATATTCGAATCACCACCTTTCAGTCAAAAGAACGAATAACTTACGAAATCTAAACAACAAAATGGCTTCCAAAATTCTAGTAGCTGTGTGCCTCCTGGTGAGTTGAATTTTTCTCAATCAGTTAAGCTTGCAGTTGTCAAAATCATCTTGCAATTAAGAAAACAATCAACTTTAATCCAATTATTTTCTCATTTCAGTTGGCCGTTGCTTCCGTAGCGCCTCAGGCTGCTGGTCCTTGGGGCCCGCCGGCTTGGGGAGCCCCTGCCGCACCCGCTTGGGGGCCCCCGGCCGCTGGAAGTCTCTGGATCCCGCCCTGGATCTCGAGCGCCGCATGGTTCCCTAAGTGGGTGCCGTGCGCTACCATCGGGTCTTCCTGCACGGATTGTAACACTAAGCAGGTGTGCACCAAGATCGGCGGCATCGAGCGAAGCTGCGCTGACCCCCTCCTGCCTTACTGCAACCTTGGCGAGTGCTCTGCCACCCCTTCTGCTGAGTGCGCCCCTGCCGCGGCCCCTGCCTCCGCAGTCCCCGCCGCCACCGCCGCATGAAGCCTAACCTCCCTCTTTGACTTTTTGTTTTCTTAATTTTAAATGCTCATGCAATCTGCCAGCAGCGTGTTAAGTTTTGATACAGTTGTAATAAATATACTTCTTTAAATTATTCGCTTGTTTCTATTTTTGTTCGCTCTTGTCGACGTAAACTGAAAAGTTAAATCGGCTATTTAGCGACACACATAACATAATTTAGACTGTAAATAGATGAAAATTGTACGAAAAATCTGCAACTAAAGGCAGCACTTTACGCACTTACAAAAGCCTTACAATCAATTATTACATCCTACGATCATTTCTCTCGACGAATAAAAATGCCTCTACATACTTAGGTACATATATTATAAAGTGCCAGCAATTAATACAGCTTTTTTTTAATGGTCGCATTAGAAAGCCTTAGGTACCTACACCTACAGACTTTACCGATCTTCTAATCGGGAAAAACTTTAATTCACCCACTTACATTAAAAATTTGTATGAAACAGATGAATTTTATTGTTCACTCCATAGTAAAACGTTTTTCTTTTTGTTGAGTGGAAGCAACCTAGTGCAAAGTATGTCTTCAATGTTCAGACATACTTCAATTACAGTTTTTTATTGGTGCAATGTAGGTAGAGGTGACAATAGGGGGTCTACCGGCTAAGACGACGCCGATTACCACTGGCGAAAATCGAAGTTCGATTTATGAAAAATAAACTGGGTGGCAGTCGGGTGGCAGTACATTTTTCGAAAATCGAACTTCGATTTTCGCCAATGGTAGTCGGCTTCGTCTTTAGTAGACCCCCTGGGTCCGGTAGACCCCCTGGGGACCATTCCATATCATGACGATGTTGACTCAATCAAAGTAAATGTGGGCAAGGCTTATCTCTCTGCGGGGGAGCTTATGTAAAAACCAACAGCAAATAGTCGCTTAAAATTTTCCTGCACGTGAAAGATAACATAATAAAACATGGGTAATATTAGTTATATCTTATAGTTATTTTGCCTGAAGGTGGGCTTTACATTATTAGGCGTGTACAGACTGAGTCCATTGTTCTACCCACAAGGCTACCATCACCGCAACCATCCACCCAGGTTCGATTCCCGGTGATGGGCATGTCCATTGCTTATTTATAAAGTTCATTTGTGAAGCAATCATCATTTTCAGCCCACATTTGCCCACTGTTGGGTATAGGCCTTTTCCCCTTCACGCCATCCTTCTCGGTCTCTCGCTGCTCGCATCCACGGGCCCTCTGTCACCTTAGAAATGTCATCTGACCACCGGGCTGCTGGTCTGGATTGTGAAGCAATACGATTCGCTAACTGTTAAGGAAAACATTGTGAGGCAACCCGCAGCTTAGTTGGCTCCGCACGTATTGACCAGTATTTCATGTGGGCAAGCCTAAAAATCAATGTCCCAAGCACTGCAGCGTACAACGAGTTGTACGAGTGGACACTTCACCAATCTAGAGTGAATGAAGGTGCCACTGGACTCTGATAGACAAATGATCGGTTTGTAGCGCGGTCCTGACAACAGGCAAAACAGCATCCACGTGTTCTAGTGTGTCACTGACAGTACCTACAACTTCTTCTTAAGAGGAAACGCGGGTAGCCGCTGCTCCATACAAAAAGGGAGACCTGTTTCCTCCCTGGACAATGATTTTAGAAAAAATATGTTTATGCCATTCAATTTATATGTACCTCTGCCATGTCGCTATGTTTTCCTTTTTTTCTTATTTTAATTATTTAAATAAACTTTATTAAATACCATGCAGCAGCGGCTACCCGCGTTTCGTCTTAATTTATAAAACAATGTCGTGTTAGTTACACCATTTATAACTCGAGGTCGGGTGGAACGATTTTTATGATTTTTGATTTGTTGGATTTCTCTCCGCCCCGAATAGCAGAATAACCATTAAAACAACGGAAAAACTCACGAGAAAACAAAAAGTCTTCGCGGACGAAATCGCGGGCAAAAGCTAGTAAGTTATATGTAACAGCCGTTTTTTAACCCTCGATACAAAAAGAGGGGTGTTATAAGTTTGACCGCTATGTGTGTATGTCTATGTATGTTTCTGTGTGTCTTACTGTGGCACCGTAGCTTGCTATAACGGGTAAACCGATTTGGATGCGGTTTTTTTTTCTTTGAGTGCTGGTTTTTTCGCGAGTGTTCTTAGATATGATTTATCAAAATCGGTTCGGCCTATGATTTGCGTACGGAACTTAATTTTTTGTCTGTTCTGTGGTACCGCTATTTGTTTACAATTGTGTAATACAACGTAGAACAACCCCCCTCCCCCCCCCCCCCTAAAGTCACACAGAACCATACCGAGACAGGTTCGATATTAGGAATATTATAAAAAGAAAGTCAACCCAACAACAAAGTTAACCAAACTTCTACTACACTCAGCCTTAATAAACAACACAAGACGTAAAAACCCATTGTTATTGCGTAAAAACAATCGCTTTGGCTGGAGTGCTAGCTACAATAACAAGAATAAAGTGCAAATATACGTCGACTAGGAAACCTAGAGAACAGTAAAAATAGCGAAAGCTATTGACTTTTCACGTAAGCGAAAATACATAGAAGCACCACTTCAGTTAACATTATGGACTCAAAAATTTATGTAATTTTTATTTAAAAGACTTTGAACCAGCGAACTTTTCCGCTCGCTGCTTTGAACGTTCTGCGAGTCCACGAATTAGCCAAAGTATATCACTCAATTAAAAACTTATTATTTCTACAAATATAGAGTAAAACCAATAATAATTTGTTGAATAAAATCGTAGACGACGTTAACTAGCCGATTTCATCAATACTCGGTGGTAAAATAAAATGTACCTAGCCTGAGTTGGACAAGCACTAATTTAGTTTCTATAAATTACTAGCTCCGCGCAGACTTATTTCTTTTTCTCGTGAGTTTTTCCGTTGTTTTATACATATATGATTATTCTGCTATTCGGGGCGGAGAGAAATCCAACAAATCAAAAATCATAAAAATCGGTCCACCCGTTCTCGAGTTATAAATGGTGTAACTAACACGACTTTGTTTTAAACATAAGATTTATTATTTTAACTCAAAGATAGCGCCTCACCACCACCTCAATTAATCTTCTGTCCAACACTATTTCTTGGTTTTCACGAGAAGAAAATTGCAAGGGATTCCCATATTTGCTAGTTTCTATCGTTCCATAGATAACAAATAGCTCTGGCGAATATAAATGCAGCCACCAACAGGAAATGCATTCACAATACTTGCCCTTAGATCAAAGTTGTGTAGGGAAATTGTGAGAACATTTAAATTTATCATGAATTTTTTTGTGGCTTTACTTTCGCTGGTAAGTTTCTTTTATGTCAGATATTTTATTTAAAAGAAAATCGTTGTGTTCACGAATATAATAGTTATTTGTTATACAACGATGCAAAACTATTTTTGCAGCGAGTGCTTCAAGCTAGCGAATGTTTCTAAATTCTTCTTCTATTGAGCCTCGAGTGTAGCGAGGGGTAGATATTCAGAAGCACGAGGCGAGAATAATATTGCATCCGTGCGAAACACACAACTTTTCATTTCACAGAGCGAGGAAATGATTAGGTTAGATGCACCAAAAACAATAGAAAACTAGGTGCATAAAGGTTAATGAAATGAGTTTCCTTCTTTGCAAGTGACAGATGAGTCAAGTGTGTTCCTTTATTTATTTTTATACACAGGGCGTTGCGTTCAAATTTTTAAGCGCGCAACAAATACTTTTCACCTCTTCGTATGATACTAGTAACAGCATACTTTCCGAGCCTGGGAAATGAAGTATAAATTATTTGTGCTTTGCAAAAATCCATCGATTTTAGAGAACAACACTGGGTAGGTTCTTAATACATATTAGCTTTTTTTGCGTTTGATTCAAATATGTCATTCAAAACAAAAAGCCAAAGTTCACTTATGATGTCATTCTAGCTAAAGTTTCTTAGCCCTGTTTGTAACCTTTCATCATTATGTTCTTCTTAAAATCTGCCAAAATTCAATCCAAAAATAAAATGGCAAGTTAAGGATCGAAATAACAACTGCTCTACCTATTACACTTCTCTTGCATAATTTTTAAATATAATCCATTATTTTAAATTAAAGTATACGGCATCACTACAGGGTGTCACAGAAAGGTCCTGTGATTCTGAAAGGGGTCGCTTCTCTCATTTTATTTATAGTTGGAGAGCTGGTGACCAATCGAGATATTTTTTCGTACAAGGCTGGGAGTTAGTAGGCTGATAGAGTAGACTTCGCTGAGTCTGGGAAAAATATTTTTTTGGTCCAGTCGCGGTTTAAAGTTAGATTTTTTCGACTTTGAAAGTTTAAATGTATGGGTTGAGTCATTTCTTTTTTGTCTACAAGGCTGGGAGTTTTTGGGCTGCCTTTTTAGTCTCCGCTGATCACGAAATCACTATTTATTACTAGCCAAACGCGGTAGAAATATTGTTTTTTATAACCTAGAAAGTGTGAATTTTTGGGTTATAAAAATCAAACTTTCAACCACGCTTGGCCAAAAAAACAAATATTTTCTTGTTCAACGGAGTCTCAACAACTAACCTAGAAGTTTCTAGCCTTGTACGACAAAAAAAATATACTGAACCCATACATTTAAACTTTCAAAGTCGAAAAAATCTAACTTTCAACCGCGACCGTGCCAAAAAAATATTTTTCCCAGACTCAGCGAAGTCTACTCTATCAGCCTACCAACTCCTAGCCTTGTACGAAAAAATATCTCGATTGGTCACCAGCTCTCTAACTATTACGGGACCAAGTGAAAAATATCGAAAGAATATCAGCTGTTCCATACTAAAATTCGATACCAAAAACGTATGGAGCAGCTGATATTTTTTTCAATATTTCGCACTTATAGCAGCTCTAATGTAAAAGTTACTTTTATTGATGCGTTAAGCGATCCCTTTTAATGTCACAGGACCTTTCTGAATAACCCTGTAGAACGCTCTTATAATCGTTTAGTAATAATCTCAAACTCGTACTAAACTCAAAATTCTTAGCGTTGTTTGTAGCGGTCAGTGATTTATTAATTAGTCTGACGAAAAGACTTAGGTAGAGCATAAAGTTAAACAAAATAAAAAATAAAAAAAACATATTCAGGAAAGTGGATGACTTTCTATTACAGTTCGCAGTGCTGATCACCGTGTCAGGCCAGATCCCTCAATGGCCACCTCACGAATCCCAGGGAGGGGCTCATCAGAACCAGGGCAGGATCCGAAGACAGGCCGACGACGCTCCCCTAGAACCCGGTCTGGAGAAGGCTGCCAACTGGACGACCTGTGACGTCACGACCACCCCAGTCATCTCCTGCCATGACTGCAGTACCCGCCTGGTCTGCAAGCCGATTGGAGGGTTGCTGATCGTCTGCAGGAACCCTTTTAGGCCTCATTGCGTCAATGGAACGTGCTCAGCTGTACCCAGCGCCGAGTGTGCTTAATGGCGACATGTTTTAAATACAGCTTGTTACAAAAAGGTCATACTGGAGCAACCCCAATTGAGCTCAACAATACAAGCAACTTTGACTACTATGGGACCAACAGTAACTGCGAAAATATTTAAAAAAAACTGCTGCTCCATACATTTGGTGCAGTAGGTATCGAATTTTAGTACAGAGCAGCTGATATTTTTTTCGAGACTTTGAACTTGGTCACATAATCAAAGATGCTTGTATTGATGAGTTAAGCGACCCCCTTTGGTATGAAAGGACTTTTTTGCAACACCCTGTATAATCAATTTTTTTGGCAAAATGGGTTATTGTGATTCCTTTGAGCGTCTAACTAATTGGATATTTCATTAAACAATTCTGTATCTTCAATTTCGCATTGTGTTTCAATAAAGAACAAAAGAATGAGATAAATACACGAGGTTTTCAATTCATCTAAGCTCCTTTATTGAGGAAAACTTGATTGAATATGTTCTGCAGCTCGTCCTCTTTATTAACTAAGTGAAATCGCCCTGAGGCGCATTCAAGGACCCAACTTTGAGGCCCCTACTCTCAAAACTTTCCCATTTACTTTACAGAGTTGCAATGTGATATTCATGCCATATTGTAATGACTTTTTTGGCGAATGCTGGACAAAGAAATCCTTCTTCGGGTGGTTCTTCTTGGCTTCATATATCTCTCGAAACCGCCAAACGGAAAGACTCCAATATCAAATATCCGTTCACTGTACAATGTACATTGTACATTGAGGACCTCGCAGAACAGAGAGCAATTCTTTCTCTATTCTTCCCCTCAACTCGAAACACTATTGAATCATATTGATAGGTAAGTTGATTATATAAATTATCTATGAATTTGGAAAAATCATTCTTAAATTTCATAAAAATTATACATAATGTTCATTCAAATGTATACGGCTATTTTATGTACAATAAAATCCTGAGATATAGAATTTTGACCAATATTGAAAAATTGAGTCAAGAGTAGAGAGGAAGGTGGTGGATTGCATCTCTAATGACAAGCTTTTGAAACACGTGCAACAAAGGCTACCTTCATACATTGACGCATATCGTAGTAAGTAGCTTGCATCAGTGCGAATTTTGGCTCGGAAGGATTTGTTTTCGTGCCGCATTAACGCACGTCAAAACGTCACTGCGTGTGCTAACATGATCCAAGTCCTTGCTATGCTGGGAGTCAATCCTAATCCGATCCTAAGAAGATCCTAATTTGGCTGAGACACCAACACACGTGAAAGCGTCACCGCGTGTGCTAACACGGTCCAAGTCCTATGCCAGGAGTCGATCTGCCGCATGTCGCCACTACATGCATCCAAAGTGTGAAGGGAGCCAAAAAGAGTAAGGCCCCCGGGTTCGTTACAGTCAGCCATATCTTATTAAGCCTCTGCATTCCCCAGTGGCACTTAAAAACCAGCGGCGTATTTAATGAAAATTCTTGCCCTTGGATATGTGACATCTCGACCCACGTCACTTCAGCGGATGGCCAGGAGCATGGAACGCTTAGATGGACTGCTTTAACTCCGTTAATTTTTTGGCCTATTGAGGATTTTTTGGAGCCGTAGAGCGTCAATACTTGTCCAAACAAATTATTCAGAAACGCAAATGAGGCTTTCTATTTTCAAAATTCATAATCGATTCAAAGTTTTCTCGTATAAATCTAGGTATAATTTAAAAAGGAACCTACGAGTACAGCCCTATATTATAATCTGCAGAAACGATTGAAAATAAAATTAACAATGTACATAATTTTATTATAATGATATTAGTGGAGTAGGTGCTAAACTTTGCCCCCAAAACACAATTTTCAACAACATTGCTACACGCTTTTTCGTAGCAGCTACAATACGTGCTACGCCGTAGCACATATAGTACGGGCTGTGGTACGGGGCAAGATGGACTCTATCTATATCAACTTGAGGTTAGTTTTACTCGTAGGTAGGCTCTCCACAAAAATTGTAAAACTGAAAACGGGGTCTGTTTGTACATTTAGCAATTTGTGAGCATATTTAAGCCGCTCATCTGTGTCTCCATAGTTTGTCTCAGCGCAACGACAAATATCCGTAGAATGGGTGAACATTATCCTAAAATTAGCGAAGACTCCGCCAAGTGCTGTCTCACGAAGGGAACACAAGAACATTTTAAATCAGACTAAAAACACCGTATTTCTAGAAAGGTTTTCTGCATTAGGACGACAAACCCTTAATTTTTCAGGTTCGCGTGGCACAAGACCGAGACAGGCCAAGTCTATAGGTTTATAACTATAGCTATCTCTCTTCAGATTTACAAAGAGTGGGATTATAAAGCTATTATTGTGCTAGGCCTGCAGGAATATCAAAAGCAACTCCAGTAATACGATCATACAATTTAATTTCAACCTTTCGAGAAGTACCTACATTACCTTACTGTGGGTAATAAATGCAGAGCCTGGCATTTATAGTACACACGACAGCACGTGAGACTGTACACTTTTGTTGTAAACTCGCCCGTAACGTAACCGAGTAGAGTGCTAGCGTATAAGGGTCGACGTGCTGTCGTGTGTCGTGTGTCGCTTGCTATTAAACTGCACAGGTCCAAAACGACGAAAAGCCCCCGCTCGCGCTGCAGTATGGTAGCATGTGTAACCGCACCTCGCACGTACTTGTAGTCTACAATCCACCCACAGCGCGGTCAAGAGACACCAAACAATCTCCCATGGCTATGCCTATCTCCTGATAACATCTGTTGGGAAGCTATCTGGAAATACAGGGTTTTACAGAAAGGACCTTTCATACTTGCGGGGGTCGCTGAACTAACTGATACACAAAAGCCACTTTTACCATCATTTTGGCAGTAGATTCGTAGCCTATGTAATTAATTACGTTGTTTTCTTACGGCTTGTGTACACAGAGGGTGCCTCATCTGATGAGAGTGCTGAGTGCTCCGGGCAAGGATGTGACTGTGACTTACTAATAGTAATTTATTGGCAGTTTCCATGGTTACTAATACCTTCAGTCGACCGTACATAAGCCTGTACACGCGTAATATTATGCGTTACGGGCATGTGTTCTATCTGAACAAACAGGGGCCTTAGCCTGTAACGCAATGGTACGAAAATGAGCTCCCAGTTGACAGCTTCAATTGAGATTTATTAATGCTGTCGGTCCTTTTTATGTTTTTGTCGTACAGCAAAGAATATTCTGATTCTAATGCTAGAGGATTAGTTCTGTTGGAGAAAAACGAGGAAATCCAGGTTTTTTCCTTCTGCTGGGACGCCATCCAAACGCCATTGCGTAACATGCTAAGGCCCCTGGAGACGCACAACCAAAATAGTAGATTGTTTTATTTTATGGCCTCCAATCGGATTCTTAGGAAGTAAATGTGTGCTTGTGGCATCGGGGTATGTAAATCGATGGCTTGTGGATTTTAATTATAAGTTCGTATGGCTGATTACTTTGTTTGCTCTACTTTTGATTAGGCGACGTGGGGTTCGTTGTTAGTTTGTGTTTCCACTTTTCCAACCCTAGGCATTAACCAACATCAGAAAACCAATAACGTCCTTTCAAGTACAATATGTAGAGGTGTACATAGTACTTCAAGCGATCCCTATTGTACTTAGTTCGAGTACCTCTTTTCGTCTCAAATGGCACCAAATCTCTCTCGAAATAAATATTTCACAGAACGCATAAATAAAAAAACGGTTGCCGTTTTGTGAAAATACATATTTAGACTTTTCTCTTTCTTGATAGCATATCACTAGGTTGTATCTTTGTTTTGATAACGTAAGATATCTACAGAGATTAGGTACTTCAGAAGCAAAACGTGATGCCTCATATGATTTCGTACAGTCGGCCACAGTCTAGGATACCCTATGGCAGCTCTTAGAGCGCTCGGCATAAGGTCACCAATAAAAAAAGAGGTATCATAGCGTGTGGCCGACTGTACAAGAAGAATAGAATTATGTATAGTCGACAGTAGCTTTATAAAATCGTTGCAAAATCGCCCGTAACGTAATCGAGTAGACGGCGGCGGCGTGTAAGGTCAACGTGCTGTCGACTCTACTAAAAACTAAAAAGCAAATAAATTTATAGCGAGATCAGCAAAATAAAACACTCTTTCGAATATCACTTGCTGTTTCCACTCTTTACATTTCACTCTCGTAAACACACCATTTCCGAAAAAGGTAATACAATGCTGATCGATCATGTTAAATCAAAATGGGAGCTGATATAAAAATAAGAACCACTAGTAAAAAGTTGTTAGTCCTTTCTTAGGCATCATTTTATTTGTAGAGCTTGGGACATATATACTAACGGATATACTAACATTTCCAAGTAGTTAGGTATATTGCCAGTTGTATTTCGTGCTCCACTCCAACTCCATTCTACCAATGCTGTCTTCAATGGTAGGTTCAATAGTTAGTGTCATAGTTACCGTGCCAATATCCCGTTTAATCTACCCGTGTACGGTGAACATGCGACTTAATAATAAGCTAACAGCTGATCTTCGCTCAGCAACTCCTGCGCACTATCGGCGCACACTTCACTAGGCTCTGAAGAGCACTGTCCATCGTTACAATACGGCTCGCTGAAGGCAGAACAATCGATGACTACCCCACCGGCTGGCGTACAGCGGATTATGCTACTGCAGTCCAGACATCTTGGTCTCCAGCCTGTCTCTATGGTGAACTCGCAGTCTACCGTCTGAGGGATCCAAGGGAAGTTCGGCTGCTCAGGTTGTTCCGTGTTTGTGGAGTAGTCGTCGAACTGGGCAGTGGATAGAGCCAGCAGTGCCTGGAAAAGGGGTGAGTGTGTAGCGATTGTGACAAATTGAAATAAAGGATATCGCAGATAGCGAATCGGTAGGCTGGTTTGACATGACTTTGCTTTGACAGCTCGATACATAGATTAAACTAGCGGAGTAAAGAGCATTCTATGGATGGTTTATTATGCACGAAGGTTTTCACAGTTGTCGTATTTAACATTCTGCCAATTGTCCCATTTGGCGGATATATTTTTACATTGTGATATAATATTTGCTATACTTACCATAAGCATTAACAGTCGTTGAGAAAAGGACATTTTTGCAAAATACGAGTATCTGGAACACTATCTCCTGTTAAACTAACTCTACTTGTCAAGTTTACTTACTGAACTATTTTACAATGCTTGTTGTAAGTGATATCCGACTCAAGATATTGCTATCAGTTGTAGGTATCTACGATCTGTGCGGCCTTGACTTCAAGATGTTAAGAGTCATCGAAATTGGTAGATTCGGGGATAGATTAACTTGAAATAATGCCGTAAAACAAGCATTGCATCTTACAGCATCTCTTGTTCTGTCTCTCTCTCTCTCTCTCTCTCTCTCTCTCGCTCTCTCGCTCTCTCTCCCACCTAGCATTTTCCGGTAGATCAATACTTTTTAAAAATGAGATCACTGTCACTGGTGTCCGATGTATAATGATAAATGTAGAGTTAGGAATCTGAAAGCGGAGCTGTTAGAGATTGATAACAAACTTTACTTTTGTGTCGTTGACAACATAAATACCTACTAATAGTTTGAACAAAGATCGAGGCTTGAGTTAGGTTTTGTAAGACGGGCTCCAACACTTCTCATTTTTATTTTATTATAGTGGCACTTTTATCGACAGCTTCGGTCATAAAAAGGGCACACAAAATCCAGCAAACGATCGAAACCGAGTGCCAGAACCTATCTGCGGTAGGTCTTGCCGCCTTAGCTTGTGCTTCGTTATGTGACGGCCAAAGAAATCCTATCAGTGAGACACAATAGTGAGCCGTTTTCAGCACAAATTCACAAAGCATTTCATAGATGGCGCCTACAGGCGTGGCCATAGAAGAACCGGAATACGGCTGTCAAATTTCGCTTAGCGCAGATTAATTTAGGTTTTTATTTATAACAATCCGGTTTTGATGACTAGCAACTGTGCGGTTTTTTTTTACAGAATAAGCACACTCCATCCAAACAATGCCCATATCGATGTATGCAGGTACCTACTAGGTATTATTTTACAGACATGAAGCCTGGACACAAATGGATACAGTGTTTCTTCACAAAGCTTTGTGCCACGGAATAATACTGTTTACGGCAAACGCAGCGGAGAACAATAGTTGCTTTGGGCTTCACGTTTGATGTGCCAGGGCTTGTAACGTTATCAGACTGTCTATCTGTGTGTCTGTCTGTGGCACCGTAGCTCTTAAACGGATGAACCGATTTGGATGCGGTTCATTTTATTAGAAAGCAGGTTTTCTAGCAAATATTTCTAGATATGTTTTATCAAAATTGGCTCAGCTGTTTATGAGATATGCTTATTTGAAGCTAAAATGTAGAGGGTATTTGTTTTTTTATTATTTTGTAGTTCATAGAATTATGATTATAACACTATAATAAGTCTATGTTGTTATTGTCGTTACTAACATGAAACCCTGGCGAGCTATCAGTGCCTAGATTCTTATCTATTTGGTAGGATCTTTGTATTTTCGTGCAGTGTTTAAGGGTTCCGTCCCTCAAAAGGAAACTACGGAACCATTATTGGATTACTTTATTGTCCGTCTGTACAGTCGGCCACAGTCTCAGATACCCCTTTTTGTTCGATTGGCGCTCTTATGCCGCGCGCGGTAAGAGCTGCCATGGGGTATCTGAGATTGTGGCCGACCGTACCTACGTCTGTCTGTCTGTCAGGACCCTATTTTCTCAGAAACGCGTGGAGGTATCAAGTAAAAATTAGTAACAAATACTCAAGTCTGCTAGCCCTTGGAGCTGTGAAAAAATCAATCTTGTAAAGTTTACATATGGTGTGTATGTTCCGTGCGTAGAGCTAAAAATCTTAATTCTGTAAACTAGATCCTAACAACCCTATTTAGCTGCTTAGACTTAATTTGCATGTCCTTTTATTAGGAAAACGTATATAAACTCTCATAAGGAAAATGGCATAAATAGAATTCGATCAACCTTTCTACCACTTTCTAGTTTTATACCGCAGAAATAATTATGGGTTTTATCAAAGTAGTTTTGTTTCAAATTTTGTTCTTGGTAAGTCAAGCGGTTTTTTTCTATTTATATTTGAGTTTCCTCCTTGTGTTCTAAATTCAAATATTATATTTAGTAGTTTTAACGAGATTTTCATTTTGTTTATCTGTTCATTCATTTTGAGATTGCAGAAAGATCGCAAAATAGGTAGGTAAGAAACTTACTTTTAAATATTGAAAACAAGATCTTATTCTCTCTCTCGTTATGCCTTCCGTCTGAAAGAAATCCCTCTTAGCTATAAACTTTCCTTTGTACTCTTAGGACTGTAACAAGAGGATTTAAATTGAGTCTGCATTGTACCTTGCAGAGCCCCAGTGCAACTACTTCAAACCTTATGTTCAATCCGCGATGGTAAAGGTTGGTTTTGTAGACCAAGCCATGGCGACTGACACAATTTTTACGGGAACCAAAATTTTTCTTCGCGCATATTTAAAAGTGCTAAATAAAATGAGTGGGTCAGAATCACCAGTAGACTCTGCCATTTCCCGTTTTTCAAAAACACGTATTCAAAATCCACAACAGAGACAAGCTTCTAACTCTCCATACTCTATCTCTACATGCCTTAAGTTTCGGTGCCCTAAGTTCACTAACTCTACATCTTACTTAAAATATGTGGCTTGGCCCTTTACTCTTGGCTAACTCTCGGCCACATCTTGGTCATTATCAGCAGACAAATACTTTTGCCTAATTTCGGTGGCACTTCTGACTTATTGTTTTCCAGGGCAGTTAATGTTCTTACAGTGTAGGTACCTACCACATTCCAATAAATTTTAAGAATATTTTCTTTCAAAAACCATAAATAAAATGAGCCACCGGTGCTGACAATGACCCATCTACGTGATGGCCGACTTAGCGAGGTGGAGCAGTAGCATAAGAGTTTAACTGTTGTGTATTACAAGCTGCCTACCACTTTCAGGCCACAGCGCATCACCTCCTTGCCGAGGACAGTGCAGCGGCCTCTCCCGCAGTCCCCGCAGGGCTGGCTCCGGACGTGCAGGCTGTAGCGGAGCACCCGGAGGGCTCCATCGACCCGCAGCACCATCAGGACCGGTTCTTCTTTGGGCTGTTCCCGCGCATTACTGCCTGCAACTACACTCGGCAGGTGTGTTAGAGAGGGAATATTATAAGTGTGCTTTTTCGGGCCACAGCGAAATTAAAAATTTACAGCTCTATAAAAACACTCTCTTCTGTCTATAAATACTCCTAAGTATAGGTAAGTGAGTGAGTGACCTTTCTCTGTACAAGGAAAATATTTTGTGCAGGAAATATCCTGCTATTTTCGCTCTCCGTAAGAAAATTAAGGGGCTTAAAATGTTTGCGACCACTGAAGAGAAAACACTTTTCATGTGACCAACTAAGCGTAGCGGAAAACCCACATGTCCCAGGAACTGCAGTGACCGCGGTTACTTCATCCATCTATTGTAGTGTGCGAGTGGATATGCCACTGGACACTAGGTCATCTGCCATCTGTCGCCAGCGGTGGAACGATAGGAGTAAGTTTGTTCCGAGATGAGTAAAAGAAAAATAATTAGGTACCACATTTTCTTCTGTGTTTTCTTCAAATTGGTAGAGTAAAGTGAAAATGATGGTCTATTATTTGTTATTTGTTTTTATTACGTAGGTAATCGATGGTGATATAATAGCATTGAGGATGCGGAACGGAATAATGTTAAGATGAAATACGTCTCACAACTAGCGCCGCCAATGGAAAAAAATCATATCTTTTTTTTGGATGCGTTTTTAGCAAAAAACGCTCCTGCGATTTCTCAACGCGAGGCTTAACTATTTTTAGGACCTAAGGTTGGGATTCCAGATCCTAGAACTTAAGAATGCAATCCAGGAATCGCGTTGAGAAATCGCAGGAGCGTTTTTTGCTAAAAACGCATCCAAAAAAAGATATGTTTTTTTTTCCATTGGCGGCGCTAGTTGTGAGACGTATGGCGTCTTAAGATTTTACCATTTGCCTGCCAACAAGTGGTGTTCCAAGTTCCAATAAGACGCATATATTGACGAATGATATTGCAATGCAAGAATACTCCCTAACTTTCTAGCCATTAAGACTCAATTTCTTTGCTCACAGGCTGGCGCGACCTGCTCAACATGCACCCAGGCCTTGACATGCCTGTCCAGCAACATCGGCCTCGTCCGCAACTGCCGTGGCCTATTCCGCTACTGCAACAACGGATACTGCTCGCTGTCCCAAAGCGCTGCCTGTGCCAACTCTACCGGCTAAATGGGTAAGAGTTTATGTTCAGCTGGCCTCCCTTTTCACTTCCGCCTGTGTTTGTGGCTAAGTAAGTCCTGCGTATTAGTTAAGAGAGTTTATATTCAGTTGGCCTCTTCCACTACTGCAACAACGGATACTGCTCACTGTTCCAAAGCGCTGTCTGTGCTAACTTTGTTTTAATTTGCTTCTTTTTTTTCAACTGCAACATCGAGAGCGCCGGTTGCTCTTACTAATAATAATATCAGTGGCTAAATAAGTCTTGTATATTAGGTAAGAGAGTTCAGTTTTATTTGGCCTCGTTCGCAACTGCCGTGGCCACTTCCGCTACTGTAATAACGGATGCTATTGGCTAAATGGGTCTCGTATATTTGGTAAGAGAGTTTAGTTCTAGTTGGCCTCCCTTTTTCCAACTGCAACATCGAGAGCGTCGCCTGCTCTACTTTACTCTTTACTCTATCGGTGGCTAAAGGAGTCTTCTGTATTAGGTAAGAGAGTTTATATTCAGTTGGCCTCTTCCACTACTGTAACCACGGATGCTGCTCACTCTTCCAAAGCGCTAATTGTGCTAACTCTACCGGCGATACGGGTCCTGTATATTAGGTAAGAGAGTTCAATTTTAGTCGCTCTCCCTTTTCTTAGTTGCAATAACGAGAGCTCTATCTGTGCTTGTGGATAAATGGATCCGGTGTATCAGGTAAAAGAGTTTTTATTCAAAAGAGAAGTCGTGTTTCAGTCGGCCTAGACTGCTTCTGCAACCAACAGCCTAAAGAAGAAACATTACCTGATGAGGCCACAACTTTACTATTGACGCAGACTTACACAAGACACCACGTCGAACCTTACACGCTAGAACTCTACTCGGTTACGTTACAGGAGACATTAAAACAAAAGTGTACCTACACTCTGACGTGCTGTCGTGTGTACATCAATGTAAGTAAGTAAGTAACTCATTGTTGTAGGTTAGGTACGGTCGGCCACAGTCACAGATACCCCCTCTTACCGCGTGCGGCATAAGGGCGCCAATCTTACAAAAAGGCGTATCTAGCGTGTGGCCGACTATACATAAATCATGTATTAAGTGACCGTAAGATTATTGCCTCGAGAAACGTGGTAGGTAGGTACCTACCTGGGGGTCTACCGGCTAAGACGAAGCCGATTACCATTGACGAAAATCGAAGTTCGATTTATAAAATTAACTGGGTGGCAGTAAAATGAACTGGGTGGCAGTGCATTTTTCATAAATCGAACTTCGATTTTCGCCAATGGTAATCGGCTTCGTCTCAGCCGGTAGACCCCCTGAAATGCTACAGACTAAGCTATGAACTACCTGCCTAAGAAATAAACGTAACTTTAAAAACCTCTCGAAATTATTCAGGTAATTTGCATGAAAAAATGCGCCCAAGATTTAGGGCGAGGCAAGTGATTTGCACAGTAATAAATAAACCTAATGGGAAAACTTCCCGCAGAATTTAATTAATGTTTTTTTTTCAGCCATGGCCACCACAACCAAATAATTTATTGAGTCAAGAGGATATTAGAAGTCAACTTGGACCACGTTTGAAATTTTATTATTGTATCAATGAAATACAAATTTTAAATCGTTTTTGTTTCTCTTAAATCGTTATAGTTAAACACAGGTTAAAGCTGATGCTTTGTAACTACACACGACAGCACGTCGACCCTTACACGCTAGCACTCTTACTTACTACGTTACGGGCGACTTCACAACAAAAGTGTACATTCTGACGTGCTGTCGTGTGTACCTAAATAGGTATATCAATTTCAGTTTCCATTAATATGCCTACCTAGCTTACTTTAAGTACCTACCTGAATAGAGTAGAGGCGTACGTAGAAATGAGATTTTAATGAAAACATCAGAATAGTTTGGTTTAATTTATTTACATAAACCAAAACATAAATTTTGATACTTATTACTAATAATATTCATTATTAAAATACACGCAGTAAAGACAAATATAATTTAAGGTACGTTTAAAATGTATAGTTAAATTGGTACCTATATTGAAAATTATTATCCAATGCGATCACGTTATTTTAAACTTTATTGTCATTACAATAGTGTCGAAGTCGACATTTAGGTAAATTCAAATATTAAAAATGTTTAGACTTTAAAATTTAAGATTTATTTGTCTGACACAGCAAATAACATTCAAGTCAAAAAGGGACCTCACCTACGAGAATATGTGAAACATTACTGATATTATTATCCTTTTTAAACCAAGCCAATCTTAAAATTCAATTAACTAATTTATCACAACATCTTCTTAGGTTAGAATTTAGTAGTTTGTTAAGACAATAAAAGCAACAAACTTCCAATTAAAGTCATCGTAGCTTGATAGAGTATTTCATATGTTTTTTTAGTTTTTAACTTCATTTGAGATTGACAACTTATTCCTATAATATGTAGGCAGCTATAAATGTATTCGACGTATTACATAAAAACTGGCCATGGTCGTCATTATTAATAAAACATCCGATTAATCAATAAAATACTTATAAATTACAATTTCATTACGCTTAACATCGATATAAGTAGAGTCAAAATTATTGTCTACATTTCTAAACTGTATCCGTGATCCCCAGGTTTTAAGACGTTTGGTTCCTAAATATCAGAGTGTCTGAGTGTCCCCATAGACGATCAGTCTGTCACCCTCCTATTGGTGAAAGGAAGGCCCAGCTCGCAGGCTCATCACCAGGGGAAACTGACTAACAAAACCTGTTTTCGATCTCTATTTTCCGGGAAGAACATCGAGCGCCCGAAAACAATATAAAAAGAAAAACTCAATTACCACTGACCGGAAAGTATTTAAGCTAATTCATCTAAAATTGTATATTTCCAAACGTTGCATATTGAATGGTGTTTTTTTCCGAACTCAAACATTTTTATTTAATGTACCATAGAAGCGACAAACATTTTATTTTCGTATTTTTTAGACAGCAATCTATGTTTTAAAGCTCACCCACTATAAAAAAGTACCCAAGACCCTCGAAAGCCGAGAAAGTCTCAAACGAGTCGCAATAAGTCTAACTTCACACCCTCTTATTCAAATACCGGACCGAACTGCGCAGGAGTGCATCGCCCAGCAAGCACCGACACAGCTATTGGTTCTTGCGGCGACTCGGGAGACTGCTGTTGGGGTAATTCTTCCTCAGCATGATATTGTCCACAGCAGGCAGCAACAAATACCGTTTGCCGTCCCTATGGTAGGGTACCTTTAGGGACCTGAAGTAGTAAAACCTGGGGACCTCTTTGGTGCTTTGCCAGCGGTTCTTGGTGGTGGCGTCGTTGACGGCGAGCGCGGGGGAGGGGAGCGGTGGGGTCGGGACACTGGGTAGCTCATTGTTCAGCGGTCGGCGGAGGATCCGTCCTGTCGGGTGCGAGTGAGCAGGTACTGCCTCCGGCGGTAGGTAGAGTTCGTTTGCATCGGCGGCAGCGTCAGCTTGGGGACGAGAGATATATTGCCTGGCGACAAGGAGCGGCGGTTAGGCCGTCAGTTATCGTCATCGTCAAAATTTCCCTTCATCCAGGGACAGATCGGGCACGTTTTGTGCCTTCAGCTCAAGTTTGGACGGACTGCTCATCATAAAAAAAAACTACAAGTGATTCTGAACCACCTTTCTGTCAGTTTTGGAAATGATAAAAAAAAAAATTCCATTTAGTCGTCTTGAACTTGAAAATGCGTGAAAACCATGTATAAACTAATTTTGAAATCGAGTCCACGGAATGACAGTTGCTAGTATGCTAGTGACAGATAAAGCCTTTTAACAACTGTCATTCCGTGGACTCGATTTAAAAATTAGAGTGGTTTTCACGCATTTTCAAGTGTCAGATCAAAAATTTATCTGAATTTAACTAGTAATTTAACTAATAAACTTTTTATCTATCTATCTATCTAGTAGAGCTTGAGCCTACCTCTTTTCAGCGACGAAAATATCATCCTGAAGATAATAAAAATAATATGTTACATTATGTAGGGCATACTATGATAGGTATAGTTATCAAAGAAACGACCATCACGCCAACAAACAACTATAAAGAAGCGAACACAAAGGTCACTTGGCGACAGCAAACGTGCTACGCAAATGAAATGTAACAGCGGCAGAGGGGGCATTACGGGACAAAGGCTCGCTATCAGAGCGGCGGTGACGGCGGGCCAGCGGTGCCGACATCCGGGGAACAGAACTGACCTATACGTACCGTACACGGCACTGCATAAAGGAATTTCTCACTCCAGCGGGTCTATTATGTAAAAAAAACACTTAACCTTTGAGCGTCAAAACACTCAAAAATAGCCCTTATTGAATTGAACAATCTTTTGTTTGACATTTAAAAACCGTTATTTTCACGCTGGATATTTTAGAGAATATAGGGACAGGCCGCAGTGAAGGAAGAGAGCAGTGTTCTATCTACGTAATATGTATAAACGGCAAAAATGCGCCTCAGGCTGAGGCTGCAGCGATTCGCAATGCGACAGGACGAGCGAAATAAACGCATGATAATTTTTCTAGAATCCGGACTATTAGTTAGTGCAGAAAACTTTTCTTCGGCTCGCTCGGTTGCACTCGCTGTACGTATTCCGACCGAGCTGAAGTAATAGTCGCTCAAGTCGCAAGACATATTTTATGTATTGTGCGAGGCTGAGGGTTAACTCATTTGTATTTTGTCATTAACAGACTAGTTTTTGTTCTGAAACCTAAACCGAATAATTTTCTATGCTCCCTATATGAAATTATTCGAGCATAAAGTTAATAATATTTGGCGAAGGGTGTAGCCGCAAACTTTAATTTTGTACTATTTTTTTAGTTCCCTTGCGAGTAGCAGAAGGGTCGCCAATTTGTCACTGTCTAGTGGTAGCCTCGGCCTTTATATCTGCGTGCCTCAAATCTCAGACCATCTCAAAATGTGGACTGTCATCGGTTCACATCTCGAGTGGACGTTGGTAATTTTCTTCACGGACAAGTCCGAGTTAGGTTACACCCTTCCTTTATCTATGTCCATGCTTCGGGTACGGAATAGACACAGAAGGTCGTAGTAAAACTGAAAGCGTTGGTATGAAAAAAGGCCGGTCGAAACTAGGTAGTGTGGCCCGTGCCACGGGCCCCGTGGCTGCAAACTTAAGTTTTGTGTTGCAATTTGACACCAAATGCACAATAGTACCAGGTAATTAGGTATAATGCTTCAGTATGTAGAACAGGTTGTAAAGGAATCCTAGTATAAATTAGACCGGCTTTCTATGAATAAGCCTTTATGCAATTCGACCCGAAAATGGGCAGTGAGTGGTAGAGAAATCTGGGAAACTGATAATAGGGATATTGAACATTCATTTTTCCAAAATTAACAATGATTCCCCCGTTTCAAATACCAATATCCAGTTTTCACATTAGATGGGAATTCTCGGAAAAACGTAAACCCAATTAAATAAGTTTGTGCCTTTGCTTACCTAAACTCCCTAACGAATAGGATTCAACTTCTATGAATTTCCTGGTACAACTGCGAGGCAATAAAGGTAAGAAAAGCGAAGGATGTAATAACGAATTTCAGCAGCAAAGAAACTAAATAAACCTGGAACGCTATTACCGTAACCATTATTCTAACTAATTCGAATTAAGAAAATTAATCTTGAGCATAAACGGGTCTAATCGAGGTAATATAAGGTAATGGGTTCACACTCACCTAATTCCGAAATTCTCGTCAGGGGAATGCTTCCTGTAAAGTAATGAAGTGAGCTTTATGAAGTGAAACTAAACAGTACGATTTACATCAAACATTGAGTATTGCCAATTCGAGCATGACATAAGATGCTACAGTTATTGTAAATTTAATTAAACACGTACTTTTATGATTTCTAACAATATAGGTTCCTTTGAATTGGTTTTTCTAAAACATACATGCTTAACATTATAACGAACAGAACAGTCTTCCTAGGACAAGACCTAAAACATCAATTTCTCATCACGGTCTAGACACAAGTCGACACAAAACCGCTTAACTCCTAGAATCCAACAACTTCTCTAAACATTTATCATGCGTGTTTCAGCCACGTTTCTATTATAGCTCTTCTGCTGAGAAGTGAACTTTGCAAGTGTCTGTGCCGGAGGTGAACGGTAGCGCCGCAGTGTACCATTCTAATGATATACGGCGCTACACTTATTTCAGTGCAGCCACACATATGCTCACATCACGCCAGAAAACCTATAAAACATTCACCTAACTAAACACAAAGCGCATCTCACTCCAACTACGGCGGATCTACTTGCAAACCTCTCCTAGAAGGGACAACTGCAACTGCTAACATTTAACAAAGAGAATGACACACTACTTGTATCCATCCATCCATATCCAATCTCACAAGACCTGTACAACTCCTGACTGGGCCAGAGCAGGCGGGCTCGGCCGGACCTGCTGTAGCGTCCTCCTGTGAACCTAAACGATGGCAAGAGCCCTAGCCGCGCCAGGGAACCGATGTGGCGCTTTTCAAAGTTATCACGAGCATCGCTCTCATCATCATCATCATCTTCTTCTGTAACAGACGCAAGGCAATTTGAAAAGCTGGTCTTCCTAAAACTTAAAGCAAAGTCAGCGTTTAGAAACCTGGTTTGCGGACCACTTCCGTGCTTCCGTGTTTCTTTAATAAACTACGCAAGCCCCGGTCATCAGCCTTAAACGAGGTAGAGATTCATAGCAGCAATATCCTAAGGATTCTATTAGGAATATGACCATATTTAATCTTAAAACTTTCTAATCACTTCAGGGTTCGCAAAAAAAAGGTTACAAAACGCTGATAAAGAAGGTAAAGTTTGAAAAGACTCACCAACAGAACGCTTGTCGTTATTCTCTGTGTCGTCGTTTTCAGGCACATTGATATCGTTGCGGTCGATCACATCGGGCAGGGAGAGAATGTAGCGCTTAGTCCTCGTGTTAGGTTCCACGAAAGTTGGCCTCAGGAGCCCATGGACCGGCATTCCTTGGGCGCCACGCTTGAAGTACCAGTAGTCGTCCAAGCTAGGGTATTCAATTTCATTGAAAGCCTGGAAATCGTTCTGGGGGATGCCAGTGTCCCGTTTAAAGACCTGCGAGAGCGGCGGGAACATATCGGGGTTTATGGACTGCTGGTAGTCATACATTTCGTTGGCGTCGAAAGGCCCGTCCATTTCAGCCACGGGAGGGATGGAGTTTTGGTAGAATGGGAAGTAGTATTCGTCTTCATTGGCGAAGTCCTTCTTGTGGATCATCCCGTTGCGGGCTAGGGATTGGACGTTGCGCTTGTCGTTTTGCTGCTGGCTTCTGCCGAGGCGGTAGCCGTCTCTTGCTAGCGCTTGGATATTTCTCTTCATGGCGGAGTAGCTGCGGAGCCTGGCAATGGAAGCCATGTTTCGCTTCTCATGGGAGGACTCCTCGTCCTCACTTTCCTTCTTATCGTCCGATTCGAAGGGCGACCTGTACGTTGGCAGCTGCCCATTCTTAGCCAGCACCGATATGCTTCTTTTGAAGTTGTTCAGCGAACTCCTCAAGTAGCCGTCCCTGGCTAAGGCTGCGATGTTTCTCCTAGGAAACGTCGGCCAGTTGCTGACGTCAGCCGGTAGGCTTGATACCTTTGAGAAATCATAACATAAGATACAACAAGTGTAATTTTAAACAAGATCTTATTGACAGCGCATTGTCAAGTTGTGGTCTCACTCTATGAAAAGAGCACTCAACACAACAAAAGATCTGCAGCTAATCTGATTGGATGGCACAAAATCAATCACTAAAAGCGCTTAATTCAAATCGAATTAGCAGCACAATGTGACATCGGCTGGAAATAATTCGATGTCATGCGTGTTTCTAAATCACATCTAGAATTGACTGTTCGAGAATTGGTCCCTCTGGGTCCCATTAGTCTAACGCGTTAGCATAAACTATGGTAGCTCCTATCGTTCGTAAATCGAACAAAGAGGGGTAGATTAGCGTGTACCCAACGTCATTCAAAAAAGCAATATGTGGGGCTTACCTGTCCCACGTAGCTGGAGCACGCCAGCGCAACAGTGGCAATTAGAATCCAGTTGCGCTGTCTGCCAGAGCAAAGCCTCTTGGTCTCCCACATTGTTGATGATCTGTGAGGAAAATGGAGACCGGTTTTCAATGCAATACCTCTGATTAGAAAAATATAAAAATATTCATCATAAAAACGTTGAACTCTGAACATAATACCAGACCTATTTAAAATTTTTGCCACACCTGTAGAGTCTATGTAGACACCTACTACTGATTCGACCTGATTCGAGAGTCAAAGCCCGAAGTAAGTGGAAGTAGACAAGGCATATTCCAATACCACGGAGATATTTTCAATAGTTTCGGTTGAGCGTTGTCTGTCAGTATGTGTGTCATGGTATGGTTTAATACATAGGCATAGGGAAACTAAACGCTGATATGTAGGTAAATAAAGTGTGTAGTCCATCCGTCGCACCAGAAACGAGTACCTGAGTCTTTTCCCGTCGTTTCCCAGGTCACTTCACGCGTCTATTTCCGGAAAAGTGCACTTAACAGATGAAAACGTCTGCAAGGTGCTTGCTGTCAGTTATTTTATGACTAGGTAGTAGGCAGGTATGTAAGTAGGTACTCGTATTTCATGGTAAGACCTACACATCTAACGATCCCAGGCACTACAATGTCCCAGGTACTACAGCGTCCGAGTGGTATCGGTTCACCCATCTAATGGAGATGCCACTGGACGCCGCGGTGTATAAATCATCTGTCCTGTTATGCAAAGGCCCAAGTTTTCTTTTATATCGAACCATTTAACCTTTTTTTATTGCATAAAGGGTGATGTAAATTAATCGCATCGCTAAAAGTGGCTCTTGAAGTATTCTAATTATTAATCTAAAATAATTTTTGGTTGGTAGCTAATTAACTATGTACTACTAGTATTGATAATTTTATGAATAATATTTCTCTATCTAATAACCTAAGGTTAATTCAAACCAAAGTTGGAGCTCCACCAAAAACTCTACAACGACAACTCCAAGAACCCTAAACAATAACTAGGTAGTACCTAACCTTTCCGCTAAAATGGTTACCACTGTAAACTGGTAAGTAGGTATCATCCGCATCCGTATACCACGCAGTCCCGGCAAACTGAACAGATTCAATTACCGTTCGACAAGCGTTGCACTGAGCCCGCGGGCGTCCTTAATGTCAAGGCAATACGAGCCAGAATGGAACGGGTCAAGGGCCAATGTAACCAGGTGTTTCAGTGAGAGAGGACTAACGTCACACCTGTGGAATGCCTAAGAGCGGGCACAAATTGGAGAGAGCGCAAAGGACCGTTTAGGCTCTTTATGCTCTACAAACTAGGTCCAAAAGTAGCGTGGAGGAAAATGGGTAATTCTACGGCAGAGCTGCATTATGCAATTCCCGTGGCATTTTTTATTTATAATCATGTAACAATAAAATTGTTACTAATGTGTTCTAAAGTAATGTGAGAACATCAAATTATCTGAAAACCCTTAAATAAAAAATGCCACGGGAATTGCTCTGCCATACAATTACCCAAATGCACAATTTTCTCAGGTTTTTCAATTTTGTAGCTAAACTGAGCTATTTTTATGTCACGGCAAATAAACAGTATTATTTACATTATTCTATACAACAATAATTCAGCTGATTATGAGATTTGCTCAAACTACTTTTTTGTAGTTTTTTGGGCAGTACGTACCCACCTACCACTGGTTTTTCGAGCAAAAAATTAAACAAATCAGCTTAGTTATTGTTGTTTAGAATAATGAAAATAATACTGTTTTATTGCCGTGAAACAAAAATTGCTGAACAAAAATATATTAGATTAGCTACAAAATTTTAAAAAAATATGAAAACTCTCCCGCTACCTGTACTTTAGTTAAACCTTTAGTACCTCAGTGGTAAGTTCAACCCGCTGGTAAGTACTCGTAGCTTCCTAGTAGTGTGGAACACGCGAAAAGAAAGAAGTCCTGCAGGTTAAGGCGCTGTGCATAGTGAATCGCCCGCGCGCAACGAAAAATGCACAAAATCGATTCCTGTATCAAGTACACAAAAAAAAACGAAAATGTTCACATATCAAACCCTAGAATTAGTTGAGACCTATCTAACACAACCAGTTTCATGTTGATATCCATAACAGATTTCAAGATATTTTGCTTGAAAAAAAGTGCGCCGCCTATTTTTTTTTTAAGCAAAATATTTTTAAAACGTTCATGAAGTCAACACGAAGCTGGCTGTTTTAGATAGGTCTCACCTAATTCTAGGGTTTGATATGTGAAAATTTTCAATTTGTTTAGTGTATTTGATACAGGACTCGATTTTGGGCATTTTTCTTTGCGCGCGGGCGATTCACTATGCACAGCGCCTTAATTAATCTTGGTTCTTAACGATTTTTCTGAGGAAATTCTTTGACGGGAGCTCTAAGCTGCAAATTACCGACCTTCCAAAATGTTCTAAGTCTGATTTCACGTGTCCCCGTTTTGTCGCACAATGTAATGGTACTCATCCTACCCCCTGCCCTGACACAGTAATTTGATTATTGGAATATAATTTAGCGAACGCGAACTTCATTACGGCGAGACGTATTGTCGCGGTTGTCTCTACGTCAGGGGTTCCTAACCTTTGTATTCTAAGGACAACTTTGGCTGTTTTATTGTTAGCAGGGACGAGCCGCACACCTGCTTCCATGTATCTTGCACGAGGTAAAATAATGCAGGCAGCCAAAATGGCTGCCTTGATTTGATTTCAGTCGTGTGGATTTTATTTTATTTTCGTCCGCGCAGACTTAGATTAAAGGTTATTATCTATGTCAGCGCGGACGAATACACGAAAAAAAAATTGTGTTTTTAGTGATTTGCCTTTGTGTTATCATGTTGGTACCTACGCTATCTCTATTCCAAATTATATCAAAACCTGTCCAGCAGTTTCAGCGTGAAAGAGTATCAGACCGCCGCCGGTTGAGAGCCACTGGTCTACCACTTCGCTATACTTACTTGTTTTAATTAAGAAGCGGAATTGTAACCATGTCAACAATATTTTAGGTTTCCGTCGTGGTAACCTTCGTTAGAACTTCGGTAGGTAAGTAAAAGCGTTTGTAGGGGTTTATCTGGGCTGGATTTAGGGTAGGCTTTATAGTAATTCCTTTTGATTAGCAGCAAGTATAATTATGAAAAATATTATAACTTATAAGAAGTAGGTAAGTACTTAAGGGTCAATGAAAGTAGGGTGGCGTGAAATGCACAATTTTCAGTATTTTCAATTTTGTAGATTAACTAAGCAATTTCTGTTCAACGATATTTGTTTCATGACAATAAAATTGTATTGTTTTAATTATTCTATTCTAAACAACAAAATAACAGTAATTCAGCTGATTATGAGATTTGCTCAAGCTTCTAGTTTTTAGGTCAGTAGGTACCACTGGTTTGTCGACCAGAAACCCAAATCGGCAATTTACATAGAAAAGCTTATGTTCGTCAATCGTTTGTAAAAAAATTGCATGCAAATCATTTGTCAAAAATAACTCCAAAAAATATGTTATCGTACCTTTGCAACAATCTGATCTGATGCAAAAATCTTACTTTAAAACTTCAGAAAAGTTCACACCTAAGTACTAATAAAACAATTTAAAGAAACTTTGATCAAAGAAAAACTTACCAAAATCCAAGATTGGATCCGCAACCACAGTTCACTTTGGAAAACTTTTAAAAGAACACTCACTTTAATTAATGAAACAATTTTTGAATTTTTGTCAACTTACAGTTTTTAGTTTTGTTGGCTTGATGGGAATGGTGGTCGGATGCTGGCTGTTGTAGCTTTTATACGAACCTGAATTTTGTTCTCGCGATCGCGCATGCGCGTAGAAATTAAGGGTGGAGCTAACGTTTAAAATGCACTCTATACTGGAAGGACTAAGGTCATACCATCGTAATTTAAGATCACTCACTATTTATGCAATGTTTTTTTTATAATATCAACCAACTTCTAAAATACGTTATACTTTGCTTTTAATTTTGAAACCGCTTTGATACTAAATACTAAGCCGAAACTATTTTGTCATTTAATCCCAATCTTGACCACGTGAAAGTCCAAAGTTCTATTGTCTACAGCGAAACTTTAAGTTTTGAAGCACTAAGTCACAAGGGTTCTTATACAAACTTACTAGGACCACAATGTTTTAGGATTAAACTAATAACGAAAGTTGATCTATAAAACGCAGTAATTCAATTTTAATATCAATACATAACATCCCAAACATATTTCCCATTACTCAACCGCCTACGCGCTTTGTCCCATTTCAGGCATTCAGTAAAACCAATGAACCGTAATAATAAAGATATGGCCCGATTATAAACCTACACAATCGATTTACCCCTGACCCCCTGACATTTACACATTTTCTCGGAACAAACTTTTCCCCAACTTTTCCCTAATAATTTTAGAATACAAAGCCGGCCTTCACCAACTGGCTGGCTGAATTTGAAGTGAGAAACTATAATTTAAAAACTTGTTAGAAAAATTCTGTCAGTTTTCTTAAATTATTATTTTTGCTTGTGGAAAATCCAGCCAGACCGTTTTAAGCTGGTGAGTAGTGGTAGCTATTCATAAGTAAGATGCAGGTAGCCTATGGACACAGGCCTAGGCCTTCTCTGAGAGATACAAATTGTTTATTTTTTTCTTTGTGTCGCTAGTTAGCACATTTTCGACCTGGGGCCTTAGCCTGTAACACAATGGCGGCTCAATGGCGTCCTAGGTAGAAGGACAAAACCGGGATTTTTTCGTTGTTCTCCTACAACCACCGAACTAATCCTCTAGGATTAGACTCATAATATTCTTTGCTGTACTACAATAACATTAAAAGGACCGACACTGGACCGACAGCATCATTAAATCGTAATTAAAATCGTCAAACGGAAGCCCATTTTGGCACCATTGTGTTACAGGCTAAGGGCCCTGTTTAGTTTGGAAACATGGAAGTTCGTCCAATTTTTTTTTCCTCAACTCTGATGTTAAGTCAAGGGTCATCGTATAAGGCCAGGACCAAGTGGGGTGTAGTGTAGGGTATCCTTGTCCTTACGGGCCAGCGGACACCGTGGCCCGCGTCCACAAATCACTCTGATTGGCCGCTGCGGGACCGTTTAGCGCGCGCTCGTGTTTCTGTAGCGTCACGTGATTTACGAACGCAACATCGAGTTTCGCGCGCATTTTCCGCGCCTTTTTTCCTCCTACCTACTACGTCATCTTCATTCATCCACTTTCCACTCACACAGTCGCAGTTATTTTTAGTGTGTTTCGAAAATCTTAGAGCACAAAGCAGTTTTTCACAAAATGGCTTCGATCAAGTTCGGTGCAAAATGGTCGCAAACTTTTCGAGGACTTTTGAGAAACTTCAGACCAGTGTTTCTATAGCCGGTGTCATTAAAGAAAACATTTAGGATAGACTTCAAAACACTCGCCCTCTCGCTCTAATTAATACAGTCAAAGCGAGACAACGCTAGGTTTTTAACTCCGTCCTAAATGTTTTCTGTAATGACACGGGTTATAAATCATCCTAGCAGCTATTTTCAGGAACTTTGCAATGCCCCAGTTTCATGTCGCAATAATTTTTTTTTTTTTTTTCCTGAACAGACCCCAGTTAGGAGCTGCATCTTATTTAGTTTAAGTAAATAAATCGATCGGTGTAAAAAAAATATTGTATATTTAAAATTGATTACGCAATATAAAAACTATGTCACGAATATACAAGTAATACGTGGACGCAGTGCTGGATTTACCAATAGGCTGAGTAGGCTGAAGCCTAGGGCGGCAGATTTTAGGGGCGGCAGATTTGGGGCATCTTTTGAGATCTTACAAAAAAGAAGCTCTGCTTGGCGCCTCCTGCCTCCTTTTTGGCGCCGCTTGCCACGTTTTGGTCCCTTTTGAGGTGTTTAGACTACTCAGCTTTTCTTGAAGCTCAAAGAGGTGACTAGAGTAGTTAGGAATTGGTCGAATTGGTCGGTCGATAGAGGCGGCAAAATTGAAAAGCCTACTGGCGGCAAATGTGTGAATCCGCCACTGCGTGGACGGATCAGTTATTTATTCATTAACCCGCGTTTTCAGATAGGTTTCCGCAAGTAGGTACACACGACAGCATGTCAGTGTACACTGTTGTTATAAAGTCGCCCGTTACGTAACCGAGTAGAGTGCTAGCGTGTAAGGGTCGACGTGCTGTCGTGTGTACTTACATGCATAACTTGTATAAGATTTGCCAACACATCGTATATGCCAGTCAATCCCACTGGAAACGGAGCTCTAGATACAACTTTAGTTGCAATATCAACTTACGAACTAACGAACTTACTTACCTTGATATAGCTGTAGAACTAATATGTATAATAATCTTAAAGCGTAGTTTCTTGCTGCAGCAACTTCAGATTGCTAAGTCTACTCTCAACAAGTTCTAAATCGTTGAGCCTTTCTAAAGTCGATACATTGGACGGTTGGCTCGACGAGTTGGAAACATTTGGAGCGTTAGTCGAAGCGGTATCGTCCAGGCACATTTCCACAGTACTCGCGTTAACGGGTATCTTCCAGATGTGCTTAGAAATGGTCGTGTTCTGTTTGTTAATGTTCAAAGTGAGGACGTTGTTTCTCGGAGTTAGATCGCGCTTTTGGACCGGTATGATGGTGCGCGTTGAGTTTCTTGCAGGGTTTGACCATAGCATGTTTGAGATGTCTGCCATTTGATCCAGGATTTCTGGAAAACAAAAGAAAAAAGTTTGCGAGTGTAATTAATGTCAAACTGAAAATAGTTGCATTAGTAATGACAAACTTTGTTTGTAAATGTTATTCCCTTCTTATTTGGTATTTGGTTTATGAAATAAGATGGTGTCGGCCTATGCTTAGGCATTTTATGGTACAAAAACTGATATGTATGGATGTTGATGATGATTACCTGTTATCTGCAAACTCGTATTATCATCCATCAGGGCCCCATTTTCCTGCTCTACACTCTCTGCGAAAGTTTCTGTCACCAATGTTGACGGCTCCACAAAAACCGCGTAGTTTTTACTCAGGACCGACTTCCTTAGTGAAGTCCTATCTTTCTTAGGCGAATATTTGTAAAGAATCGATGGCTCTCGTACTTTGTCCAGGTGTTTGTTAACCGCCTCCCGAGGAGCATGATCTTCAGCCTCTGTACTGCCTTCTTTACTTGAATCATCAAGCAAAATATCCAGTTGCATTGAAAAGCTTAGCTCTTCGCTCCGTTTAACTTTGAATTGCTTCGGGAATCTCGATACGAAGTTGCTTGCGGATCGCATATTCCCGGTCCTGGCAAAGATACTGCGTGAAATATTCGCCGCTTGCCGAGCTGAGTGCACATACGTATTACCATCGTTGCCCAAGATTGTGTGGGTAATGTTTTTCTGTCTCACGGGTTCTTCTTCACATATTTCGTTGACGAACAACTGGTCATCGTTGTCCCTTGGGTGGAAAATGCTGTTTATGCGGTTCACGATGGTGTAGAGAAGTTTGAGCCTCTTCAAGAGCTGATCGAAATTTGCTGCTTTGTTTGTGCGTACTTTTACGTCGTATCTCATTTCTTGTTCCGAGCTTAGTAGGTTGCTCACTATTTTACACTCGACTTGGACTGTAAAAGAGAAAAAAAAGATAAGTTTCTAGATTTTTCTTTTGTCGGCAAAAGGAAAATCTAGAAACTTACCGTCATTGTATAGTGGCTATGGTAGACGGAAAAACTAACAATGACAGAAAGTGGGTAAGTACTTATTATAATAGCGTCGAAAGAAAACTGCGCTAATATAATATTTTGCGTCATCATAAGTGACTAAAGGTTTTCTGCTTAAAATAATTATAAAATAATTATAACAAGTTTCTTCTAAAATCTCGCTACGACCGTAAAAAGTTTACGGTTGGACGATAGCAACGTGGCGGAAAATTCTAAATTTTCTGTTTTTTTAATTTTTCTGTACTTTATGACCAGAACACATAGTAATCGCCTGAATTATTGTTGTTCTGTTGTTTACAATAATGAAAAGAATACTGTGTTATTGCCGCGAACGAAAAGACGCTGAACAAAAATAGCTCAGTCTAGCTTCAAATTTAAAAAAATTGTGAAAATTTTTAATTACCGCCACGTCGCTATCGCCCAACCTTAAATCTTTAATCCTCACCTTTCTCCAAGTCTAACAAGAGGGGCGCCAGCTTGTCAAAGCACAGCAGCGCATCGGGCTCATGCACCCTGTATACCTCGAAGAAGTCTTCCATCACACAGCCGATGTCTATGACGGCGCGGACGGCCGCGCTGTCGTAACAGTTGGCTTCCATCAGACTTAGAAGCTTGTGGTGCATCATTTGTTTCGATTTCTGTGGACAGGAAGTGGTTTTCTTTATCAATATAAACTTATGCCTTTATTACTTCGATCAAGGATAAAACTAGATACAACATAGAACTCTGAAATGTGTCTGGAAAAATAGATGTCCAAATTGCCTTTGGGAGCTTATTTGCTCGTAGTCTATGCAATTAAAGTAAAACTGTACACTAATGCAATAAGGTTGACATTCGAATATTAGACGTATGGTCTAAATGATGTTTCGTATTGTTCTATTGCTGATATCATTTGTTTCTGTGGGGACAAGTTTTTGTTGTGATTTTATACGTAATGCGGATTCTATGGGATTTAGTTCGGTGCTTTATTACGCTATAACATAATAATGATAACGTTCGAATTTAATCGAATGAGTAAAACATGTATATCGTCCAGTGGCACATTTACACACATTAGATGGGTGAACTATCCACTGTAGCCGTGCATTGCCTTTGACTTGTTTTTAGATGAAGTAGGCTTGCTCAGCACCTAGGAATGTCATCCTCTCAGTTAAGTCGGTCTAGTCCACTATTTAGGCAGTACGCCCACGGTGACTTTTTGATTAGGAAACGCGCGACCGCTTCGATACTAACGCGCTTTAGTCGCATTTGCAACGTGCTACAAAAGCGATGCCAACGCGCTACTAATGCGCTACAGCATCGCAACTGTAGGTATCGATGCAAACGCGCGACCGTGTCGGATAACATCGGGAAGAGAACGGAGGAAGGGTGGCGCGCGAATCGCGTTTCGTATTTGCATCGCGACTGAATCGTGGTTACGGTAGGCGAGGGCACACAGCTAGCGACCGCTTCGCGACTGTATCGATACGAACGCGCGACAGCATCGGTACAAAAACTGTTAAGGCGCGGTGCATAGTGAATTAGCCCGCGCGCAAAGAAAAATGCACAAAATCGATTCCTGTATCAAATAGAATCAGAATCAAATGTTTTTATTCACTATGCCATAAATAAATTATTTACATTGAACGTCAAAATATTATCTAAAGTAAAAAAATAATATAAATCAGATACTTATTATTATCTAATACTAAGTATCTAGCAACTTTCTTTTCTCCAGCTTCACTAGCTCTGATCGTATACACTAAACAAATCGAAAATGTTCACATATCACACACTAGAATTAGGTGAGACCTATCTAACTTCTTTGGACAGTCGGGTAGATAAAAAGACGCCGTGGGCGAGGGCTCTTACTCACGCAATGCCCGCGAGGCGACCTAGAGAAAACCCATCGCTTGACCTTTATCGAGCATACGAGCTAAAGAAAATGGGCTCATTAAACGAGCGAGCAAAGCGAGAGAAGTTCTCAGAGTCTACTGGAACAATCCGGCGTTTGTATGTTTGTATGTATGAATGTTCGTTCGTTCGACGATAACTTGAGTAAATTTAGTCGGATCGTAATGAAATTTGGTAGGCGGGTAAATGAGACAAAGAAAATTTTTAAGTTCCAACATGAGCCAAGTCGGTCGAGGGGTTGCTGAGATAAGGGGTCGCGAGTTCACAGTTCGGGGCGAACCACTATAGGGTGCACTCTTAGTCGATAGCGGAACTTTAAGTAGGCTGTCTACTGATCAATACACACAACTTGTACTAGGTGGCGAAAAAAATAAAGTGAAAAAAATATCAGCTGTTCCATACAAAAGGTCGACTCAGTATTGCGCCAAATGTATGAAACAGTAGCAGCAGGCTGTCTACTGTCGCCACCTAGTACAAGTTGTTTGTATTGATCAGTAGACAGCCTACTTAAAGTTCCGCTATCGACTTAGAGTGCACAACGTACCTCAGCGAAGGCAGCGGGGTCCACGATCAGGAACACGCTGTCTCTGATCTCGTGTACCTCCTGGCTCCAGCAGTGCGTCATCAGCCGCGCGTGGTGACCCTCGGGCGACAGCATCACCGCCGGCACCAGGTGAGGGTCCAGCGCCTCCAGGCTGGCCAAGCCGCTGCGGAGCGTGAGGATCCCTGGAAGGTTTGAAAGTGACAGTGAAAAATACTTTATTACTTACTGAGAACACATAAAAATAAATAACAAGTAGGTAAGAAAAAGTAAGGTAATATTTTATAGATAGGTACTGAGCTAAGCTTTTGGCAAATGGTCTCATGCTCAGCTGTGTGCCGTATCGGTGACAAGACAAGTCACCGGACGGCGCTGATTTTCAGCATGCGCCATATACATGCTGCTACGATTATGTACTTAGAGATTATGGTCGCGCTAGCTAACCCTGCGATCGACGAGACACGATAGACGAAAACCACAATACACTAGTGGTTCACCCCGAACTGTGAACTCGCGACCCAAGTTAGTTTGCGTAACTTTGCTAACGCCATTCACGCAGGCGCGCGCGCGCTTTGCATATTATGTGTACAACCCCATATCCCGGCAACCCCTCGACCGATTTGGCTCATGTTCGAACTTAAAAATTATCTTTACCTCATACACCTGCCTACCAAACATGACGATCCGACTAAATTTACTCATGTTATCGTCGAACGAACATAAATACATACAAACACCGGATTGTTCCAGTAGACTCGGAGAACTTCGCTCGCTTTGCTCGCTCGTTCAATAAATTCTTTCATTTTAATTCAAATACTTACTATTCTGATCAGAAGAACACGACACAGCAAAAGTGCCGATTTGCAACAGCCTCTCATTGTACACATCAAAGTCCTTCACTAACAAACAATCTTCCACCGCATCGCCTTCCTTCTGCACACAAGGGCACGACCCTTTAGGGCCCTTACTAAAATGCTCCTTTAGTAAATCCACTTGGGAGACCGAATTACTAAAACAATGGACTAACAGAGCCAGTAAAGCTGTATTAGTGTTTGTTTCCAAGGCATAGAGGACATCCTTCAACACGTCAATGAGGACATTCACGTTGGAAGGCATTACGGGGAGCTTCAGGGACTCTTTGGTGACTTTGAATGCAGTGTTTAGGTCTCCTGTTATGAGTTCGCTCAGTAGGACTTTCGTTTCTCTTAGGACCTGTAAAGCAATAATGAGTTTCAGGTTGAGTACGAAGTTGTGCTATTGTCACTAGTACAAAAGACTCATACAACTTGATTGATAGGGTTATATAAGATTAGGGTTATCTAAGATTTCCCTCTTGCTTTCATATTACAATAAAAAATGGTAGTCTCTTTCCATATTCTAAAGATTTTTTTGGGACTAACTCCTTTACATCAAAATTTCAATCCAATAGGAAAGGAGCGAATCCTAGGTAAAACTAGGACCCAAAGTTATAATGATGAATAATGTTGTAATAATGACATTATTCATGCGATGTTGTATGAATCCTCACCATCATTTACATAGCACCTTACCTTTATTATGGTAATAAATGCTTTCTCATCTTCAAATAAAAGGCTTTGCCCAAGGTCTCAATTAGCGATTGCTGGACATGGCATATTACCTATTTACATCAAAAATGTTTTGGGCAGCATAATTGAGCTATATGCCAGTTATTAGGAGATACATACCACTTGACACCTCGCTTTGACAATGTGCTGGTCAGAGGGCAGGCAATACTTGCACAGGGTCATGGTGGACAGAAGCAGCTCATCCAGAGATATGTGCAGCTCACTGACTGTTTCAATAATCTGGAAATAACCATCGAGAATTTAAATTAAAGTTGTGAATAAGTTTTAAACTATGCAAGTAGGCAGACAAAAACACAGTGGTTGATTTATTTACAAATTAATAAAAGTTATGACAATAAATTATTTTAATAAATTTTCAATTAACTTGTTCAGTTTAGAATAAAGAAATTATTTATCATACTGGGTTTTTATAACGTTTAAAATGTCATACTAGGAATATGCAAAGATGTATTGTATGGCTTATTGTGGGATAAAAATTGTAATTTAAGGGTCAAGTCCTGGCTAAATAAAAAATGTTTAATAATAATTACACAATTAATCTTAGCATGTTTTCCTCTAGCATAGTAAAGTCATATTTTATGTAGGCTTGACAAATGTCAATAATCTTTATAAAGATTTTTATAAGGTTAAAAAATAATCAATAATCTTTGTTCAAAACCTTCCTTACTCACATCATCCTTCCAAGCTTCGTGGGCTTCTTCAGACTCTTTATAGTCAGTCCTGTAGACAACTGTAGACAGCTTGGCGAGGATCTCGAAGGCATGGTCGATCCAATTCACAAAGTACATGGGAGTTGCAAGAAGGGAGTCATCTGGATCCTCTCTGTTTTCACTTGTTGAGTCATTCCATTGATCAAGGATTTGGTCAATAGATTTTAGTCTGTTGACGCACCAATTTATCCGATCTGTTGTGCATCGTCTCGTATCCTGAAAATTTATAAATCAGGTTCAATTTATAGTTAGCAAAAGAAATCAGTTATAGCCACTACTTAGATGCTAATATCTTCAAGATGATGTCAGTTTTCAAGTTGTTTGAAATTTAAATTAACTTTTACTCATGATTGGTAAGGATAGAGATTATTACAGTTGTGGATTATTCTACAAACTTGACGGTAAGTCGGACATAATGTACATCCAATACCTGTAGCGATACTTGTTGGTGATATTCAATTTTGAAGACCTCAAACAAAGTCAAGACGCATTTCTTGATCTGACTACAACTCAGTGTAAATACATCCTTCAAAGCTTTCGTAGAGTCTCCGTCAGACTTCTGCGCATTCTCCAACTTCTTGCGAATGCTTATCACAAGCGGCCAGATGCTTGTGAATACAATGTCCTGAAAAAACACAGTTACTATAATTAATTAATGTATAAACTTTTGTTTCTGGTTCTCTTTTGGAAGAAAGGGATACTCACTGCGAAAACTTTTGTAGCTCTCTGAGCATCGTGCGGTATATCCCCAAATTCGATTATCACGTCGGTGTTCATTTTAATTTATAAAACTAGGTAATAAAGTTTTCTTGCAAAAGTAAAATAAGTAAACGGCGGAAATTTAAACGTTCACAGATTAAAGAAGCTAATATGACATGACGTTCATTTGACAGCTGATCAGTGTTGCCATTTTCTACTAGACTATTTCCTCATTGCTAAGGCCCCAGTGCACATTAGGCCAATATGAGCGAAGCAAATCACCACCAATGCCAACATACACATTGGTGTTGGCCCCATTGGCCCATGTTGAGCCAATGTGTACTGAGGCCTTTAGAATGAGGATATTCGCATGATTTTGATTGGCCGTTCTTTGGAGATTTGACAAGCTCGACATTTTGCACACTTTGCACATGTAAAGAGAGTGGGAGAGAGAATTTTACCGACTTACCGAATGAGCACGAACATGCTTTCGGGCACTATGAAAATCGATTTTGAAACGCGTTTGCATCACTTAAAAAAAAGTTTGTCTTTGTCTTTGTTGTGACATGTCATTCAACTAAGTAATCTGTGATTCATCTGTCAAAGTGTCAACCGTTCTCTTCGATTCGCCATTTTTCAGATTTATCCATTTTAGGAATTATTTTTAGACAAAGAGTATTCGAAAAGTACCGCAAAATGAGCGAATTAGTTTGGGGAATCAAGAACGGCGATATTGATCAAGTGAAAGACATCATAGAAAACAAGGTACGCTAATTTCACGTTCAACTACCGAGTGTTGTTTTTGTCTAGGGTAATTTCATTGGCAACTTGGCAAAAGAATTGAAGAGAAAGTATGTTTCTCATGGTAGCCTATTGTTTATATTATGGAATTAGCATTAAGGTGCATACTTTGTACGTTTTGCATGTCATAAAAGTAAATGTTTTTTCGTAGAAAATAGACGTGAACGCGCTCATAGACGGTAGAGTGCCTCTGCACTATGCGGCTGACTACGGACAGACAGCTGTGCTCAACTATTTGCTGGACAAAGGAGCTGATCCTAATGTGAGTTATCTCATTTATCTCTAAATGTAGACCAAAACTTTTAAAGTATTAAATACTGATAGTACATATCAACCCTGCGTTTCCTGTGAACTAAGCTGAAAAGAAAGTATACATGCTGGTTCAGCAAGTCCGCCCATACTAAACAAACATGTCCTTAGTATTTTTAATTCTGAGTTATTTATCACATCATCACCCAAATACTTTTGTGAGTGAATTTGTCACTATGTGATGTATAACTCATCTACGATAGATAGATAAAGGCATAAGAAATGGGTATAGTGACCACAAAGTTCACATACAGTGCATCATTAACAGCATGTTCAAAGGAATGTGACCATTATTAGTATTCCATTAGCATACTCTTGCTTATAAATTGTGTTTCCATTGTTTTCCAGATGAATGATAAACATGGCATATCTGTTATTCTTGCTGCTATTTGGGAGGGGCACACTGACTGTGTGAAGACACTGCTAAAAAATGTAAGTCATTAAAAGTTCTGTGTGATGTAACATAAAGCAAATTTTTACCTTCAACTGTGTGCTTATTCTGTAAAAAAACTGCACAGTTTCTAGTCCTCAAAACCGGTTTATTAGTAAAAAAATATTTAAAAAAATTGTCTATGTCGTTAAGAGCAAATAAAACGGTTTTGAAGACTAGCAATTGTGCAGTTTTTTTTGCAGATTAAGCACACAGGTGAAGATAAAGAATTGCGTTATGTTACATCCCACAGAACTTTTAATCCTACTAGTGGATATCCCACAAGTTCTTTTTAACATTGTGGGCTAACAATACAATGTGGAAAGTGGTATTACTCACATTGTCCTAGCCACTGGTGGACAGAATTATTTAAAAAGAAAGTAGTTTCATATTACAGATTTATGTATTTTGAATGGTTATTTTGGTAATTTTCATTTTACTCCTCTCCAGGGTGCCTCCAAAGACGGTAAAACCCCAGATGGAACCCCATATCTTGAAGCAGCTGAGAAGGACGAAATCAAGGAGTTGCTTACATAGAATTGACTAACTATTATACATCAAAATCGCTCACATGCATTATTTTTTTAAGGCTAATCATTCTGGGATTGCATATAAGTAATTGTCCCTTACATAGACTATTTTTACATGCATTTATTTAATGATTACAGCAGTTGTATAATTTTTTATACGTATGAAATATAAAAGAAGAAAAATTACGAATATTTATGTATTTTGATTGTGCGTCCATTTAGATTTAGTCTTATATCTTAAACTGAGGGCCTGTTCTATAAGTAGAAAGTAAATTATTTATGATAAGGTTTATTGTATTCTTTGAGGACAACACTTATGTAAGTTTTAATTTTATTGCTAAAATAATAAACATCTTTTAGACAAACTTTTGATGATTTTTATTCAACAAATAGAAAATAAATAGTTTTCTTACAAAACATTCCTTGTAACACGAAAGGCATCATACTGATTTGTATGTAAAAAGATTGGCTTATCAACTTCATCTGAACTTAAATATCTATAAGCAAATACTTAACAAAACTCACATTCACTGCCGGTTTCTGAATTGAGAAATTCGCTAAACAAATGGGTAAGTATCATCCTGTCTCTGCAGATTTCTCACAAAAGAGCGTGACAGAATGATTGTAAAGTATTTGCTTAGCAAAATTCTCAATTCAGAAACTGGGCCTCATACTTTACTTAACAAATTATATAACACAATACAAATACATTGAATAACACTGAAAAAGCTTGTTGATCATTAAACTATAGTGTAACAGCATCTCTGATCATAGCTTCAATAATTTAATATCACATCACACACTACAAAAGTTTGGTATAAAATACTTTATAACTTGCTCAGTTCTTTTACTTGAACTAAACATATTGTAAATAAATATGCTAAAGATCTCCTCCTCCCGTAGTATATTTCTTATACTTATTCTTGGCTGGAGGGCAGTAACAGGCATTCCTCTGTGCGTCCAAGTAAGACTTACAACCCAGCGTTAGTGTACCGGTGAACAGAAGTTTTGCTGCTCCTTTGCAACCTGTAAGAAAATAATTCAGAAGTTATTATAAGTTTTGCACTGTGTTGTTTAAAATAAACCAACAAATAGCTTAGACTGAAATCCTTGATTAACAATAACCAAATCAATGAATATATAATTTGATACATTAAAAGACAACCCAGAATTTATAAATGCTTCGGCATCACCCATCACATCTTCCTAATAATATAATTCTTATTGTCCTTAAAAGAAGTAAGTATTAACCAATGAATTACCTTTTATTATGGTTTCTTTAGCAACACTAACTGACTTATATGAATCACAGTAGTTGTACAGACACCTCTTGAAGTCCAAGTCGCAGACTTCTTTGCCGCTGTTGCAGGTGTCGTAACAAATGTCGTGGGAATCGCAACATTTCGTCATCTCTTCCAGGGGCAAGTATTCTGACGAAATTTCAAACCCTAAAGATCCACAACCGTTAGACTTTGGTACGTGGTTTCTGTCGCGTACTGGCCTTTGCCCTGAAATTAAAAATACACTGGTGAAAACTAGTGAAAAATCTTTAACAACAGAAATTGGCAGATAAAAGGTAGACCATAACAAACCTTCAGGACATGAGTATATGCACTCTTCTTCTACAGCTGCATCAAAGACATCATGAAGCGAACGGAACTTTTCAGCTACTGTTATGACATTCTGAAAAACGTCTCCGAACACTGATTCAGCGGATAATACAGCGTCTTTCAAGTTTCGTAACATACTAGACCCAAAACCAGTGTACGCATAGGCTACAAAGGTTAGGGCGTAGATAAATATTTTCTTGTAGGGTATTTCCATGGTAATTTATTTGACCGGCACAAATAACATCATTCGCCTAATTCAATCCTTAGTTTTATTGGGCTTATACCAAACAGACACGTATTTTCTCAGCTCTTAATTTTTCAAAATCTTGGATGATGGCCAAACAAAAATAAAACCAATCACAGAATAGATGGAAGATTAACTGTCAAAAGTGTCAAATACTCTGTCAATACAACAATGATTTTGAAACGCATTTTTGGGCATAGACAAACTAATAGCATAGAGTTTTTATATGGCAACATTTTGTCTATATCCGGTGGCCATATTGTTTTAAAAAAGCAGCCTTTTCCGTTCTATTGTCGTGAAAAATGACGGGCTTTAGTAATAAGGTGAGGAAAAAATCACGAAAAGAGCCTGAAAACTGTCCAATATCTCAATAATTATGCGCGTGGACCTTCCAGTGTTATGTCCTGTTTGATTCGTGCATTAATTTCGCGTGTGGAACCAAAATTTTGGACCAGCATTTCATACACGTGTTTAGATTCCACTCTCACGTCTTGAATAGTGTTTGTAATTAAATTCCCATGTATTTTATCACCACAGTGCTATTATCGTCGTCTAACACGCCTTATAACTTGTTCCTTTTCTTGTGTTACCATTAGAACCATGTCCGATCCTACCATAAAGTGAGGTTATGCGGCACGTCATACTAACGGCTACTTGGTGTTTCAGGCCATCATCATCGATGGCCGTGGCCATCTCCTCGGCCGATTGGCCGCAGTGATCGCCAAGGTCCTGCTCGAGGGAAACAAAGTCGTCGTGGTGCGAAGTGAACAACTGAACATTTCAGGAAACTTCTTCAGGTATGTACCATGCTCAATATTCAATAACTCTCCAGCGTGGTATTTTCCCTTTATAAATTTCGCTCTTACTTTTGAAATGATGTTTTCTTTTGGGTAATTTGCGACTGAATGTCACAAACACATGTTGTTATATTTATATTTTGTCTGATCAACTCAATTTACATTTTACACTTTTTCCCCTTTCTACCATCATAGCTAATGAAGTGTTATTATTTCAGGAACAAGTTGAAGTTCATGTCATTCCTCCGCAAGCGGTGCAATGTCAACCCGGCCCGCGGTCCCTTCCACTTCAGAGCCCCTTCCAAGATTCTGTGGAAGACTGTCAGAGGTATGTGTACCACTTATTCAGTTTTAGACACGTTTCCTAACTTAGGCATGTTGCAGATATTTTTTGATGCTAACTGCAACAACTACAACTTGATGATTATTATCAACTATTACCTACATTATTTGACTGCCAAATGATACCAAAACTATTATGAAGCCTCTAACACCCACCCACTTACCCCAAACTCTTACCACCCTAGTGTAACATTTGCTTGTAACGGTTCCAGGCATGATCCCCCACAAGACGGAGCGTGGAAAGGACGCGCTAAGGAGACTGCGCGCGTATGACGGCTGCCCACCGCCCTATGACAACCGTCGGCGAGTGGTGGTGCCCGCTGCACTCCGCGTCTTCTGCCTGAAGCCCGGCCGCAAGGTTCGTCTATCAAATTACTTACAAATTGTTTAGGTATTCATGGTACGGTCGGCCACAGTCACAGATACCCCATGGCAGCTCTTACTGCGCGTGGCATAAGGGCGCCAATCGAACAAAAAGGGGTATATTTGGTTGAGGCCGGCTGTACCTAGCTTCTAAGGTGGTTTATGAGTGTACTAAATGTCTGATTCAAGTGAAGGTAGTGCCGCCTAAGAAAAAAAATCTTTGATCTTTAGTAGCTCTGTGTAAAAAGAGATCATACAATAATATTATCTTAACTCTGTAGGGAAGATCTTTTTACGTAAGGCCAAGAATCTAGGATTAGAAAACTTTTTGTTATTTTGCGGTATCCAAATCCAAAACACTTGTTATGAAAATAAACTTCCCCCCCCCCTTCACGTCTTAAATGATAGACAATTTAAAAAAGCATTTTATTCTATCAATAACTGTAACAACATTTCATTCTTCCATAATAATGATAAAAATATGGTTTTCCTAAACTTCTAATTTTATTATATTTTACGAATTTATTTTTCTCGCAATAGTATACATTGCACACTGGCATCCTTCCTAGCCTTCCCAAGTCTCTTCAATGATGTTTCATAAAGGGTAATTTGCGACTGAAAGCCTCACAGCTTGTGTTGTTAACTTTTGTTTATGCTGAGAATACTTCTATTCCACCGTTCTTGCACTGTTGAATTTCCAATGGCTCATATCTGTGTCTCTCATTTCAGTACTGTCACGTTGGCCGCCTGTCGCACGAGGTTGGCTGGAAGTACAACGAGGTTGTCCGCAAACTCGAGGACAAGAGGAAGTTCAAGGCTGTCCACAAAGTCGCGTTCGAGAGGAAACTCAAGGTAAATGGAGCTGTCTTACCTCAAATTAGATATCGAGAAACTTACTGCCTGTTTCTGATTTGAGAAATTCGCTAAGCAAATGGGTAAGTATCGTCCTGTCTCTGCAGATTTCTCACAAAAGAGCGTGACCGAACGATAGTTAAGTATTTGCTTAGCAAAATTCTCAGTTCAGAAACCGGGCCTTTGGACATCTTTTAGATTCACTAAAGTCAGTTTTTTTCGAAGAAATTCGTAATATTCGGTCAGTCTTCGAAATAAACTACTATTTGTGTGGTTGGAGTGACTGCACAGATGTAAAGCCTGAAACTGTTCTTTATTGAAAATCCTAATACTAGCCAATACAAACCAGAGTATGTGAATTAGATCCTCTTGATTTCACTGATTTTACAATGCTGCTGCAATGTTCAATTGCTCAGGGAAGTTTCAGTATTTATCAATCATCTGTAAATATCACATCCGCCTATAAAACATTGAATGTTATGATGATCATTTAACTTACCTACATTATTTGAGGTTTATGAAAAGAAAACTATTACAACTGATGCAAAATCTGTCCCCCTCTAACTAAGAAACTAGTGCTGGATAAAATTGTAATATTATTGTTTTATTTATTGCAGAAACTCACCAAGGACGCCGGCCTGAAGGTGGCAAAGGCGACCGCCCCATTCACCACCACTATCCAATCCTATGGATACAACTAGGATTAAGAATTTTACAAAAATAAACCTTTGGTTGCCCATTTCGTACGTTTTACTTTATCGTCCTCGAATATCCAAAATTCACACGCATTAACTTCTAGTTGAATAATTTCAATAATTTTTTATAATAGGGATTTTTCCAAGTGTCAAATTTGACAGCGATTCGCGAATTATCGCGCAACTAAATCTGTGGTTTGTATGGAAACCACAGATTAATAGACTGATTTTGACAGTTATAAGGGCTATTTTTGATGCCTGGAAAAAACCCCATTAGTAGTTTGTAGTGTTGCCGCTCGATAGTTCAAGAAAACACGATAGTATCGATGTCTCTTCTACTGCAATACTATCGATAGTTTCGTCGCTGCAAACCAATGAACTATAGTTTTGTACGATCGATAGTCAGAGCAATACTATTGATAGTTCATTGGTTTGCATTGACGAAACTATCGATAGTATTGCTGTTTACCGATAGTATTGCCCGTAGAAGAGACATCGATACTATCGAAGGGGTACATGTTTTTGGGGTCGAACAATCGATTGCAAAACTATCGATTTTTCGGCAACACTAGTAGTTTGTATCTTGGACTACAGGGTGTTTCGGAAGGGTCCTGTAACACGAAAGGGGTTCGCTTCTCCACAGGCTTCTCTCATCAATACAAGCAAAATATTTTAGGGCTAATAAGTGCGAAAAAAATTCCAGCTATTCCATACTGAAATGAAGAAACCTATTTCCTTTCGTACGTTGTTTTGGAGTGTACCGTAAAATCAGGGCCTCAAAGTAACGCAGTTGTGTCTCGTTATGTTCCGAGTTGTTGTCTGCCCTTGTAATGTTTATTTTTTTCTAGTAAGTAGGTACAGGTAGCGTCACGAGTTATGAGCGCTCGACGAAACTGGTGGGGATGTCTGCGCAAGTGTGTACAATCGCGCGCAAAATGTCGAATATCCACGCGGGATCTAAGACTGACGCTGAGCTGAACTATAGTTGAGTGAGATACTATAAAAATCGGAGAAACTGACTAAACTTAGAGATTGAAAGTATTCTTTGCGGATTTTGCACTTGTTATATTTTAAATAGTTTTCTATACAATTATTTTAACGGACATTACGATAAAATGGGTGTACACACGACAGCACATAGACGAACCAGGTTACTAAGTAATAATCCACCTAGGTAGGTACCGACCAAGAAAAAACCTACGCCACGGATTGACGTCACAGGATTCCAATTTACGGGTCCCATTTAGTGCTTCAGTGGTCTCGATCAGATAACGGCTTCACGCGCGGAGACAAATCTGCGGCTGCAGCTGGGGCCCGACGATAACACGTCCCCTCGGTTGTAGCGCGACCGACAGGGGTTGATACTTGCCAGAAAATTATGTTCACACACCGCGGTGTTGAAAGGTAGGCAGGACTACCTAATTTTATATTGATTTAACGGTTTCACTTCTTACTTTTATTAACGTTGGGGTTGCCGACATCGATCGGAGGTGGAAACTTTAACCCTAACCCTCCGGACTCGTGGTCCCCCTGTGGTAATATAGATCCCACATTAAATTGAACTCTTGCCTCGGTTTACCAACCAATATACCTTAAGTAGGTTCCTCATCCTCATAGGATGGCAAGTAACTAACTTCATGAGGTTTTATTATAGGAAAGGAGGAAGATACACCTACCGAATAAGTTTTTCGCTGGTAGGTAAGTTTCTTTAAGTTGGGTTTGGAAAGGTGTTTTGGTCACGGTAGGTCACCTAAGTAGAAGGCTGTGCCTAAGTACATCAGTTTCTTTCACCACAAAATAGGCCAAAAAATAGTTGGCAATCCCTTTCCAATATTTGAACGCCCACGCGAATTACGAGGAAAGTATCATAGAAATTGTTGCGTAGGTCGGCGAAATTGAAAATGCATTGTAGCGCCTAATAGGCGTTCAACCCTTACAGCTCGAGCGGGGCGTATAAAAGCAGCCTCGATCGCTCCCAGCGGCAGTACCTACGGAAGCGAGCTTCCACAGTCTACATCTCTAGACATCGCGAAGGGAACAATCTCACCACAAAGACTAAGCGTGACTATGCATAACTGGCGCTTACTGCTTCTTGCGTGTCTCGCGGCTTTTCAACCGATCGCTTCGTTCACCGAGCGCAGTCTCGTTGATGGCCGACAGCAGTGCTCCCAACAAGGTCTGCGCGACACCAGGCTCTCCATCTATGGAACCAATCGGCACGCCAAACCGACTGAAGAACGTCGCCTGAACTACCGGGACACTCGTGTGTCTAGTGGAGATCGTCGCTATGAAGTAAGGGACGGTAACTCTGTACTCGCAACATCTGAAAGGCGCGCGGACTTGAGGGCACGTGAAGAAACTCGTCTTGAACGCTCTGCCGGAATCGCTCCAGTCCAATATCGAACAAGGGACATCCGCGACAGGTCCGACAACCGCCTGGCTCGTTCTGTTGACGACTGGCGAAACTCGCTGAGGGATACCGACAGACTCCAGCGGAGCAGAGATATTTCCCGGGAACGGTTGGTGCGAGACTCGCGGGACAAACAGAATGATCGCCAGCAGCGGGAGGCATCCTCCGACAGACTCATCGAGCGCAGAACCATCCGTGACGACACCCAACGCTCCCGACTTTCGGTCGATGCTCGACGTGACTCGCGACGAAATGGAGACTTCCTTCGAGACTCCCGTCATTCGGAATCTCGCTCCGAGCTCCACCGTTCAAGAGACGAGGTAGCACGCATGGAGCCGGCCAGGCAGCGTGAGGAAACCCGCGTCTCAATGGAGCGAGCTCGACAAATGGATCGGGCGATCGGCTCACGACGCAATGCGCGACTTCAGCACCGGGAGCGGGCGCTGGGCAGGCTCGCGAGAGATGAAGCGGAGAGGCGTTCATCATCGTTAAACTCCCGCACCTCTAACGTGTTGGACAATGAAAACCGCAGAGTAGACTCTCGCGACCGCTTCGCTGTCGATCGCCGAGACGTCCGTCGTGTCAGAGACAGTCGTGTTCGAGACTCCAGGGACGAGAGGAACTCTGCTCGACGTGAAGACCAAGACAAGTCTGAGCGGTCCACTTTACGCCAATCAAGAGACTTGGAAAGGCGCACAACAGAACGTTTCGCGGAACTGCGTTCTAGGGACATTGCTCGCTCTAGGAACTTAGAAACCAGGACGTCGGAACTCCAACGTTCAAGGGACTTGGAAAAGCGCTCGACAGAGAGGTCCTCCGATGTCCGTGGTGCAATAGACTTGGAAAGACGATCCAATGAGAGGTCTCGTGATCTTGTACGCTCAAGTGATGCGGAAAGACGCACCTTAGAGCGATCCACTGAATTCCGATCAAGAGACGTTGCTCGCGCTAGGAGCTTAGAAGAAAGATATTCGGTGCCACAACGAGCAAAGGAGTTGGAGAGCCTTTCGACCGAAAGGTCCTCTGACCTTCGTCGTTCACGAGACTTGGAAAGGCGGTCTAATGAGAGATCCACCGAGACACGTCGGGCCAGAGACTTCGCTCGCTCTAGGAGTTTAGAAACCAGGTTTTCCCCTCTGGAAAAGCGTTCCAGTGAGAGATCCTCAGAGCTTAGACGTACGATTGACGTAGACAGGCGTTCTACTGACGGGTCCACTGAGCTACGACGATCCAGGGACTTGGCTCGCTCTCGGAGCCTAGAAACCAGGTCTGCCAGGACCGGAAGGGCCACGGCTGAACGACGAGAGTCCCGAAGCCTTCATAGGCAAGTTATGGAGAGACAGGACACACGTCGAAGCTACGACCAGGAATCCCGGGTCCAAACCCGTGCTGAGCGACGTTCTGATCTCTCAAGGAGAACCAATGAAATGGAAAACCGAAGAATAGTTGACTTCAGATCTGAGCACTTTAGCGGTTTGGAGTCCCGAAGAAACGTGGGAGATATCCGAACTCGAGATCGCGAAGTCAGGAACACTGTGCTCGATACCCGACGAGTCGAATCGAGAAGAATGAATGGAAGAGAATCGGAGCGACGTGACTTCCGCAATATTGAGTCAAGCCGACGCTCTTTTGAATCAATAAACATCAGGCTTAACGAAGCAAGGAACATCAGAGACCTGGCTCTCGAACGCGATGCCATCGTCTCACTAACTCGAGCCAATGTCGATGCTAGCCGAAACCGAAATGCTTGGAGGTCCGTCCGTGAGAAACCACAGATTGAAGCACAAAGCTTCTTGATCAACTGGCAGTACCTATTGTACACTGTACAAGCGATCTACCTCGCCAGTTTCTTGGTGAAAATGCTTGGCGAAAATGGGTCTTCTGAGAAGAAAATCAGGTAAATTCACTCTTGTTACCAATTTATTGTCAAAAGATGATTTTTGTTGGAAAATTTATCTTATTATACCTAATATAGAAAAACAACAATCATCTTTTGATAGTGACATCATGACATGATAACGGAAAAGACTGCAGATTTTTGCTGATAGCCCAGCAGAACTAAACACATGTTACATTAAAAAAACCACGAAATGAAAGAGACTCACGTAATAATCAATCGTTTCTTTTCTAGGTCCCATGGCCTCTGGATGTCAGCGCAGAAACTCCTCAAGTTGGAATAAGATTGCAACTTTACTTTTCTCCACCTATTTATCGCTGTCTTCGACGTTTTGTAACCATTTAGCACCTGTCCTGAACTAGAGTAAATGTGATGTGAAAGTTATTGTTGTAGAATTAGATTGTAGAACAATAATAAAATATTATATTGGTGTTATTAATTGTTTCCATTCAAAAGTATTCCTTCAACTATTCATAGAGCGAAATATTTTAGAAAAATGGTACTCCACATAAAATGGAAATTATAATTTATTTGTTACACTTACATTTACTTACACGGATTCATATTGAGCTACATAATAAATTCTTACATCATACAATCTAGGAGGGCACCTACAAGTCTATGTCACTTTTCTTCTTCTGCTGTCCTTCGTACCAGGCCTTGGAGATCATCCGCTTCATTTCATCGTCTCCTGTTTCATACCTGGAACATTAGAACAGAAACCATATTAATACACTATCTAATTAAGGCACAATTTCGCTAATAGGCTTTTATTGGGGGTATCTCTCGGGATCGGCCACTGTGGCACGAAATATTGAATGGACAAAGCAATTTATTTTAATATCTGCGTAAAATGTATAACAAATATCTATGTACATTGCTTCAGAGTCAAAAATATAGAATTCGCCTTATTCCCATGCCCAGCAGAATCCATCCATCGAGAACTAAAGGCAGGCCACTGAAAAGCGACCGCACAGGACAAAGACAAAGAAAGGATCACAACAGGAAAGGATCAGAAAGAAAGGAATCAGTGCAATAGCTTAAAACCGTGTACCTTTTCATCAGGGAAGTCGGTTATTTTTTTAATTTGGTTAATTTTGTATTATTTGTAGCGTCGGTCATAATATCTGTCCATCTAGCCCCTAGCAAAATAGAGCAAACAAAAAGCAACACTCACATGTTCTTCATAAGGCTCATGATGGACTCTTGCGGGTCTTTCTTCTCCATGTCCATATCGTCAGGCTTGAAGCGGTTGCTGCGTTGATCGTCAAACTTCTTCTCTATCTCCGTCATGTGGGACCATTTGATGTTTGGAAGGGCTTTAGCGAGGAATATTACCACCATGTCTGAAAGAATGGAAAATTGTACCTAATTATTATAAGTTTGTATTAGAAAATTCCTCTCTCAGTGCCCAATACATGCTTGTTACGGATTTTGGAAAATCTTTATTAACTTCTTTCGTTTATTTTGTTCACATTCTATTGTATCTATGATTGGGTCCCCTCTTAACTTTTTTTCTTCGGGTAGACGTGAAGAAAATAGGCTGTATTTGTGATAGATGGACATTGGACATACAGAAATACATTTAAAAAGTGCACAAAAGTGATATACACGCATCAGCTTAAAGCTGAACAGTCTCAAATCGATCAACATACCCTCCACTATCATCCCATATTTACAGAAAGCCACGATTCTTAATACTTGCCGGATCGTAAGAAAATGTATTTCTACTGCTTAGGCCCGTGCTATTTATTAAAACCTTTTTGTGTATAAAAAGAGAAAAGCAAATGTAAAAACCAATAATAATAATAACAGACAGAATGACTCTTTGGGAAATGTTTTTGCATTGGAATTACACAAAAATAACTCACCTGTCTTCTGCTTCCAATGGCTGTCTGCAATGCTAATAGGATCAAGCAGTTTGTTGATCACCAGCAAATAGTCTTTCCCGTCCAGATTGTCCACGTGCAGCTCCATAGAACGCTCCGTGAGCTTGCAGTACACCTGCTCCTTTGGCACCGTTTGGACATCCTTCAGTGTAACAAATACCTTGACGTATTTGTCCGATTGGTCCCAGCCTGAAAAAGGTGAATAAGTATTAGAGATATTGGATAAGCCTGGATCGTGCTGGATCGCCCGTTGTGGACCCTGCTACTTATAATTCTTAGAATCCACAAGAACATTATGTCTTGCCACCAAAACAGAGTGTTCAATGAGTGGGTACTGTAACGAGGTAACCTCTTTAGGAGTACTGGTCTATTAGGAAATACAAATATAGAACGAAAGCGACAAGCGTAGACGTCTTTGTTGGCAAATCTATAGTCTATAGGAAGGACCCAAGATGGCAATGATGAAAAAAGAAATATAAACACATCAAGAAAAGTAGTCAGTGTTTTGTATTAAAGGAATAGTAGGTTCCCCAGTACTTACCATATCCATTTAACTTTATCTGGTATCTCTTATCACTTGACGCCGCCGCTGTGGCGGTGGTAGCAGTGGCCTTAGGGATAGCACCGGTCTTCTCGCTGTCCTTTAGCCGGATGTATTCGGACTCGAGCTTTCGTACTTCTATGCTCAGAGAGTCTTGAACACGCTTCCGTGTTGCCTGCTTCAAGAGCGCGTCGAGCTCGTCTATGTCGGCACGCAACTGTTGAGGAAAACCAGTTGAATAGATGGAAACTAAATAGAAAACCTGGCGTTTACTTGCAACCCCAACAGGTCGGGGTAGTTCAATGATAACTTCACGACTGTGCTAGTACTGTTGTAGGTAACCCAGCTAGCACAAAGAACACAAACAAAAGAATGAAATAGGTTCTTCAGTAACAAAAAAAACAAGAACTTACCTCCTTCAGTTTGATCTCCGACATCGTGGTCGGCAAAGGTTGTTTACTTTTCCCAAGTGCTTTGTGAAGATTCCCAAGATATATTGGTATTTGAAACTACCAGTGATAAAGAGCAGCAATTCAGCAGTGAAATGTACACGATAATTCACGATACAAATAATATTATCAGAAATTACACCAAATAAATCCGGAAGAACCGAGTTTTTATCACTTTTTTCATGCACTTTTTATTTTTTGTTTGACGTTTAACACAGATTAGTTCTTTATCACTGGTGATAAAGAGCAGCAATTCAGCAGTGAAATGTACACGATAATTCACGATACAAATAATATTATCAGAAATTACACCAAATAAATCCGGAAGAACCGATTTTTTCTCACTTTTTTCATGCACTTTTTATTTTTTGTTTGACGTTTAACACAGATTAGTTCACACTTTTTTCTTAGTGTTGCCAGTGGCAATTTCAATGCAATGGACATATTTCTTTCTTTATGGAACGCGCGTTGAGGAGTTTCGGAAGGACTAGAAAACAAAACACCGTCTCGCTTTCAACTTGGTGAATTTGTAGCTTTCAGCAGCTGGCGTAAGCACAAATTGAATCGTCATATCGAGTATTATGCCTTCCTTCCCTCTGCAAGCGAACTGTAAGACTGGGTTAGAGCGTACGGGTTTATAACTCTAGCTATCTGTCTTTTGTTTGAGATGGCTAGAGTTAGGTATAATTTAATTATGTCTATGGCTATAATCTAACACAATCTTATGCTACACTCTTGCTGTATCGTATCGAGCACTACCTTTTCGATATAACGGCAGATCAGCAAAAGCTCGTGGTGGCTCTTTTATGTATTTAGTTCTAGTTCCAGGGTCCAAATCCAAATTTCAATAGGTGTTCTGCGGTCCAGATGCCTCCGAGCGCCACTTTGTATGCCAAAGTAACCACATATATATTAGAAAGGGCTAAGTAGCAGGGTAGCGCAAGTGACAGGGCGGTCATGCATGAGGGTCAAATCATAAAAATAACACAACATTTCACTTTCAAAGATAAATTTATTTTGCACTTTTACAAGCAGGATATTCTAACACTAGAAGTCTGCAGCATTTGCAAGGACTGAGGTAGGGGCCTTCGGTCACTGCACGCGAGAGATTATACATGGCCATGACAAAATATGCAGCTTATTTGGGCTTCAAAGTAATGTCTCTAAGGTTTATAGCCTGGTGTATACACGGTGGACTAAAAGGATTATAACGCTCTGTAACTTTACCAACCAATTTTGTTTTATCCATGACTTTTGGAACACCCTGTAATATATAATTTCAAAAAGCATTGCTCAGACCTAAGTTCTGCCACATAATTTCGTCTTGGTGTAAACGACCACCATCTATAGAGCGACCGTATTTAGCCGCGAACGTCCCAAAATCTGAGATGATTAGTAGCAAATAATACAAAATTGTCTAGTTAAAAAGTAGAACGAGGAATGATAAACATAATTTAACAATACGTAAAGGTTCTATTCACAAAACCAGCTGGCACCGAGGTGCTCCAACGATTTTGCCTTGTTCATATGTCTCTTGTACGGTCGCCCAGTCACAGATACCGCATGGCAGCCCTTACCGCGCGCGGCTTAAGGGCGCCAATCGAACAAAAAGGGGCATCCTAGCGTGTGGTACGTAGCATAGAGGTAAAAGGTGTATTCAGTTCTTGCGGTGGGCGCGGTTGCGACGCATATTGGTCTGGCACTGTGGGCAATACCATTTGCCCTTCGGTGGCGCGGTGATGCCGACGCACGGGTAGTGGAACCATTCGTAGGGACACTGAAAAGTAAAACATAATATTGTTTAGTTGTAATTATTATTAACACACAATGCTTAGACAAAGCGTGCAATGAAAGGCAGGTGGCGAGCAGAAGGCAGGTTATGCCCACTCAAGCCCAATTTCACAAACCACCCCTAATTTTATAAAAACCTTTTAACCTTTGTGAGTTGAGTTCGTATGGTCCTTCATCCATGACCACTAGACATGCAGAGGTGAAGATATTTTGCGTTAAAAGGTTTTTTAAAATTAGGGTTGGTTGGTGAAAATGGGCATCAGTAAACTTCGTATCACCTAAGGCCCGCATAATGAGTTTCCCATTGAGCAGAATTCTCCATTGAGTTCTATCACTCGCGATTATCAGTGAGAGAACGATCGTCACGGCGAACGCATATTCTCTCCTTGATTAAGACGTCCGGACGAGGTCGAAACATGTCGGCTTTCCCGACAATAATAAAATTAAGTGAATCCGTTATCAATACAAAACTTTTTGTAAATAATTTAGGCTAATTTTAGTTTTATTTTAAATAATTTTTTGTTTAATTAAGTTAATTAGATTATTAATAACTACTTAAATATATTATTATTATCCCATAAAAAACTCGCGATTCCGATCAGCTTGTTCAGATGCCCTCCCATTACTAGTCATGAACACTTCCCTCTCCAGACTACCTTTTTTATTATAGTGGCTCTTTTACCGACAGCTTAGGTCATGAAAAGGGCACACTAAGTCCAACAAACGATCGAAACCGAGTGCCGGGACCTATGTGCGGTAGGTCTTGCCGCCTAGTCATGAACAGAAAGAAATGAAAGCCACGCCGCGGAAGCGTAATGGGATACACTAACTTCTTTGGCGCTACAACCCTTTGTGGGTCTTGGCCTCCGCCACAGTAGATTTCCACTTCTCTCTAACCCTTGCCTCTTTTCGCTAGTTGGTGTATTTGCCCATCTTTCTTAGGTCTTCTTCGATGCAGTCAATCCAGCGGGATACAAGAGAAGAGAAAGAGAGAAGGATATAATACTCACATCCTGATTATCGCAGGCCACCATGTCTCCATAGGAGACTTGGTTGCAGATGCAGTACCTCGGTTCGTTAGGGTCATAGGTCCACTCTTCTTCCATCGGCTCCTCGATGGCCACATTGCCAACCACCGTGTTCATGCCGCTGGAATGATACGAATAAGTTAGTAACCTCCACATAAAATCCACCATGTTTTCACAGTCTTATAAAACTAAAACCAAATGAGCCATCCAAGAAAATAGACGCTTCTGATTGGTCAATTCCATCCGAGCCAGAGACAAGCATGCAAAAATGGAAAAGCTTGGTTGAAATCGACCAATCAGAAGCGTCTATTTTCTTGGATGGCTCATTTCGTTTTCTTTACTTTGACTGTGAAAACCCGGCTTTAGGCGAGACGAGAGGTGTGTTTTCGTCACGGGTCGGAATTTTGCGGACCTGACTGACGTAGTAAAATAAAGCAAGATGCTTTACGTAGTGAAATAAAGCAAGATGCTTTACATCAAGGCTGCTCAACCTTTTTAACAGTCGGGCGAAACTGTGGATTCGGATTTCACGATGGGCCACTGACAATACCTATTTCAGTTGCTCTCAGGACATACGAAATGGTGCGATTTTCAAAACTTACTTGCGTGGGCCATTTAAAATTCTTTCGCAGGCCACAGCGTGGCCCGCGGGCCTGGGGTTGAGCACCCTTGCTTTGCGTAGTAAAATAAAGCATGATGCTTTACGAAGTGAAATAAAGCAAGATGCTTTACGTAGTGAATAAAGCAAGATGCTTTACGTAGTGAAATAAAGCAAGATGCTTTACGAAGTGAAATAAAGCAAGATGCTTTATGTGGTGAAATAAAGCAAGATGCTTTACGTAGTGAAATTAGGCAAGATGCTTTACGAGGTGAAATAAAGCAAGGTGCTTTATGTAGTGAAATAAAGCAAGATGCTTTACAGAGTGAAATAAAGCAAGATGCTTTACGTAGTGAAATAAAGCAAGATGCTTTACGAAGTGAAATAAAGCTAGGTGCTTTTCGTAGTGAGATAAAGCAAGATGCTTTATGGAGTGAAACAAAGCAAGATGGTTTACGTAGTGAAATAAAGCAAGATGCTTTACGTAGTGAAATAAATTGTATTTATCCGCCTACCAAATTTCGTAACGATCAGACCAAATTTACTCAAGTTATCGTCGAACGTTCATACATACATACAAACGCAGGATTGATCCAGTAGACTCGCTTCTCGCTTCGCTGGCTCGTTCAATAATAAAATTGATACATTAATGATACTTACACAACAGTGGGCGAGGAAGAGCGACTGGGTACAGCCGCGGCCACTTGCTGCGCGTGCGTCGACATACCGGCCGCCGCACTGTAGCTGCTCTTTCTGTAACCAAATAGGTGCTGATAAAGAGCTTATACACCGTGGATTTTTAGTGGTTTTAAAGCCGAAGGTATTTAGTTGCACTCGTGATTCTGAGCCAAATTCCAAAATTTTACTTCAAAACGAGCGAAAAAAAAAACACTTCCCAATACAAACGGCTATCGCCAATCGACACCATTTGTATGGAGAAGGGAATTTTTTTTTTCGCGCGTTTTGGAATGAAATTTTGTAATTTGGCTCAGAATCACCAGTGCAACAAAATACCTTCGGCTTTAAAACCACTAAAATTCCACGGTGTATATCCCTGCTGAATCTCGGTAAAGGGGCCAATATAATAGGGGTAAATCTGTGTAGAAAACAAGGGACATGCTGAATCTAAGTTTAGTAGAGATACTGGATCGTGGTCTTTGTTTCCTACGACTGACGCCTCCAATAGTAACACTGTGACGGTTGGTTGAGAATGTAGAAGCATCCACACATACAAGATTGGCGAGGAATTGACTACTTGGACACTACTTATTTACAGTCAGCCTAGGATACCCCTTATTTAGTGTAGAACAGTAGCAGCGACCCCTGCTCATGGGATGTGACTTCCCATTGCGTAACCGTGCCGTGTGATGAAAGTAAATCCAACAGCTACATCATAAATGTGTGACTAATTGGGAACAAACATATCGTGGTTATTACTCTATCAAATTCATGGCTGGCTATCATCCTATCGAATGTGTACTCACTTCTGTTTATTATGTCGTTTATTGGAAGAGCTGCTGCTATGCCCGTGAACGGTGGTGTGGTGTCCGTGCAATGATGAGCTCTGGCTATGGCTCGACGGTAGCCCGTGACCTGGGAACCAAAAACATTGGATGTTACAGACCGGACAGACCTCACAAAGACAAGAACGGTCAGTCGTCCACATGCGAAGGGGTGTGGTTTACTTGAGGTACAACCCGAAGAGACGATGGAGTATCTCTTGACAGAAGAGGGTGATCAACGTCGCTTCTTTAAGGCTTACCCACACAGGCGCGTCTTTATCGGTCGATGCGTTATCTGTTTTCAGTACATTTTGTATTAGGATGGCCATGGAGTTACACACTGCTGCGATAATAAAGCCGCAATGGAAGTAGGACGTTCCTAATACAAAATGTACTGATAACAGATATTGCAATAACGCATGCCATATTATCGACCGATAAAACGCGCTTGTGTGGGGGAGCCTTTACGCCTCCACACAACATACGCATGGCAGGACCTCATAGATCACTATAGCTGGCAGAGCATTGTCGAAGTGGCGAGGTCCTGGGCGGTCTTTCCCCACGAGGAATCCTTTCCTCACGGAACACGACACGAGAAGTTATCTTGGAGAGAAGGCGGCCATCTTGCATCTGTGTTTGTGGTTAGTATAGTATATTTCATTACAAGTGTGGAAAGGCTGTCATTGCAACGAGTTCCGACAAATGGCTACCCGAGCCGAGGCGCAGCCGAAGGCGAGGGTTGACAGTCGGAACAAGTTGCAATGACGGTTCCGCACGTGTACTGAACGACTATTTTTAATACAGTTGCGAAAAAATGAAGCAATTTAATAAAATAATAAAAACACAATAAACTCAACTAACCTAGCATTTTTGACTTTTCCGGTAAAATATTCTCCGAAGCATTTTGTGCAATTATACTGAGTTCCTGTGGCTGTTAATTAAAAAAACTAGGGTCGAAATTACTCATTTTGTGCAACAAACAACTAAAGCAAAGAAAATTTCTGAAAAATTAAAATGGCGCCAACCGTAGAATATAAGCAGAGTTTTTTTTTCTTCACCCATTCTGGTAGGCAAAGTCTTCAGTATGCATACAGCCAAGTCTTCAGTAGAAGTTTTTTATTGATATGAAATGAAAATGAAATTTAATGAAATGAAACCTAACCAAACTCATTCAATAAAATCATTAAATCTGATATTGACACAAATTAGTAGTTTTTTTTAGAAATATACGTATTTGCATGAATCATAAAAACTTTTTTAGTAAAAACTTCATGGTTGGTTTTTCTTTTTAATAGACATTATTTTGACAGTTGGGAAAGAAAACGCACGAGTGCGGGAAAGGTAAAAAAAAAGCACGCGTGTGTAATAGCCCACATCCCGAACGCTATACGTCCCTGCAATACGCCACTTTTTGAGCAACTGTATTAAAAAAGTATATGCAATACTGTCTTTACCATAAGGTCACACGGGGCCCGAAAATTTCTCTCGCATTTATTCTCAAAACATTTTTGTCGGGTACAGCAACAGTAACGAGTAATAAAATATGCCGACGACTTGTTAAATTTAACAGAAAACGTGGCATTGTAATGTAGGAAATAATTTAGTTTCCCTTTTCGCCACAACAATTTGGGGCCCCTTTTCCAAAAGGGCCACAAATTCTTGTGTGCCCAAGGGCCCCAGTATAGTCTAAGACGGCCCTGAGTATACAAGGTGTTACAAAAGTACCTAACTCTTTTTACAGGGTAATAGCACCCGGTGATAGGGATCACAACCTAAATATTTTTTTTGCCCTATGACGTTCCGTTAAGGCGCTGTGCATAGTGAATCGCCCGCGCGCAACGAAAAATGCACAAAATCGTTTCCTGTAACTAATACACAAAAAAAAACGAAAATTTTCACATATCAAACCCTAGAATTAGTTGAGACCTATCTAAAACAATCAGTTTCGTGTTGACATTCATAAACGTTTTGAAGATATTTTTGATGAAAAAAAATAGGCGGCGCACTTTTTTTCAAACAATATATCTTGCAATCTGTTATGGTTATCAACACAAAACTGGCTGTTTTAGATAGCTCTCACCTAATTCTAGGGTTTGATATGTGAACATTTTCGATTTTTTTAGTGTATTTGATACAGGAATCGTTTTTGTGCATTTATTTTGCGCGCGGGCTAATTCACTATGCCCAGCGCCTTAATTTTTAAATTAATAAAATGTGAACGATGGGGCGGGAGAAAAGTATTTTTTAAATATTGTTTTCATTGACTTTCACAATGTTTTAACAACTCAAAGCTATGTAAATGCACCTACACGCACAAACATATTTTTAAATTTCAGCTAATAACAAAAACAAAAAAGTTATGAAAATTTTTCAATTATGAGGTTATAAAATAAAAATTGTTTTTTTTCAACTTTTTTTCACAGATTTGACATCCTGTTGACCAGTAGGTTACACCCTGTAAAAAGAGTTAGGTACTTTTGTAACACCTTGTATGATGTAGGTAGGTACACCAACCACGATCGTGGTGCGCGTGCATCTGGTGCGTAGCTCTTCGTGGTGTGTCATAAGTCGCCTAGAGCGTGGCGGTGCGGCATCCATGCTGCATCTGTATTTATTGTTAGTCGAGTATAAAACGAAGATACACCAACCATGATCGCGGTGCGCGTGCATCTGGTGCGTAGCTCTTCGTGGTGCTTCATATGTCGCCTAGAGCGTGGCGGTGCCGCATCCATGTCTATTGTTAGTAGAGTATATGACGTAGGTGGATAATATACTAACCTTTTTGGTGCTTTTTACTTTTTCTATTGTTGTTCTCCTTCATCTTTTAGTCAGCTTTGAGCACGGAACTAAATCCCATAGAATCCGCATTACGTATAAAATCACAATAAAAACTTGTCCCCACAGAAACAAATGATATCAGCAATAGAACAATACGAAACATCATTTCGACCATACGTTTAATATTCGAATGTCAACCTTATTGCATTAGTGTACAGTTTTACTTTAATTGCATAGGCTACGAGCAAATAAGCTCCCAAAGGCAGTTTGGACATCTATTTTTCCAGACACATTTCAGAGTTCTATGTTGTATCTAGTTTTATCCTTGATCGAAGGCTTTGAGACAATAAAAATTAATGGTCTGTTTTGACAAAATACGAAGTTTCACTTACTTTTATTTTGTCGGAATAGCCGACATGTTTCGACTTCGTCCGGAAGTCTTAGTCATGGAGGAGGGATGGACGACGCGTTCGTCTTGGCGTTCATCCGCTCACTGCGGGCATGTGCAGTGCTTACGAAAGTTTAAGTTTTAAAATACGAAGTTTCCTTTTAAAATCAAGAGCAGCGATAGACAGCATCCTCCAGTAGGTACACCAACCATGATCGTGGTGCGCGTAGTGCGCGTGCATCTGATGCGTGGCTCCCGCCAGCTCGCCTGTGTTGACTGCTTCGTAAGTCGCCTTTAAGGTGGCGGTGCGGCATCCATGCTGCGTCTGTGTTTATTGTTAGTAGAGTATATAACGTAGGTACACCAACCATGATCGTGGTGCGCGTGGTGCGCGTGCATCTGATGCGTGGCTCCCGCCAGCTCGCCTGTGTTCACTGCTTCGTAAGTCGCCTTTAAGGTGGCGGTGCGCCGGCCATGCTGCATCTGTGTTTGAACATTTTGGAGCTGTTAGGCAGTGGCGTAGCTAGGTAACCAAGGGCCCTGGGGCCCCAACTAAACGGTTTAGGATTTATCAAGTCAAAATATAGATAGGTATATAAAAATACTATACAGGGTGTTAAAGACCGCCAACAAAGCGGGATTTCGCGCTTTGTTGGCGGTTTTGACCGCATCATAATGAACATTTTTGCCCAAGGAACTATGCCTGGGAAATCAACGGTTTCCGAGATAATGGGGTTCAAAGTCGGACTTTTCAACACTTTTTTTTTGCATAAATGTATTTAGTAAATAGTTCTTAACATACCTTCTCAAGAAACCATATCAAAATTATGAATATTTCTTACAAAAAACGACGTTAAAATTCTAACCCGCAATGTATGCTAAACATCGGCACTTCAATCTTAAGTAACATAAACTTATACCTACGCTTGCGCAATGATTTCTGTGCGTCACACGTCCATTGCGTGATAAAATATTTTTCAAACTTATAACCTAAAAAACCAAAATTATTTCCCAGCAATAATTTATCGAAAAAGTACTTTGTTTTAGTGTCTAGTATGCGTGGCTTGAAGGGTCCTTAAAAAAAATCTGTCTAAAACGGATAAATTAACTCTTAGAGAATTTTTAGCTAGTTCAATACGGTTTTGTGTCAGTGTCAGGGTCCGAGGGGGCCCCATGAGCTTGGGGGCCCTAGGTTTACCTGCAGTGGCGGCTCCAAGTTTTTGGTTTGGGGGGGCTTCAACCCAATGAGCGTAGGTTTTCAAGATAAAAAAGCATACAACATTTTGTTTTATAGACGGTCTCAGATGCTTTTGGGGGGGTCTTGAGCCCCTTAGCCCCCCCCTAAATCCGCTAGTGTCTACCTGTTGTGTAGCAGCGATGGCCTGAGTGGCGGCCGCGGCGATCGCACTGCCGGCGTGGCTGAGCGAGTACGAGTCGCGACCCAACGCAGCCTGGGAAAGGAAAAACTAAAGTTAGAATAGGACTAATAGGCCTTATATCAATGTTACTTATTGGGCAATGATTTCACAAATTCCGCAGGCAAGACAAGCTGTCGTTCCTGTGGGTTAGGGCAGGGGTTGGCAACCTTTTGAGACGAAAGAGTGAAAACGAAAATTTTCAAAAATTTCCACTTTATAAGTGGGGGATCGTGACACCTGAATCTACCGCTCTGCTTGTCTTATTAAGTTTTCTTTTTCTTAAGGAGCTCTTAAACAAACAAAAAACTTACTTGAATAGCAGAGTCAGTGCGTGACAGGCTAGTATTTGCAGAGTGGGAGCGGGAGGATTCGCGCGACATAGCATAGTTTTCGCGCCGCTTCTCAGCCCGGATGCGGTATCTGAAAATATTAAAATATCGCATTTGTTTAGTCCTGAATTAATTTTCTACTTATTCCCCAGCTCCCGCCTGAGACTTCTGTTTTTTCCGCCAAACATTTTGGGAATCGAATGGTTAACTTTGTCTCTATTTTGTCTACTCTAATATTATAAAGAGGAAAAGTTTGTATGTATGTCGTAGGGAGTAATCTCCGCTACTCGTCCGATTTTAAAAAATATTTCACTAATGGGAAGCCACGTTATCGCTGAGTGCTATAGGCGATATTTTATTGTTCTATCTATCTATCTATCCAGCCCATAAATAAAGCCCACTGCTGGGCATAGGCCTCTTCCTTTTCACGCCAACCTCGACAAACATTAAAAAATCAATAAGAGGCGAAAGTATTTTGGCGTGTTTTATTAGCCAAGCGTAGGTGACTAATCAGGACTGCCTAAAATGACTTTGCTAACGTTACGTGTGAGTATAGACGGAGATATGATTAAAGCGAGAGGGCGCGTGAGTGTCCGCCATTTATATATCGTTTCTTTAATGGCACGGGTTATACTCTTGGGATTCTTGTTGTAATTACGTCTAAGGCCTTGTAGTAATTCATTATCATATTAGATAGATAGATAGAGATATCATATTATGGATGAACTGACCTTACATCGCCCTTTATGTATTAGACCTTCAGACACAAACTTGCATGTTGGAGCGTCATAAATGAAGTAACAGCTTTCAGCTCATTTATTTCAATTAGCTAATTGTTCATTACTTCGATTGACAGTTCATTAGGAAATAATGCGAAACGAAAATCATTGTACCAAATATAAACTTACTAGGTACTTACTAGCAGCAAGCATCAGGGCCCTTAGCCTGTAACACAATGGTGCCAAAATGGGCTTCCGGTTGACGGTTTTAATTACGATTTATTGATGCTGTCGGTCCAGAGTCGGTCCTTTTAATATTATTGTAGTACAGCAAACAATATTATGAGTCTAATTCTAGAGGATTAGTTCGCTGGTTGCAGGAGAACAACGAAAAAATCCCGGTTTTGTCCTTCTGCCTAGGACGCCATTGATACGCCATTGTGTTACAGGCTAAGGCCCCTGGCTTTACGGATTAGTGGAATAATTGTAAAAAAAAACTAATTAGGTACTGTCTCCATAATTTTCAAAAATAATTAAAAAAAACTAAATACTTTCTCCATAATTTTCAATACAATAAGTGGCCAATCGCGTTTTCTTGAAGCTCAAGTGCTCGCTCATCCTTTGCACCTACGTAATGAGATGATTTATACACCTCCTGTGGCACCTTCCCTCAAACTACAGGGTGCACTCTAAGTCGATAGCGGAACTTTAAGTAGGCTATCTACTGATCAATACAAACAACTTGTTGTCAACTTGGTGGCGAAAAAAATGGAGCGAAAAAAATATCAGCTGTTTCATACATTTTGGCGCAGTACTGAGTCGACCTTTTGTATGGAACAGCAGATATTTTTTTCGCTCTGTTTTTTTCGCCACCTGGTACAAGTTGCTTGTATTGATCATTAGATGGCCTACTTAAAGTTCCGCTATCGACTTAGAGGGCACCCTGTAGATGGCTGAAGTGACCAGTCGGACCCTGCAGTGCCTGGGACATTGTTTTTACTGCTGGAAAAGCCTCCGGCATCCCTGCTCTTATCTTTTTAATAAGCTACAGTGAAATTAACGTAATTAAATATAGAAGGAAAGAGAGGTAGAGGAATAGAGAAGCTACTTTGATACAGGTTGGATGTCGTGATGTACAAGGCTGCGAAGGAACTGGCCTGTGATCGAAGTGCATGGAGAATGCTGCACCCACAGAGAAGCTACTTTGACCAAGTTGGATGTCGTGATGTACCAGGCTGCGAAGGAACTGGCCTGTGATCGAAGTACATGGAGAATGCTGCACCCACAAGAGGAAAACTCTTAAATATAATGAAATTGACAACCAGCTTATGTAGATACCTGCTTTCCTTATAATGGTTGTTGTTGGAGGAGCTAGTGTGGTTGGTATTGATGTCCAGATCCAAAGAGCGTTTCTCTAGCACCTCTGTTATGCCCTTGTTGTCTGCCTCCAGTTCACACTTGAACTTGTGCAGTTCCGTATCTGCGACACAGAAAAACCAATATTTATTTTATAAACAATATTTTTTTTATTAATATCTCATCCGCATATGCAGTGGATGTCTAATAACAATAATAGAGTATTTAAAAATGAGCCTTTTAAGCTGACAGTAAATTTCTAACTCCAAGCATGAATTAGAATAAAAATTTTGATGCACAGGTAACTAACTATACATACACTTCATATACCACCCAACATTTGCGCTGGCGGTTAAAAATACCACATGTTACAGAAAATTAAAGATGATTTTATCAGCTTTGTGGTAAAGAAAGTTGGCTTCAGACTGTTGTAACCCTCTTTGTTTGTAACCTCTGGCTAATTTAGTCATATTATACATACTAATTATTTAACATAGGTACGGTCGGCCACAGTGTAGGATACCCCATGGCAGCTCATACCACGCGCGGCATGAAGGCGGCAATCGAACCAAAAAAAGAGGTATCCTAGCCTGTGGCTGACTGTACCTACCACAAACCCTAAATTATTGGTATCAAAACAGTAGATAAAATCCATTCGCTTAGAAACGGTCGCATCGACACACTAAGAGGAGGGACTTTAGTCAAGATTCAAGATTCAAATTTCAAGATTCAAATGTTTTTATTAAATATGCCATAAATAAATTATTTACATTGAACGTCTAGTTACCCTCTTACCTAGTTTCCTCAGGTACCGGTCAACCAGCTCATACATCTGGTTGGATAAAGCCACTTTCTCATCAGCTTCTTCCAGTGTCTTGTTGTAACCGCGCTTTATATCAGAAAACTCGGTGTTGGCTTGATCAGTGTTGATCTCCCCTCGGCGACACCCGCCGAAAAGCGTTCGCACGCGTTTCTCCAGAGTATCCATGTTGTCTGTAAAATTAGGGTTTATAAACTTCTGTGCGAAGTGCGGTGGTGGTCTAGTGGGTAGAACAGTGGACTCTGAAGCGAAAGGTCCACGGTTCGATTCCCGGTGCTGGCATGTATCTATGGCTTTGTTTAATTTAATTTCAAAGTTACATACATTTGTGAATTTGTAGTAGCAATACCACTCGCTGACTGTGAAGGAAAACATCGTGAGGAAACCTGAGCGTATGAGGCATTATACCCTCAACGCAAAAATCGCCAACCCGCATTGAGCACGCGTAGTGATTAAGCTCGAACTCTCTCTCTGTCTGAGAGAAGGCCTTTGCCCAGCTAGTGGGACATGTACAAGTGTACAGGCTACATCTTACTTACATACTTTTTTTATAAACTTCTGTAGGCAACTTTTTAAGACTTCTTGACTATGTTAGAATAGTAGGCACTTACTTTGAACCGATAAGTCCATTTCTCTCATTTCGGTAAATCTATCCCTCAGCTCTTGCGGGAGATGCTCGATCACTAAAACGTAAAAACATTGTAAACAAAACAACAATGCAAAAGTTTTTCAAACATTTCGCGCTCAAATAACATGACGCTATGACAGAAAAGAAACAGGCTAGTCAACCTAACAATATTAGGTTACATCATCACGACGAACAAAGAAATCACTTACTTTCAAGATAATCCTCAAGGTACAGCATCTTGGTGAGTTTGCGATTGATTTATAGATTGATGGAAAACTATTTACACTGTCTCGAGCTATCGGGATAGCCCACACGTCCAGCGATTTACGAAATATTTTTCTCAATGACACGTTTTGTCGACGTCACAAAATTGAGGTTGTGTTTAGTGATGTTCCGTCATTCCATGCTCATATCGAATATCGATATTAATATTTCATAAACATTTCTTATTTTGGTTATGAGTTTGTAGACTCTACAATGTAGAGTATTTTTGCAAAAACATACACAAATCTACAACTCAGCGGAGGTGGAACTTGAATTTTAATATCAAAGCATGCGACTAGTTACGATTTTGTCTAGAACATATTTAAGTTCCAACGACTGCTATGCTATCGTATTATGTGTTGTGTGTTGTGGTCGACAAAGCAATGACACTGCCCAAAAAACTAGTTTGTGACCAGAACATTATAAGTAATCGGCTGGATTATTGTTGTTCTGTTGTTTACAATAATGAAAAGAAAAACATTTTGTTGCTGTGAACGAAAAATCGCTGAACAAAAATAGCTCAATTTAGCTTCACAAATACTTAATAAAAAAATGATTTCCCGCCACGCTGCTATTGATGGACCTTAAGGAGCATTTTTTCTAAATATTTTTTATAATAACAGTAACTCTCCCAGACCAGTCGCCTAAAAATTTTAGAAATTTCGTCGTCATTTGACTTGGTCACGGCATCGCATCGATAACCTAGCAAAAGCTTTGTCAATCTCTATAATCAATACTACCAACATAAAAAAAAATATTTAAGAGCGTTCAAAGTTTTTGTAATTTATGTGAGAATGCGTTCAATTTTTTTTTCTTTTTCAGAAAGAAAATGATAAGGCGGCCACTTACTGAAATTTCCCTAAAATTGGAAGATCTACAAGAATATGAAGCTCTCCGCGCTGATCCTAAAAATAATACCTCAACAGTAGCTGAAATGCAAGACGCTACTACTCCCAAGCCGTTGACAACAGGCGCCAAAACTACAGAAGAAATACAAAGTAGAATAGGATATGCACCAAAGAAGAGGACCTAGATTTCGGCTACTTTTTAACCGAGGATTTCGGCGTCTTGATTTCGTATTTTTGCATTCAGCAAGAAGCGATTACGATGTCGTCAGCAGCAGCACCAAGCACCAAGCAATAAGGACGATTACGATTGCCCCGCGACGACGCTACTTTCTGTGCCAGTGAAGACAACCACAAAAGCTAAGACTCATTGACTTGGCAAAAGGTGACAGTGACATTTGCAATCGGTGGCGCAGTGACGGCGCGATCACTGCAAGTTACGTAATCAAGGCACCGTTATGTTTGAAATTTAAAAAAGAAATAAAACAAACTTGTCGATGACCATGTTTTATTACTTTACTTGCGTCAAAGAACAAAGAGATTTACAAAACATGGAAAGGTGCAAATAAGTGGGTTCACCTTAGGACAACGCCAAATAAGATTGTTTAGTGAAGACAAAAGGTTAGTACATACAAACTCCTTACTTTTACGTAAGTAGCCCTTATAAATCTCATTTAGAGAACTTATAAATATTTTAATCGGTGTAAGGGTGCTTTACTTTGCTTGGCAACGGGCTACCAATTACAGTGCCCTTTGCCAAATCTTCGACTTTCTGCATTTTTGAGCGCCTTCGCCGCCAAATAACGCAGCAGAGCCTCAAAGTAAGGAAATACACAATCTCGGCGACACTCAAAATGGAGAAACCCATGAAAAGACCGAGAAGACCGCCGCAGTTGGCCAGAAAGTCCGTCTGTCCGTAGAGTTCGGAGCGCCGGGATGTGATGAACTGGGCCTCCTTGAAGAATATCATGACGCGGGCGTAGTGCAGGCTGGTAAAAATAAAAAAAACAAAAAATATTAAAACAAAAAACGCGATTTTGACAGATTTGAAAGTCAGGTCCGCATTTCGGTCGGCATATTTTGGGGGTGGGTCAAGTTTATGTAGGTACGTACGTTGGTAAATATCTACTTACTTATAGACTTATTATTTTAAGGTTTACTGCTAATGACTTTTTATAGGGTTTTAATAATTAATCAACTTTAATGGGTATTTACAAATTAGGTTAAAAAGAAGAGAAAAAAAATCCTTAATAAGTACCTACTAAATTAGATTGTAAGTAATCAGGTTTGCAAGTGTGTGACTTACTCGTCAATGTCCTCCTCGATAGGAAGTCTGTAGGCTCTATAAAGAGCCTTCCAATCAAAATCGGCTTGCGAAGTCTCTGCTTCATATTCAATAGAAGTACACGCAGGGAGGCATTTGCATTGAGTGGCGACAGCGTTGGCGTCCCCGAGAGTGTCGTTCAAACTGGTCTTCTTTTCCAATCCACTGTTAATCTCCGCGGTTACTAATTCCACTGGTAATTTAAATAAAAATTAGGGGTTTATTAATTAAACATGAAAACATCGTGAGGAAACCTGAGCGTATGAGGCATTATACCCTCAACGCAAAAATCGCCAACCCGCATTGAGCACGCGTGGTGATTAAGCTCGAACTCTCTCTCTGAGAGAAGGCCTTTGCCCAGCTAGTGGGACATGTACAATTGTACAGGCTACATCTTACTTTTTTTTATTTTATTAATTAAACAACACTTTTACCGGATTTTAAACTCGATTTAGGTATTCAATTTACTAAACATTCAATTTTCAACGTTTCGAGACCTTTGCAAAGTGCGTTGCTTTTTAAAGTGTTATTTAATTCTGTATACTACCAAGTGCTCGTGTAAACCTAGGAAAATATTAAGGGTTTATTGAGATAAATTATTTCTGTTACTATTGTAAAAGGACACAAACTTACTTTGGGCTTGCTGCATGCATACCATGCTACCAGCATTACAAACGGTCATGTCGGGTCCATCTGTAAAAAAAAAACATTCCGACGTCATATTTGCTTATATTGATTATCTGCTCACTCATGATTACTCATGAATCTATTCGGTATGAGGTAGGTATGTATGAGTAATTAATTAGGCCAGTGGATTTTACTCACGCGGCATTCCAAATTGTACGCAACCGCAGCGTGCGTAAGTAAAGTTAGTGAGACATTCCATCTCGCAGTTGGCTTGCGTGTATATTTTGAAATATTGGAGGTAGCGTTCGGAAGGGAAGTAGCATTGGCGGCTGAAAGTTATAATTCATTAGTTTTATTTTAATACCTTATTATTTATTATAAGTATTATAACACAAAATTATTTACCGTGTTGGATCATACGACCGTAGACCTTCCGATGTAGTCATCATTTTAGGTTTAACAGCCACTACAACTTCTTGAGAGAGAGGCGACCGGAAATATTGTTGTGAAAGCCTCGGTAGTTCAGCTGGGTTGTGCAGTAAAATCTGTAGTCATTACCAAGACACTTTACTTTGCAGAAAGAAGATAGATCATTTGTTTTGATGACTTGTGTGTTAGATATTGACAGCTAAGTATACCTTAAATCCTTGCACAGGTCCTTTGCACAAATAATCTAAATCGATTTCTTTGGCTTTCAATAAAAATGTTAAACCAGCTTTAGCACCGTAGCCCTAAAAAAAAACTTGGTTAGAATATTAGAAAATATTAATTAAACTTTATTTTATTTAGACACTTACTGAACCTCGATGAGGATAGGTATCGAGGGGAGTGTTTGGAGGATAACCGCCTTCCAAAGTCCAATTACGAGTGGTATTCCCATGTTCTAAATACGGGTATTCTTTGTGTAAACTAAAACAGAAGAGGGTGTTTTTTTTAATGATACTCAAGTGTATTTTTTTTATATGGCCAAAATCTTACTTTTCAATCCTAAAAAGTTCTTCGGCACCTATAGTATTGAATGTATAACATTGCCCCTCTTCAGTTAGAATTGGTGAAAACAAGTTGTCACATCTGTCTTTCGGGACATTCTTCCATTTGCACCCCAAAAACATTTCAGTTATGTTTGGGGACACCTGTAAAACGTTACATACAAAATTAATTATGGATAGAGGTACCTAGGTAGAGTCTTTTTGGCGGAGGTTTTATGACAGCGTTTTACCTCTTTTAAGTTATTAACAATTGAAATTCCGTCCGAAAATTTACGTCCACCTTTTGGTGCCAGATGATCGTCGCAAACCAATGAAACATCCTCGAAAAGGTTTTTCCTAGATAAAGAAAAGAAGATAATTATTATGCCAGTGTAAAAGTGTAATCAGTCTGAATAACTAAATTGGATGGACTTACTCTTCTTCCGTCATATTGGCCAAAGCACTTGCATTATTGTACAAGTGAAAGTACTCAGTAAAGTTAAATTTTGTTTGCATTGCCTTTGTCTCAAAGCACACTGTTATTGCAGGATAAGGTATCTGAAAAAATATTGAAAATCTATAAAATAACATTGGCTTAAAGTTAAGTATGACATGTGGATTGTATCGTACCTGCCACACTGGGGTTGGAGACTCGGCAAAGCTTACAATCACTGGGCTCTCATTCCACTTCAGCCACACTTTTCTTATCAATCCAGCGCAAAGGACGACACAACAGGTGAACATAAACAGCCAGAATATCCTGTAAGTAAAACCAAATTAGAGTTTGCAAGGCATTAATTAACTTAACAAAGTTGTTAACTATTGTTACTTACTTTTCCACGAAAGTGCGATTTTTTTCTCCAATGTATCGAAGGCCATGTAGATTGGAATTGGCTGTGTAGTCAATAATGTAATCTTTGATGAAATTGTTACGTTTTCGTGCCCGAAACTCGGTTTTAGTAATCTCTTTTCCTTTTTCAAGTTCATTGTTCTTGTCCACTTCGCTCTCGTTGGTGCCAACCCCGCCCGCAGCGCTGTCGGTCCTTTATAAAATGAAATTTACAAATTATTTTGAGATCTTAGGTATTTACTTCTATTAGTTACTTGTAAAACTCGAATTAATATCCTCAACCTGGAGTGTCGCCTCATGTTGCCCGAGGGTAAGTGATGAACAATTTCGTTTTGTAGCAAGGTCTGTAACTGGGTTGGGCTGGTGAAAGTTTTCATTAGCATTTTCCCAAGGGATATCATTCATAGAATCCATGTGTCAATTAAGAAATTAAAAACCCAACACATTAAACGTGTAAGTAAGTATAGGTACTTCTGTATAATATTTCAATTATGTGCTGGCTAATTTAATTACGGCATTGGTCAGCTATGATGGCTACTTATCTGCGTCAATTCAATGACTCCTACTGAGTTTTACCAATTTAGGTATAACCAGGTATTTGTCTTCCTGCAGTTTTGCATTATCTTCGGTTACAAAATTATGTATAATGTTGAACCATCCAATTCAAGGGAACACAGGAAATGTTGATAATATGTTCAATATCGTGAACCGCACAATGACTGATTGTTGTGAGTCATACAATTTGTCGACCCCATAGTTTATAATAATTTCGTATTGTTTGATAACAGTTACTCATCTTGTCGTGAGGAGTGAAATTGAAAAGGGTTATGCTTGATTTCCAATTCCAAGTACCTACTTGCCGAAGTTTGAAAAGTAATGACTGAAAAGTTTTAATTAGGTATAAGTATACTTAGGTATAAGTAATTCTTCTTAATCGGCATTGTGCCATCTTGTTTCTTCGGTAAGTACCTGAGCGATAAAATGTGAACCCTTTTCTTTCTTATCTTATCATAAGCAGGCAAAGGTAAGAAAATTTAAATAGATTAAAAGTACCTAAGTAAGTACCTACTACTTTTAAAACAGATTTTATAGCGTGGGCATTGTGTTGGTGTTGTTGCATAAAATAAAAATTTACCTTTAAGCCCTTTCGCCCACATTTACATAAAATGTATATTGAAATGCGGCCTAATTTGTCAACCACACCGTCCCAAATTGTTGATGGGACTGCGAGGAGCCAACCGATTGGCTGGATGCGGCAAGATGACTCGCTTCCAGCGTGCGCCGCGCAGAGTTGCGTCAAAACCCCCGCGATTTGATTGTTGTGTGTTGTCGCCCGCAGCGCAGAGTGCGAGGCACTGACTGCGGACCGGGCTGACTGGCTGACTGCTGCCATGCCAGTAATCGAAAGGTCGCTGCCGTATGCACAGCCTCACACAATCGCGACCGGATTCTCGTCTCGATAAAACACCTTTCTCGACCTTTTTTTGGCGCGCAATGTCGGCGACCGAGGAGCTAAGTGGCATTCTCTCAAGGAGACAAGAGATCAATGAGAAACTCGAAGAAGGACTAGAGGTCACACCAAAATATAGATTTGTGAACGTTTATACGGAATTTCATGAGTTCACCAGAAAAGAAATAAAACAATATGAGGAGACATTCAATAAGTAAGTTATTTTTTTCTTCATAATTTATTATGTTTAATTTTTTCCACAATTCTGAACGAATTTCAAGACAGACTAGAAATTATGACCAAAATCTTAAGAAAGTGCAAATCTAACTGCTTTGTTTAATTTCATACCAAGTAGAAACTAACTTTCTCAAAAAAAAAAAATTAATTCAAAATTCATGCTAAATATTATTATGTTTTGCATTTTATTTAGTAGCCAAGAGGTACTTTTTTAATTACTAAGAGATTATAGCCATAAAATTAGCAAAACATTATGGGTGTTGCGTTTAACTACTTCAAAATTAATCGGTATGGTGGCGTCGTGGGAGACCAAAATGAATGGCAGCCACGCCATGTTTACGAGAATAATGATCTCGTTTCATTTCGCTTTCATTATCATTGTAAAGTATCGCCAGCAAAGGATTCACACGATGCTTATTTTTTTATCCCGCAAATAGTAGGTAATTAGTTGAATCGCCCTAACTTGTTGTTATTGTCGTTTCAAAACAAACAGCTTTATAATGCATATTATATCTGAGCTATTCTACGAAGAAACTGACCGGTATATTGTTTTTATAAATGTATTTGAATAATGAAAGCAAGATACGAACAATAATTAACAACATTGATATGGTGGTTATAGTTTAGAGTTAGACTAAGACATGAGCGCTGGCCTGGGTAGATAAAGACTCAAAATCCTTTTAAAAAAGTAAAATAATTAAAGATGTAGGTGCCGAAAGTTGCAGTCAGTAATAATTACTATTTTGTTATACTTTTTGATTTCCACCAACTAGCATATGTGTCTAACGACTCACGTTATAAATAAAATTATAATGCGGCCCTGGCTCGCAGAAAATACCAATTACTTAATTTTAAAAACAGCCAGCAATTTTGCGTAGTGTAGGTTTATCAATGTTGATAAGGTGTTTGTATTTAGGTAGGTACGTCGGCCACAGTCTCAGATACCCCTTTTTGTTCGATTGGCGCCCTTATGACGCGCGCGATAAGAGCTGCCATGGGGTATCTGAGATTGTGGCCGACCGTACAGTAGCGGAAGAATAACAAGCAAGTAAGGTTATCTCCCAGCCGGATTCAAACTCCTACTTGCAAACAGTCGCTAACTTTGCTTTCGAATAGCAGTAGATACCTATCTACTTGAAGGTTTGGCGATGGTTAGTTTCTTTATTTCATGTCTGCAAAATGATTTTCTTCCGGTTTTTTGGGGACCTAATACTTAATTATCACCTGTCACGAGGATCATTCAGACATCTGAACATTGGACTTCCATCCAAGTATGAAGTAGAGAACAAGCATAATTGTTTTTTGAATGACCCAAATCCATCCAGAAATAACAAAGTTAGAGAAGTTTTAAGTTAAGCTGTTTCAAAACGCACCCGGCTGGCTTGAATTCTACAGGGTGCACTCTAAGTCGATAGCGGAACTTTAAGTAGGCCATCTACTGATCAATACAAGCAACTTGTACGAGGTAACGAAAAAAATGGAGCGAAAAAAATATCAGCTGTTCCATACAAAAGGTCGACTCAGTACTGCGCCAAATGTATGAAACAGCTGATATTTTTTTCGCTCCATTTTTTTCGTCACCTATAGGTACAAGTTGTTTGTATTGATCAGTAGAAAGCCTACTTAAAGTTCCGCTATCGACTGGGTGGTATTCTAGAACGCTACTTAACCTCAGTTTAAACAGAGTTCAGACAGTCGATAAAGCAGTGCATGTTTTGATATGAAGGGAGGGATATTCAAATCAAAACATGCACTGTTTTATCGACAGTCGATACTACTAAACTCTACTTAAACTGAGTTTAAACAGAGTTCAAGGAGCTTTCTAGTTTGAACTGAGTTTAAACAGAGTTTAAGTAGCGTTCTAGTTTGAACTTAAGTAGCGGTTTAGAATACCACCCGAGTGCACCCTGTATTGTGGCATCGTCCGCTCCCTCCGTAGCGTAGTAGATTTTCTAAGGTAGGTTACAAGGGCAGCACCATTAACCGTTATACCTACAGAAAATTTGTCACAAAAGAAAGTCATCGGATTGCAAAAATATTACTAGTGTCATTTACAGATTTTGAAAAACATAAAGAGGGTGCAAGAAAATTGGTGATTTCGATAATACTATTTTTTGTGCCATTAAAACTCTAAAGTAATCATAAAAAAAATACATTTTAATTATACATGGTTGCGCGTTAAGATCGGTCAGTAGGGGGAACTTCTAAACTGTAAGTGATAAGAAAATATTATGTTCTTAGGAGAAAATACAACCTACACAATCAAAATAGTAACAAAATGTTTTGTATTTCTATTTGTATAAGTTTTTTTTGTGTTCATTTTGGCAATAAATGATTTTTAAATCAAAATCATGTGAAAATCGCTAATTTTCTAGCACCCTGTATACCCTGTATTTTCTAAATCTGTAAATGCCAGTCGTAATATTTTGGCATTCTGATGACTTCCTTATCTCACAGTTTTTTTGTAGGTATAGCGGATAGTGGTGTTGCCCTTGTACGCTACCTCAAAACTCAAAATGGAGGGAGCTGATGACGTCACAATCAAATTCAAGCCAGCCGGGCGCGTTTTTAGAACCTGTGCACTAAAATAGCTATAACTTCGTCATATCTTATTCAATCCAGTTTCAATCTTTTTTCACAGATAATTTTGTTTTTGATGTCTATACAGGGTGTTAAAAGACCGCCAACAGACCCGAAAGGTATGCATACTAGACACCAAAACAAAGTACTTTTTCGATAAATTATTGCTGGGAAATGATTCTGGTTTTTTAGGTTATAATTTTGGAAAATATTTTATCACGCAATGGATGTGTAACGCAGAGAAGTCATATTGCACGAGCGTTGACATAAACTTTTGTTACTTATGCTCGAGGTGCCGATGTTAAGAATACATTGCGGGTTGCAGTTTTAACGTCATTTTATGCAAGAAATATTCATAATTTTGATATGGCTTCTTGAGAAGAAATGTTAAGTATAAGATACTGAGTACATTTTACAAAAAAAAAAAATTTGAAAAGTCCGATTTTAAGCCTCATTATCTCGGAAACCGTTGATTTCCCAGGCATAGTTCCTTGGGCAAAAATGTTCGATATGATGAGGACAATACGTGGTTTCCCGCTTTGTTGGCGGTCTTTTAACACCCTGTATACAACTTTATACCTACTTGGGTCAAAACTTGAATACTCCGCATTGATACTCCGTATCAGCAGGTATTACCTTTCATTGGTAACCTATCTAGTGATAATAAATCGAATACATATCACATTACCAACAAAGGTCTATTTATCATATTTCATTGCTTTTATAATACGCATTGATGGTGGATATTACTTATAGCACATTGGCTGGGTTTTAGTATCTCTAGGTATAGGTTGCGAATGTTAGGAGGTAAGGTAGTGTTGCTTATTATTAAAACCATGGGTCATATTTTAAGTGGACTACCGGATTAGCCATTGTTCTACAGTCTGTCAAAGATAACAAAAGAGATACTAGGTCCTCCTAAATATAGGTTTACGGTATGGTTTTATAGATCAACAAACACGTTTGGTAGATCAAAATTAGCAGATTTGCTTGCTGCTGTATAAAAACTGACGTCAATCTATGTAAGTTTAACGTAGGATAGTACACGTACCTATTTACTTTCCCATTGTTTTGTAATCAGTGAATGAAAAAACCATTTGTAATAGATAAAAATATCAATAGGATTCCTTCAAATGCGTGACTTTCGTAACATTTTCAGCAAAAACAAAAAGGGTAATTATTTTCGAGCATAAAAAACTTAGAATGTTGTTCTTGTTGTGAAAGAGATTCGTTTCGCAGCCTATTCGCATTGTTTATTCGTGCAGTTGCAGTTTGTGCAATATCAAATTGCATGGTAGGTCTGTATTAAAATAACTGCATTGGGAAATGAGGGCTGGGTCGACCTACCTAGATACGTGCCTGCCTGTTTTTGCATAGGTCATTTTAGTTGTTTATGGAACACAAATATAGTAGGTAGTTCTATTCACAGTAGCCAGAAGTCAAAGAAAACAGCATTCCATTTTCAAAACTTTTCCCTTCCGTGCTTTCCGCATCGGATCAGATTGCGTCTACCGCTTTTGGAAAAACCATTTTGCCTTTTGGCAAATTGCCGAATAACCTGGCCCAGAATGGAGCTGGAAAGATTGCATAACTATCGTAACATCCTACTCCAGAATGACGTAGAATTTTAATTGGCGTGAACGCTGCTGCTATGGATGCATAAAATACGGTCGGCCGTTTAGCGAACTAGGTCAAACCTAGTTCATATTTCTGGGTCTGGCTCGCGGGGACACGAAACCAAATAGAATAGAAAATCGTATAGAACCCTAGGTAAGGTTCAATAAGGTACCTACCTATTAAATAACGATAATATATAAATTATATCTGTATTTTGCGCTTTTATCCTAACGTAGAGATTAGTAGGAACCTAAAGAATTATTTTGCAGGTAGGTAACATCATTTGAGTTTCATCATTTTCACGAAAATAAGATAAGAAAATACTCGGAGACTATTACGGACATATTACGGAGTCCCTAAAACTTGGGGAGCCAGGTTGAAATATCGTAATCTTGAGATTCGCACCTTTTGAGATATCTTGTTATCAAACCAGTGTTCTGTGCGTTATTATTCCAATCCCAATAGCTGAATATCGTTTTATAGGGCGAGGATGGTCGTGTTTTGTTATTGATGCCCTCGTTTGTGGCGATTCAATCAATGACGTTTGTCGTTTATTGATATCAAAGAAGAATGTTTTTGAAAAAAAAAAACATAAATTTTCAAAACCGGTCAAACCAAAGGTTTTGAAGACTAGCAACTGTGTGGTTTTTTTACAGAATAAGCACACTGTTGTGAAATTTTAATTATAGTTTTTATACACACAATATTTTTTGGGGGAGGGTCATTTGATAAAATCCCTGAGTACGCGAGTACGCACCTGTTTAATTTATTTTCGGGTATAGTTTTATGACGATGCATCCCATGGGATGCTAAGTAGGTAGGTATTACACGACAGCACGTCGACCCTTACACGCTACTAGGTTACGTTACTACGGGCGACTTTACAACAAAAGTGTACACTCTGACGTGCTGTCGTGTGTACCATGCCATTCGCCAGCAGGACAGGACGCATTTGATTTGGAAGCATCGTCAATAGGCGGCTTTTCCTATGCTATGCCTAGGGTACTAACTAGCCAAACCCAGCTTCCTACCTACTAAGTAAAGTATGGCAAGAAAGGGCACGTGCGTGAGATGTAAACAGAAATGCTCCCGCAGCGGACTGTTAACAGTTTCGTAAGTTCGTAAAGTCTATTAATAACGGTTTCAGGAACTGCGTTTGTGGTGGAATAAGTTTCAAAATAACCCGTTATTATTGCCCTGTAGGGGAGAGTAGAATGGGTGGACGACAAAGTTCAAAGTACCTGCTAATCCGCGCGGGATGAGAATGGGATGGGAGTGTGCGACCTTTTGTTGGAACCGAGACGCGCGCGGTAAGCAAACTCGCGTCGAAGCAACCTTGTCAGAAAGTATATTTTCGATTGGCTTTGACAAGGTTCCATCCCATTCTCATCGCGCGCAGATTAAGTAGATCGAAGCTACTTACTTACCTATCTGCCTAACCTAGGTATCCACCTATATCTCCCTAGGTATTATTATGAAGTGTTTCTCAGAGATTAATCTGATCTACGAGTAATTTATTTGCACCATCCTCTCAGGTATTTCCTTTCTACTTGTGGTCTGCCTTCCTTCAACTGAAAAAAGATACGAAACAGAGCAAACAAAGCTCAATCATTTTCACAAACATCTGTCAAACAGTCCACAGGAACATTATTTAGTTTGGCTTCATTTATTTAGTTTCGATTGCTTTGAAATAGACAAACACTTGCCTATCGATGACAGGAAATTAAGCTTTCAGGAAGCGTGAAATTTAACAGAAACTTCCTCTAGCTAGATTATAGGATAAGTACCTAAATAGGTGGCCCACATTCATAAATAAAAAACTTACTAACATTAGCATATCTCATAAACGGCTGAACCGATTTTGATAAAACCTATCTAAGAACACTCGCTATAAAACTTGCATTCAAATAAAAAAGAACCTTATCCAAATCGGTAGTGCCACAGACAGACAAACCGACAGACAGGCACTCACATAGCGGTCAAACTTATATTATAATGGGTATGATTTAAACGGCCGGCAGTATATTCAGGTTTTGGGTGGCTCTAAAATGTTTTTGGTTGGCAAAAATAGCTAATTGAGCGGCAACTAGTGGCCAGCAAGAATAAAAAAAATGGTCAGCTACTAATGTCATATTGGGCAGCTCCATAATTGGTTGTATAGCTAATTAAGTATATGTTCAGCCATAAATGTAATTGAAAGGCAAATTGTGAGCTACATTTAATTAAGTTTTGGCAAGCTGTAAAACTATTTTTGGTTAGCAAACTAACATTGTTCTTACAGCAACAAATGTACGCAAATTCTGTGCTTCAAAGTAATTGAAAATCATTCAAATTATTAATAATTACCTACCTAAGCTACGGTTATTTTATTTGGTTAACGAGGTAAATAAAAATATTATGAATTGTATATGTATTTAAATCAAAATACTTTAACCACTTTTTGTTTTTTCTAAAGCACTAACCCGTGCTAGGGAATAATTTAAACATTTATAATAAGTTGAAAAAATTCACTTGGGACAGGACTTGAACCCGCAACCTCTCGCGAATTTCGCATCGACAGTTACTTGACTCGGTAGCTCAATTGGTAGAGCGCCTGCACGGTATGCGAGAGGTTGCGGGTTCAAGTCCTGTCCCGAGTGAATTTTTTCAACTTATTATAAATGTTCAAAATACTTTATTTAAAAAAAAAATAGGCAGGAACTAGGTATCATGTGCTGATTATAAACAAATTATTACTTGGGAGTATTCAATTTGGCAATATCGATAGAAAATATAGGCAAAAAAATCTACGGTGCCAAATAAAAAAAAAATATTTGGTGTTTTCTTCTTTCCATCTTCTCTTTCGTGACTATAGGTTCAAAGATCAAGTACCTTTTGTTTTCACTGCCAAAAATCAGTGTCAAATTACGTTAATCTTAATTCGTCGAATGACAACGCCCACACGCCATTGGCCGCTCGTGTAACCCGCTTTTCCAGTAAAATCGCACATCAACTAAACTAAATGAAGCTCATTTTTATTTATTTGCTAACCAATACTTTAATTTGCAGACCCATCAATATTATAGCTTACAGATCAGATATTATTTCTGACCTAACCAATTGTATAATCTTGCCGACCAATTAATTATTCTGCCTATCGTTTATTTATTTCGCAAACAAATGAATTATTAAGCTGACACAAAATGTTATTTCTTGCTGTCAATATTATAATTTTTTGCTAACCACTTATTGCGAATCATTTTGATTTTATTGCCGGCAAAAAAATTGTTCGCTGCTCAAATGAAATAAAAGCTGCACTTTCTTGCTGATCATATTGCAGCCTGAAAATTTACTTCCTATTATAACACCCCTCTTTTTGGTTGGGGGTTAATAAAATAAGTAAGTAGGTGTATAGGTACTTATACCTTATACTTTCAGAACATAAAATGAACGTCAGGCCCGCGTTTCATATAACTGACATAAATATTTTATTATGACAATGAGATACTTTCTAGGCCACGTTCTTTCGATATCTCATAGATGGCGGTAAACAATGGTACAATGTAAAGAGTCTACTGATAGCATAGACATAATTTTTTTTTATAGGCAAGGAAATGAACAGATCGAGCCATTAAGGTTTACACAAAAAAGTTTACAATATAGACCACTGTATCGGCGTTGACAGCCTTGTTCGACCACAGAGGGAAAAAATTTTGGACTAACTATTTGATTGTTAACCGATTGGTTGAGGAGCTAGGTAACTAAAATCCAGCCAAAACTGTTGAAAAGCTATATTGTTTGTGTAATAATTATGAACATAAAAGTAATATTTTGAAGGCGTGAAAACGGATATGCACAAACATACCTACATTCACCATCGAAAAAATCAGCCCTATTGAAAAATACTTGAAACAACTTTTGTTCCTATTTGTTTGAAACCTATTGTGAGGGGATTATTAGGTATCAATGGATTGAGTGGATGGTAAAAGCGGAAACACTACATTTTGCTCCACCACTAATACCCTAATGTGTTGGACGTAAGGTACGAAGGCAACGAGCGCGAACTGCCATAAAAAAAAACACGTCTCGTCAGCGACATCTATAGTTACAAATTTGGAACTACAACTTATGAGCTGTCAAAAAATCACCCTTTGGTTTAATTTGAAGGAATGAAAGTTTTTCAGTCATTATTTCAAAATGTGCAATTTTTGTGATGCTTGTCAACACTTTTGGCTGGATTTTTTGTAACTTATAAAAACCTAGCTATCTCAACTTTGCCAATCGGTTAACAATGGCTAGTCCAACCTTCTTCCCTCTGTGGTCCAACTGTATATGTGTCGTGTACCAAAGTGTCGACAATTTTGTCAATGTACCCTTTTTTAAGTATTGTTAAATACATTCTAATTTGATTAGAAATTGGTATCACTGTGATACGAATACCTACTACCTAACTAGGTATAGGAACATATAGTTCATAGAAATAAATGCTACTTACACCAAAAGAGCATAGAGTACCTATCTTGGCTGTAAATTTGTATGTGACAAGTTAAAGTTCATACCTACCAATGGGGCCGATTCTGGCATTGTAAAGCCGGGTGTGAGGCAGATTGGCTTTGGAAAACCAGACTAGGCATAGTAACTATAATATAATATATAAGCCGAAAGTTCGAAAGGTGATCTAGCCTAAGAAATATTGTTTTACCAGTAATTGTGCAACCCTGACTGTGTCTTGTGAAATGTACTGTATCTAAATTTAGTTTAATAAAGACTTTTGAAAAACAAAACAAACAGTGGCTTACATTGTAAACTTTTTTGTGTAAACCTTAATGGCTCGATCTGTTCATATCCTTGCCTATAAAAAAAAATATGTCTTTGCTATCAGTAGAGTCTTTACATTGTACCGTTGTTTACCGCCATCTATGAGATATCGAAAGAACGTGGCCTAGACAGAAAAACTGTTGAAAAGCTATATTGTTTGTGAAATAATTTTGAACATAAAAGTAATATTTTGAAGGCGTGAAAACGGATATGCACAAACATACCTACATTCACCATCGAAAAAATCAGCCCTATTGAAAAATAGTTCAAACAACTTTTGTTCCTATTTGGAACCTATTGTGAGGGGATTATTAGGTATCAATGGATTGAGTGGATGGTAAAGCGGAAACATTACATTTTGCTCCACCACTAATACCCTTAATGTGTTTGGACGTAAGGTACGAAGGTAACGAGCGCGAACTGCCATAAAAAAACACGTCTCGTCAGCGACATCTATCGTTACAAATTTGGAACTACAACTATGAGCTGTCAAAAAATCACCCTTTGGTTTAATTTGAAGGAATGAAAATTTTTCAGTAATTCATTATTTCAAAAGGTGCAATTTTTCTGATGCTGAGTGTAGCTTGTCAACACTTTTGGCTGGATTTTTTGTAACTTATAATAACCTAGCTATCTCAACTTTGCCAATCGGTTAACAATGGCTAGTCCAACCTTCTTCCCTCTGTGGTCCAACTAGGTTTTCAACGCCAATACAGTGGCTTACATTGTAAACTTTTTGTGTAAACTTTAATGGCTCGATCTGTTCATATCCTTGCCTATAAAAAAAAATTATGTCTATGCTATCAGTAGACTCTTTACACTGTACTGTGACTGTACCGTTGTTTACCGCCATCTATGAGATATCGAAAGAACCTGGCCTAGAAACTATCTTATTGTATTCGGCTTCATCTTAGCCGGTAGACCCCCGGTTCCGTACCCAAAAGGTGCCCAATGCCTTTAACTAAGCTGACCGTCCATCTGTTCGTCTATCCTACTTTTGAAACCGTAATAAAGTTGTCAAAGAATATTGTGTTATTATGGCGGATACCCCAACAAAAATTACAACATACTACGTAGGTAGGTATCTACCTACGGTCGGCCACACTCTACGATACCCCATGGAAGCTCTTACCGCGCGGCATAAGGGCGTCAATCGAACAAAAGGGATATCGCAGAGTGTGGCTGTCTATTTACAACTTCAAGAAAACTACCTAACTGGTTCACCGCGACCCAACCTTGAATCCGCCGGCTCCGCATTGCTCAAGCAAGTCTAAAGACAATGCGATTTGTAAAGCGAGTAGGTTACCGACATGCGACTGTATTGACATGCCACTTAGCATGTCTTCGCTATGCCCCGTTGCGAAAATACAAAAGTATTACATTAGACCTCGTCTTTCTGTAACAAATTAACAATGCACAAGTCTTCTTCAAAGTTGACCGAAATGGTATCCTTTTATTCGTTCTGTGAAACTTCTTTTTTTCCTCTGTGGTGAAACACATATTTTGTGTACCTACCACATTGTATGACAAGGTTGTAGAACATTAAATTTTGTAGGTAAACCAGGTTTTCAGGTCCAATAACCTTCTTAGACCTCCAAACAATCTTCGGTAGAAGTACATAACTGCTGGATTATTGTTAGGTATTGGGTCACTAGTTCCATTGTTTCTCTGACTAATGGGAAGTAGTTACTGGATCAACCCAAGGGTTATTTTATGTGAATGTAAGAGAGACTCACTATAACTTTGTCTAGAGGCCCTGGCAATCGTACAATAATAATTCCTAGGTATCACTTCCTATCACAAATAACGTGGCAAATAAAAGGTCTTTCAACGTACCTAAGTTAGGTAGGTATGTACGGTCGGCCACAGTAACAGATACCCCATGGCAGCTCTTACCGCGCTCGGCATAAGGGCGCCAATCGAATAATAAGGGGTATCCTAGCGTGTGGCTGACTGTACCCAAGACAGCACGTCGACCCTTACACGCTAGCACTCTACTCGGTTACGTTACGGGCGACTTTACAACAAAAGTGTACACTCTGACGTGCTGTCGTGTGTACGTATTTGGTTTAGCAGTCGTAAATAATGTTATCTGCTTTATCAATCATTCGTAGTAAGTACGTAATTATGATGATTGTTGTTGAGTAATCGACAACATTTATTATTGCTAATTTAATTGATTTGCACATATCCCTATTTAATTACTAGTAAGAAAGTAGGTTGGCAGGCTGTCTGATAATATCCTACGTACACACGCGTAAGATCTAAGAATTTTGGTACTTTAAATTACGTCATATTAATTATATCTGTTTCAATTTCAATTTAACTGCTACGCCTTAAGTAGATCTAAAGGTTCACTAGATAATTTAGCTACAACAATGTAAAAGTTAAATGGTTATGCTAGTTATACATTTTTCCCATTGAACTGACAACTTTGCCGATCGTAGATCATGTTGGTTAGATAGAACAGTCTCTGGAGTAGTGAGAAATAGAGAGTCTGTAAGAGGTAGTTAGTTATCTAGTTTACCTTAACCGCAGACTTAGGTACATAGTTACAATAACCACACGTTGTTTAATGCAATAGACCTCGCGACAACCTTCTGAATGTGCAAAAAAAACCATTACTTAAGAAGAACGTGACTACAGGGTGCACTCTAAGTCGATAGCGGAACTACTGATCAATACAAACAACTTGTACTAGGTGGCGACAAAAATGGAGCGAAAAAAAATCAGCTGTTTCATACATTTGCCGCAGTACTGACTGAGTCGACCTTTTGTATGGAAGAGCTGATATTTTTTTCACTCCATTTTTTCCGCCACCTAGTACGGTCGGCCACAATCTCAGATACCCCATGGCAGCTCTTATCGCGCGCGGCATAAGGGCGCCAATCGAACAAAAAGGGGTATCTGAGACTGTGGCCGACTGTACAAGTTGTTTGTATTGATCAGTAGATAGCCTACTTAAAGTTCCGCTATCGACTTAGAGTGCACCCTGTAGATATGACCGCGGACACATTAATGGGCCTCTGGAGATACACGAGCCATGTGAACTATGCGAAAGTGCGGCAATATTAAAATTATACACACTACGTTATGTTGTATTGCGTATCACATTAGCATTCTCCGGGCGGGGACACTTTCTATATTAAATAACGTTAGTAACGGTCCATCTTTCTATTATTATGGGCAAAGGTATGTCGCACGCTGCCGCACTTACAAATTGCGGTCCGCCGCATACTTAGGTAGCTCAGACGGAACCGGCGCTGGGCTAGTGAATTAGCCCGCACGCAAAGAAAAATGCAAAAAATCGATTCCTGTATCAAAAAAAATCGAAAATGTTCACACATCAAACCCCAGAATTAGGTGAGACCTATCTAAAACAGCCAGGGCCCTTAGCCTGTAACACAATGGTGCCAAAATGGGCATCCGGTTGACGATTTTTTGATGCTGTCGGTCCAGTATCGGCCCTTTTAATGTTGTTGTAGTAACAGCAAAGAATATTAAGAGTCTAATCCTAGAGGATTAGTTCGCTGGTTGTAGGAGAACAACGAAAAAATCCCGGTTTTGTCCTTCTACCTAGGACGCCATTGAGACGCCATTGTGTTACAGGCTAAGGCCCCAGGGCCCTTAGCCTGTAACGCAATGGCGGGTCAATGGCGTCCCGGCAGAAGGACAAAACCGGGCTCTCCTCGTTTTTCTCCTACAACCAGAGAACTAATCCTCTAGAATTAGAATCAAAATATTCTTTGCTGTACTACAAAAACATTAAAAGGACAGACAGCGTTAGCAAATCGTAATTGAAGTCGTCACCTGACAGCCCATTTTGGCACCATTGTGTTACAGGCTAAGGGCCCAGTTTTGTGTTGTATGCACAACAAATTGCAAGATATTTTGCTTGAAAAAAAGTGCGCCGCCTAGTTTTTTTCAAGGAAAATATCTTCAAAACGTTTATGAATGTCAACCCGAAACTGGCTGTTTTAGATAGGTCGCACCTAATCCTAAACCTAATAATATGTGAACATTTTCGATTTCTTTAGTGCATTTGATACAGGACTCGGTTTTGTGCATTTTTCTTGGCGCGCGGACTATTCACTATGCACAGGCGCGTTTTTGCGTTCAAAAACGCAAGTATGTACTCTAATTAATACGAGATTATTGCACCTGTGATTTGGAGAGCCTGCTAAATCGCGCAAACGCTAGTCTGACGTAAAAACAGTAACTCTAAAAATTGCAAAAACACGCTAGTATGGTGCCAGTGCCACTGTTGCCTTCACTCAGCCGACTTATCTAGGCATTTACTTGACATTTGCCTGCCATTATATTTCCTGTGGAATGAATAACACGCTAAGCCATTTTGCAATGAAATACGTGCTCATTGTCTTGTAGAGAGGATGAGTGATACAGCCTGTAGCCATTTTCAATTTCCATAAGCCTGGTAGAAAATGTAGGTAATCCAGATACAAGACACACTATTGAGTACCTACCTAGGTACTTACCTATAGCAAAGAGCATATAATACAAACTATCGTTACGAGAGATAGTAAAATATTCCAATTACTGTGGATAGTTACCATCATTATGAGCAAAAGATGTATGGTATCATCGATTTTTATATCAAGAGCGTAATAAAATATAGTTTGTCGCCATGTCTGCTAACTTGACGAACACCAAAATTTTTATACTAAGGGATGTTTTTTTTTCGTGTACATCCGAGTGTACATACCATACCAATACCATACACACTTATGAAATGACTGAATTCGCAGAAGATACAAAAACTAAAGGTTGTTTTTAAATTTTATTTTTCTTACCTAATTGCCTCTTTTATTTTTCTCCAGGTTCGACGAGGGCCACGACGGGTACCTGGACCTGACTGAAGTGAAGCGCATGATGGAGCGGCTGGGGGCTCCCCAGACGCACCTCGGGCTGAAAGCCATGATCGCGGAAGTCGACGAGGATGGCGATCACCGGATTAGCTTCAGGGAGTTCCTGCTTATTTACAGGTTAGCTTAATAGCACTTCTAAGTTGAAGAATAGAAAATAATATAATTTCGTAAAAAATATAATACTACTGCTGTCTTTGAACTTTCATAGGTAAGTGGGGTTTTATTACACTTACTGCCGGTTTCTGAGTTGAGAATTTTGCTAAGCAAATGGGTAAGTATCGTCCTGTCTCTGCAGATTTCTCACAAAAGAGCGTGACAGAGCGATACGTAAGTATGTGCTCAATAAAATTCTCACCTCAGAAACCGGGCCTAAGTAGGTGTAAAGACTGAAGACCGACTTCCCTGAATGCGTCTGACAGCCAGTAGGTAGGCAAAGGCCCGGTTTCTGAGTTGAGAATTTTACTAAGCAAATACTTACGTATCTATCTGTCGCGCTCTTTTGTGAGAAATCTGCAGAGACAGGACGACACTACCCATTTGCTTAGCGAATTTCTCAATTCAGAAACCGGCAGAGAGTCTAGTAGGTATCCCTGCCTGGTCTGGTTGCCAGTAGGCTAGACTATCCTTACATTAATAATAATTATCCGATGATACGTGAGCAAGTACGTAGTACATTTCTGATTCAAATGTGTAAATTGTATAGGCTCTGAGGCCGTAGTAAAGGCCTAATAGTAACAAATTGATTAGGACGATTAGTGATTAGGTAGTTCCAGTTTCCTTCGGGCGCCACTTTCTATGCCAAACAAAAGTTTCTGTGCAAGAGCCACAAGTATCAATCATTGCAAGCGGTAGCAGTGCTCGCGCGATCACTGCAAGCGCGATCACTGCAAGCTACGTAATCACGGCACGGCAATCATGGGTAGCTTATTAATTTTATCTATCGCGAAATGCGAATATCGGACGGACCCTTATTTTTGCCGTTGATCAGGAGGGTTTCCCTTGACCCTATTGCGATCAAATTGAAAAAGTTTTGAAATTAATTTCTCTTTGAATTCGCATATTAATACTTTGATTTTAAATACTTTGTAATGTTTATTCAAAGTTAAGGCTGTTTTAAATTGCGCCATATCGGAAAAATGCGTCAAGGATAGAGCGGCAGACTGGTCTCAGAACAAGAGAAAGAAAACAATCAGGCTGGTCTTTATTAAATTACTGATAGGTCCATGTCCAATGACCGGCAAATTATTTTGGCAAACAGAGGGGAGAGATTAAACTCGACGTTTCCTTCGTTCGGTACTCGTACAGTTGGTGTCAGACTTGAGTAGTTACCTACCACGGCTTATATTTTTATAGCAATTGGATAATTGTGGGTAGCAGCGTAGCAGCATCGTATCGTATCACCAAAGGAAGTATGAATAATGAATTTCCTTTCATGGAACTCATATCGTCATCTACGCTACGAGAACTGGTGTAACTACCTAGAGCTGGTATACCGACATTCCTACTGCTGCTGCAGAGGTAGATTGAATGACTACCTACCGATTGCATTCCAAAGACATGAACAACATGGTTTGTACTGTCGGCCACACGCTAGGATACCCCTTTTTGTTCGATTGGCGCCCTTATGCCGCGCGCGGTAAGAGCTGCCATGGGGTAACTGTGACTGGCCGACCGTACCATTGGAACAAAGCAGTGGCGTACCTAAATAGGGACAAAGCGGGATAATGTCCTGGGGCCCCCAAGCTCAGGGGGGTTTTGGTGTCAGAGCAGAGGGGGCTCTGCCCTGACACCAAAACTAAAATTCTCCCATGTTGGATAGCCTTGCCCTTAAGTGCGAGGAATCTAAACAATGTTTGGACGTCCTTATTAATTTGGTCCACATAGGTACGGTCGGCCACAATCTCAGATACCCCATGGCAGCTCTTACCGCGCGCGGCATAAGGGCGCCAATCGAACAAAAAGGGGTATCTGAGACTGTGGCCGACTGTACCTATGTAACACTTTGACTCGATAAAACCTAAACAGTTAAGTTCGGGCCCCAGCTTGTTTTTTGCCCCGGGGCCCCTGGTTACCAAGCTACGCCACTGGAACAAAGATCAGCCGTTGTAGCCAATAAGCCATTAACTAGGGAAACAGTTAGTGGAGGCTGACTCTAAGCTCATTACCAATGCGGCGTTATGTGAGAGCGCGAGAAGTACCTACCTATCGACCACGCAATGACCTTATTACGTCACAAGTCACAACCGGCCGGCCTTGCTCTTGCCACTTGCTGTACGGGTACGATGGGCGGTTATATCAGCGCTCTCACTGCTTATCTAAACATGATGAGGCGGCATGAGTAACGGCATGTAGCGACCATTAACTTGAATGACCCGACTTCCTCGTATGCGTCATTAAAAACTTGTACGTTATTTACGAGACTCTCATTTCACACCTTCGATGATTCATCACGTCATTCGTGTTTTCCTTCCTGATTGGGTGTTTTTTGTTTGCAGGAAAGCCCGGGCTGGCGAATTGGAGACGGACTCGGGACTGGATGCCTTCGCGAGGTTGACGGAGATCAACGTGGACCAGGTGGGAGTAAATGGCGCGAAAAACTTCTTCGAGGCGAAGATCGAGGAGCTCGCGAAGTCAAACAAATTCCATGACGAAATAATCCAGGAGCAAGAGGAGAAACGAAGGGAAGCCGAGGAGAAGGCCCTAAGGAGACAGCTGTTCAAGGAAAAGGCAGCTCTGTTCCAACATTGATTGGGTTAATGTTATCTTGTTGTTATGTCTAGTCTGTAAGCTGTTACCATGGCTTAAAATAAAAATATTTCTACAGATCTATTAAATATATTTTTCATAGGATATTGTATTGTAGACCAGCTAGGGTAGCACAACGTCACGATAAAAGTTTTATCCTTTTATCGGCTATCGCCATCTTGCTTTATTTCACCGCGTGAAGCGAGATAGTGGGATAAAACTTTTATCTTGAAGTTGTATAGAATTTGTTTAATTGAAATGCTTTATTGAAACACTTTGAAGGCCTAAATTGAGTGTATTGTATACTGCTAAATTGTACTTTATTGCAAGAGATCTAGTATTGACGTTACTATTGTTAAAATTGTTTAAATATTTTCAATTACTATATGGATGCTTGACTTGTTTATGTTAGATTTAAGTTTATAGTAGAAAAAGCTAAAGATTAAAATATGAATGTGATGTTGTTAGTTGTAAGAGAAAATTGAATAAAACATTTATAAGCAGATCAGTGACTATTTTTATTAGGCCTCATTACTTCCATATGACATGTTTTGGCTGACGTCTTGTTGTGTATGATTGTCTCCACGAATAACAGAAATGTTGGCTAGATCTACATCATTTGAAAGATAACTTCTCAATGTTTCCATAGTAGCTGTATTCTGAAAAGAGGTAAATATCTTCTTTTAGACATTCACATGATTTTTTGCAGTCCCAAATCCTAATAGATACTGGCTATTAGATTTAAAAGATCTAAGTATGTTATAAACTTAATCAACAATATAAAAGAGCCATATTATGAACAATACCAGCTGCCTATAATGATAGCCAAGATAGAAGGAAAAATAATGTCAGTAATAAAGAAAATTACATAGTTGTGAAACATAATACGTTGGACGGGTATCAAAACTGCAGAGTTATATTCAGGATAGCCATGTATAGAGAACAATGCAAAAAGCTGACTGCCAACCCAAAATGATGGAGAGACATTTCAAGAAGAAGTTATAAGCTTATAAATTAACTTATACTACATCATCCCCTTATTAAATAATAATACAATGTGACTAAAACAATATAAACAAAAATAACAGACCAAAAACTAAGAGGGATTATAAAATCTGCATACTGTACCTACAGCTACACATCATGTTACGTACCTAGGTTTTGGGATTGACTTATCTTGTATAATCCGCGCGGAATGAGAATGGGATGCGACCTTTTGGAACTGAGACGCGCGCGGTAAGCAAACTCGCGTCGATGCAACCTTGTCAAAGTAAAATACAGTAGGTTTTCGATTGACTTTGACAAGGTTCGATCCCATTCTCATCCCGCACGCATTATACCTCTTACCAGGTTACAGTTTTGCCTATTTTGGTCATTATGTATGTAATAATGCAAAAAATACTTACATCTAAAATGTTTTTCTCAAACTTTCCGCCAGGACTTGTAAAATCTTTGATCGTCTTTAGCTCATTAGATCTGAAACAATAGAATGCCTAAGCATCTTTATAAGGACACATCTAATTCCCTGTAATGTGGTGTTATGGTGTTTGTGGTTTAATGCTTTAGCAAAAAAAGTGGTTGGTGGGTCAAGTTGGTGATTTTTTTCTAAGACCCTGTTCTTTTTGCTACACCCCAGCATATTTTCAGTTTTACCTACATATTTTCGTGTGAATATTTATTTGGATGGTGATAGGTAGGCTAAGCCCTGCAGGAGCATGTAAAAGTTCAGTCCAAAGTAGTTCATTAAACAGTACGTTTCGAGTTTTTAGGCGAGTTTCCAATTATACTTACATCAAGTGCAGAAGTTGGTTGGTCACAGTAAGTTCGTTTTGCAAATCCTGCTGTAGCTGGTGATAAAGTTGGTTTGCTACAGACATTTTATTGGTTTCTCAAAAACGGTTAGACAGGAGCGGTGGGTGGCGATGCAAATGAGTTGTTTTACTTTCCCAGCTCTATTATATTTGGGTAGCTCGTCGTATTTACTTGTAGTCTTGTTTTCAACAATTTTCTAGAGTATTCTCGTTGATATTTTCATCCACAAACAAGTAACAAAACAACACACTCAACAAACAAGATTTGAATTTGTAATTTTAATTTTTATTGATGTTTTGATTTTGGTTTTTTTCACTCTGTCAAACTAAACTTCCGGCCACAGATCAATATATTAATTTGTATTGCTATACATACACGGTCAATCTTGATTACATTACATTAATCTTTTGGTTGCGAGGCCAAGATTCGCGCTGAGCCAAGTATCAAACGCCTACAGCTTGGCCCTAGAGAGTAGAAATGAAAAGAAATGTGAACTAAACTTTTTCTCCACTTGGCAACTCTCCAATCTCCATTGTCCAAAGTTTGACCGTGTATGTATAGCAATACAAATTAATATATTGATCTTTGGACTCCAAACCCTCTGCTGCGTGTAGTTTTGGAATTTGAGGATCAGTCAAAATGTGATTCTGTGGACTATGTTTTGACATGGTTGTTTTGCCAAGTTAACCTGTGATTTTTCGATGAGCAAAAAGTTTATGTTCTGTGGAGCGAAGTGATTTGACAATCAATGTTGACATTTGACTGGATTTGATTTCACACATTTCACCGAAGACGCGCGCAGTAAAATAAAATCCGTAGAAAATAAATAAATAAACAAACATGGACGAGGCAGCAGCCCTCAAACCTGATGGCAAAAGCATAGACATAAAGCAGGAAAAGCAAGACAACGCTGACAGTTTCAAATACGAGTTCGACTCGGGGAGTCAAGACAGCAGCAATAGTGGCAGTGGTGGCTATCAGCGGTGGGCTCCCAATCTGATTGGAGTGAGAAAGAGCGCTTTCACACCTTATAAACAATCCGCCGCTCAGTGCACGGCGTTGACCAATCTGCAACGAGGTAATTATCAGACGCCGTAGTACTGCTTGTATGTAACTGTATCAACTTGACCCACCAACCGTATTATTTAAATTCGTATTGCAACAACAAGTTTGGGTATGTTTAACAGGTAACACGCAAGCCAGAGTGCCTGAGCTACCGCCGGTCGACGCCAGTTTCCACGCGAAGGCTGGCCGCGGCGAGTTAACCCGTGAAGACGTGAAACTGCAGCAATACGTGGACATAGTTGATGAACACGGCCTCACTGCGTTACACTGGGCTGCCAGCTACGGCCAGTTGAACAGTTGCCAGGATCTTGTGTGGTATGAACCTTTCCTTGTAATTAATGCCAATACAGCTTCATATACACTACATCTCATATTATCTTAACCAATACAAAAATATGTTTTTCTCCTATTTAAGAATGGAAATCAATTCGGCTCATCCTTGGAAATGTAACATCATCATTAACCTCGGCTCATAGACGCCCTGAGGGTACTGGATTTTTTTTTACGCCAATCAAGCGGTTAATACCGTATTTAAGAGTCAGACTTATTGATGCAGCATTCTCCACACACTCGTCATAGGCTAGCCCTTTCATATCTTGCCAATTCCTGATGCTACTTATGTTTGAGTTCCTGGCCCAAGTATCATAAACTTAAAAGGGAGACCCATGAAGTAGGTAATTTAGAGATTTTAGCGTCAGTAAACATTTATGTATTTATTTGTATCACATTTCACAGGGGTGGTGCAACGGTGAATGCCCGTGGACCAGAGGGAGAGACGGCCTTGCACTTGGCAGCGGCTGGCGGCCATCACGAAGTTGCCAAGTTCCTGCTGAATGAAGGAGCGGAGGCTGATATACAAGACGATGTAAGGATCTTTTTAGAGAAACTTGAACACATTCACAGACACTACTGCCCTTAAATTTTAGGGGAAGAAAGAACAATAGTCCATGCATGAGTGTCCGTGAATGTTTTTAAAAAAAATCTATATTCAATTAGTGTTTTCTTTTTATCCATCATCATCTATCACCATCATCATCAATTCCTGTCAATCCTGTCATCCCTAATCAGGGACTTAGGGCTCTTAAAACCGCTTTCCATTCTGGCCGACTTTGCGTCCATGTCATAAGAATAATGCAACAGATTTAGGTGTGGCTGGTATTGTGTATTGAATTTTGGCTTCTTATTCATTCTGTAGATGCATGATCAAAGAATAAAAACGTTTGATAGCATAGCATAGGCATTTAAAAAATCAAACAATGGCAGCAGCATGTTACAAAAAAGTTCGGTGATAGTGAACAGGGTTTACTACGGAGCCAAAAAAATAATGTTGATGATCTGACAAAGAACTTCAGAGATGGAGAACGGAACTTCTCAACGGACAGCAGCAAAACACTCGGAATCAGTGCAACAGCTTAATAACGGTGTACCTTTTCACCAGTGAAGACGGTTTTTCAGAATTATTTTACTTCATAAAGCAAAATAGTGCCGACGACAAATTAAAAATGTTTTTCGCTCTGCCGATGCAACAAGGCTGAAAGTTTGAACCTAAGCAATGAATGTGCCCCCTTTCCATTTCCAGTCTGGCAGTACAGCGTTGATGTACGCCGCCGCAGCTGATTACCCGTACACCTGCCACGACCTGCTTGTCAGGGGGGCGGACCTCACTCTCACCAACGACTACGACCAAGACGCATACACGCTGACTACTAAGAATAATTGCAAGCTGGGTATGAATCTTTACTGCTTTGTAGTTAACCAGCTTTTGCCCACGTCTTCGTCCGCGCAGACTTAGTTATTTCCCGTTCTCACAAAAAACTACAGCGATAACGTAGCTTCACATTAGTGAAAGAATTTTTAAGATCGGAGGAGTTTTTTTTGTAGATACAAACTTTTCCTGTTTATAATATTAGTGTAGATAATATACTTTTTAAATCCAGCTAGGGAAGCGAAACTTCACGATAAAAGATTTATCCCGCTATCTGGCAGCAGCATCTAGCTTTATGCAGTGAAATAAAGCAATATGGCGCTAGCCGATAGTGGGATAAAACTTTTATCGTGACATTGTGCTCCCCTAGCAGGGCCAGGGATAGATTCAGTTTTTTTTCATGACCACTTGAGAACCTATCGAAAAACGAATGCCCCTCTTTCCCCCTTATTTTTTGCAAAATGACAGCCCAAAATTTGTTTGACTTCATAGTCATGGCATCAATTAAATCTCAATATCTCATCCAATGTAAGTGAACATTCACTAGTTATGTAATAAGCTTCTTTAACATAATTTTTTCTCTTTTCAGCACAAACTGTGATAGAAAACTTCCTCATTGGCTGTCTGAGCAAGATGTAAAACTAACAAAGAGTGACCATTCCTAACGTTTAAGTTTCGACATACTGCAGATTAGCAAAAAATACAGGGATTTAGTTTGTAACACTTATGAACGTATATTAACGAAGAACGAGAGCGAAAATATAAACATATTATACAAAAGCCAATACTTATTGTGTTACTAAAAACGTTATTTCATAAATAATGCATTGCCCCGTCCCACCCTTTATAAAATACACCTTTGGGAAATAATCTTACAAAAATACAGCACCAGTCTTTGTTTTACAAGTAAAAAAAATCTTTAAATGCAATAACCAAATATCACACTGCAATTTCAGTGGATTTCACTTGATTTTCAATGCATAAGAGCTTTATCTCCTGCGGTATGAAAACCAAAATCTTTCGATCGTAGTTTACAATTTAGACTCGGTAAGCCAGTTAAACGTCTGGGGTTTCCTGTTAGACTGTGGGTTGATCAGGATGTTGATAATACTGGGCTTGTCGGTGACGGCGAGAGCCTTCTTGAGAGCCGCTTGGATCTCGTCCACCGTCCGGCAGAGGTGACCGGTCTCTCCAAAGATCTCCATCATCTTCTCATACCGAACCTCGTTGCTGAGGGACGTTGGCGGAGTGCTGGGGATGGAGAATAATAGTGAGTGATATAAGCTTTTGTTCTATAGTAAGATGTTGCCAGTACAATTGTACATGTCCCACTAGCTGGGCAAAGGCCTTCTCTCAGAGAGAGAGTTCGAGCTTAATCACCACGCGTGCTCAATGCGGATTGGCGATTTTTGCGTTGAGGGTATATTGCCTCATACGCTCAGGTTTCCTTACGATGTTTTCCTTCACCGTCAGCGAGTGGTCTAACTGGTGGAGCGGTGGTGTTCTATAACTCAGCATAAAAAAACATTTAAAAAAGGGTCTTGCCGCAGCGGGTGATGACAACAAGAAACCAATATGGCGCTCGTAGGGCTGGGGCTTAGGTCTGTAAAGCAATGGCGTGTCGATGGCGTCTCGGCAGAAGAACAACACCGGGGTTTCCTTGTTTTTCTCCTGCCGGCGAACTAATCCTCAAGACTTAGAATTAGACTATTCTTTGCTGTGCTACACAAACATTAAAAGGACCGACAGCATTAATAAATCGTAATTGAAGCCGTCAACTGGGAGCCCATTTTGGCACCATTGCGTTACAGACTCCGGCCCCAGGTCTATTCGCATCTAAATATGTACAGTGCACAGCACGTAGACCTTTACTCTTTCGTTTTAAAGTCGCCGTAACGTAAGTGAGAGTTCTCGCGTGTAAGGGTCTAACTAATCCTTTTATCCCTTATCAGGGATATAGGGCTCGAAGAAGGGATCTCCATTTTTTGCGGACTTGCGCGGCAGCCTTCCAGGCTAGTACAACGGGCCGCACCGGCACTTCCACCACATCGCCCCCAACTACGACCGGCCAGTAAAAGGACGTCCGTACCCGCGGGAGCTCCTCGAGCGGCAAGACTCCAGCAGCTCTGAGCGCCACTGACCACATCGCCAAGACTGCACACCCAAGACCCGGGGGCTGATGCCTCCGGAGAAGACGCACGGGACAAGAGTGCCAACTCAAAACCCGCACCTACAACTGCGCGGCCAAGCGGCAGTAGCAGACGACCACTGATGATCCAGGCAGTTCGGGGGTGGCCCGGCCGTCTCTTGCCATAAGCTTGCTTTAGTAGAAGACGGCCGGCCCTCCACCTGGGCCCTTAGCCTGTAACACAATGGTGCCAAAATGGGCTTCCGGTTGACGGTTTTAATTACGATTTATTGATGCTGTCGGTCCAGTGTCGGTCCTTTTAATGTTATTGTAGTACAGCAAAGAATATTATGAGTCTAATCCTAGAGGATTAGTTCGCTGCTTGTAGGAGAACACCGAAAAAATCTCGGTTTTGTCCTTCTACCTAGGACGCCATTGTGTTACAGGCTAAGGCCCCTGGAGGGTGTATACCACACTGGTCCACAGGCGTTCCACAAAATCCTCCCACCAGTGGCTCCAAGAAGCTGTCGTGCACGCAGCGGCCACACCACGGCAAACCGCGTCGGCTCGTGGACTAAACCTGGTCGAGGGGAACCTGGATGCTTCGGCAGAAGGGTCAAAACGCGGACACCTCTCGCGTAGTGCATGAAGACTGTTCCGGTGACGAAGGCAAGCCACAGCTGATAAGCAACGGTTATTGGCGGAATCGGCGGAGCAGCAAAGGCATGGTGGAAGGCCAAGGCGACAGCGGAGGTCTACAGAAGCCGTCGGCAGACACTGCATCCAACTCTTCTCTGGTCGTAGCGGTCTCCGTTCCATCGGGTACAGAAGAGGGTGGACGAGAGAGTGCCTCTGTGGTTGCGCGCCCACTTATGCACTTAAATATATCCTGCGTACATGACTGCTTGGTCCTGTATGCAGTCGCTATGGCCGAAATACGGCTAGGAGGATATATATGTATTTAGTAGAAGAAACAAAAAGAGTCTATCAGTACACTTACACTAGAGCGACGTCGCCAGCCGACTGGATGTCGTTGTAGGTCTCTTTGTCGAGTCCTCCGTAGATGCCGTTGTTGTTAACGATTACAATCACCACGGGAAGCTTGTACCGGAACATTGTTTCGATCTCCATTCCTGTCGATTGTAAATGGGGGTTTATATTAATAATGCGGGTACGAAAAGGTCCTTCCTCGTAACTTCGGATGATGTATACGGCTGCTAGAGAAGCACAATGTCACGATACAAGTTTTATGTCATTATCGGCTATCGCTATCTTGCTTTATTGCACCGCGTTAAGCGAGATGCAGCTACCCGCTGCAGATAGTGATTAGCAGCGCCAATAACGATGGTACAGTTTATAGTTTAGTTACGTACACACGACAGCACGTCGACCCTTACACTCTAGCACTCTACTCGGTTACGTAACGGGCGAGTTTACAATAAAAGTGTACACTTTGACGTGCTGTCCCGTGCGTACGTTATAATATTTACCTCGGACTCTGAAGCGAGAGACCCAGGTTCGATTCCCGGTGTGTTTCATTTGTGAATTTCTAGTAGCAATACCACTCGCTAACCGTGAAGGGAAAACATCGTGAGAAAACCCGCGGCTTAGTTGGTTCCACACGTATTGACTAAGCTGTCAGGATGGTATAGGTGCTGGGCAAGCCTACTCCATCTAAAAGTCCCAGGCACTGCAGCGCCGAGTGGTCTCTTCACCCATCTAGTGTGAGTGAAGGTGCCACTGGACGCTGTATAAATCATCTCATTACGTAGATGCAAAGGCCTTAGTTTTTTTAAAAATATTTACCTGAGAAACCGAAGGCCGAGTCTCCCTCAACGCAGATGACGCGCTTGCTTGGCGCGTTGTCGCGACACCACATGGCGGCGGCGATGGCGAAACCGGGACCCACCTGGCACGGACAAAAAGGAATGTTAGTGACATTTTAACTATACTTTCTCACAGATTATGTTTGGTAGGTCACAGATTACGAATCATCGCAGATAAGGTGTAGAGTACTGGGCCCTTAGCCTGTAACACAATGGTGCCAAAATGGGCTGTCAGGTGACGACTTCAATTGCGATTTGCTAACGCTGTCTGTCCTTTTAATGTTTTTGTAGTGCAGCAAAGAATATTTTGATTCTAAATCTAGAGGATTAGTTCTCTGGTTGTAGGAGAAAAACGAGGAGAGCCCGGTTTTATCCTTCTGCCGGGACGCCATTGACCCGCCATTGCGTTACTGGCTAAGGGCCCTGGATGTGGGTCCCAGCACTGCTACATTGGGGTTGAGTCGTAAGGAGAGAAAGCCAAACTCCAAAGTAATCAGATGTAGGTATATTGTCTCTCTCGAGTATGGTAGTAGACTAACTTATTGTTAGAAAACATCTTAAAATGTAATGTGCTTAGCATACCTAAAACCTAACTAAACTATGTTGTACGAGTAAGCAAAACGTGAGTCGCTGGCTCGTACTCGAATAGATATTTTAGCCCTGTACAACGATGTCGTAACTTCGTAGGTAGTTAATCACGATGGTGTCTAGTGAAATTTAGTGCCTCACCCCCATAGTGCCGAAAGTACCGGCGTCCAGCCGATGTCTTGGCAGGTTGTTCAGCAGAATGCCGCGTCCGATGTCCATGGTGTTGGCTCCTTCGCTCACAATGATGGAATCCTTGGGAATGTTCGCCTGCACCGTCTTGAAAACGGCGTAATAGTTCAGCGGGGTAGAGATATCGTCCGCTTGCGCCTGGAAAATTAAAAGTATAATTTTACACTCTTAGCTTTTCTATTTTCTATGACCTTATTTTTTACCATGACTACGCGATCCGTGATCCGATGATGTTGACCTCAGGCCCCATGTTGCACGAACGTGACAACGACAGGTGACAGGCGACAGGTGACAATCCGACAATTTGACGAGTTTCTGTTGCACAAAGATTTCGAGCGACAAATTTGTCATGGTGGAAAATTGACAAATTGGTCGAATTGTCGCGACAATTTGACATATTTCTGTTGCACAAAAAATTTTACTCGACAGGCAAAAAGTGACAAATTGTCATGAAAAACTTGTCGGATTTGCTTTGTGCAACCATAAATTGTCAAGACGACTCGACATAATTGTCAGACAATTCCGACAGGTGACTATGCATATGTCGAGAGCTGACAAATTTGTCACTTAAATCCTACCATGTTTTTTTACAATAATTGTCGAGCTATGTGCAACGCTTGTCAAGTCCTGACAATTTGTCAATAATTCACCTGTCACAGTCTCACTTATTTGTAATGTTTGTGCAACACCATTTACTTGACAATCCGACAAATAAGTAAATTTTCGACAAATAAGTCAACTTGTCGCGTACGTGCAACAGGGCCCTGATCGCGCGCGGCCAGACTAAAATTCATAAGCCCGATCCACATGGGCCGATCCAACGCGCTCCGATCGCGCGCGGCAGGGCCAATATCCATAAGCCGGGTCCACACCGGACGATCCGGGCAAGAGCGAAATATCAATATGGATTTCGGTTATGCCGCGTGCGATCTGAGGTCGCTGGATCGCCTAGTGTGGACCCGGCTATTGAGCATTTCGTCTGCAAAGATGAACGCATTGGATGGTGGGGATTGTGAAAACGTCTAACACAGGTGGCGCCCCCCTCAGTAAGACGACGTACTACGTAGTACTCTATGGCCCGATTTCTGAGTTGAGATTTTTACTAAGCACATACTTGCGTATCGCTCTGTCACGCTCTTTTTTGAGAAATCTGCAGAGACAGGGCGATACTTACCCATTTGCTTAGCAAAATTCTCAACTCAGAAACCGGGCCTATGTAGTTTGTGCGACGTACCTACAGCTTGAATAAGCCATCGACAGTTACTTATGGTTCGATAGTTGGCACGGAAGGTCAGAGGTTGTGGCGTCAAGTCCTGTCCCAAACATTTTTTTTGCCTTATAATAAAAAATACAAAATTGTATTTCTTTGTGACCTATTATGATAGATATTTACGGGTCTTGATGATGCACGCTATTAAATCAATGAAGTAGTGATGACTCCGGTGTCATATCGTCGCTTAGCAAACAACACCGCCCAAGTCGAAATTTAGCGGTTTTGACATTTGAATGCCATTGGGTGCAGATTTTAAGCGCGAATCGATCAACCTATAAGATTTAAGTATTATGACCAATCAGCGGCCGTTATTCAAAAAATTGTAACACCGCGCAAGTAATTTTTCTGTGGAACACCGCTCAAGTCACATTTCCGCCATACTGATTTGCGAACTACAACGTGTGCTGTGAAAATAAATGGTTTGAAGTGTTTTATGAGGCTTTGTTTTGCCATCTGAAATGTTTCAAAGGTGGATAATAGAGAAAGTGATAGATTAGAACAAAAATATATCCAGTATTAAACGTAAATAAACATTGTAGGACCAATAACTACTTTTGCTTCTTACTTAGGCGGTTTTTTAAAGATTATTTTTAAGACTTGAGCGGAGTTAAAGGTATATTTGTTACTATTTACAGCGTAGTTCAACGTCAACCAGGTCAGATGGTGGCTGCGAGACCACACTGGCGCACAGTACTCTACTCGGCCGCACTATGGACAAGGGTTGAGGTCCGTTTTGCAGCCCCATGTTGTCGCTGCCAGTTTCCGTATCAGGTTGCACCTGCTTGCCTGTTTCACCACAAGGGTGCGTCTGAATGGGTTGCCATTCTAGACCAGCATGGCGACTGGCTTCCCTCGAGTCGTATGACCCCAATAGGAATTAACCATATGAACTGTGCTTGATACCTTCTTCTTTACTTTCTGGAAGTGGGCTTTGAAAGTGAGAGTTCTGACCAGAGTTACACCAAGATAGACTTGGTTAGGGTCGTGCCTTATAGGCTCATTGCAGAAACTGAGTTTAACACCTTCACTGGCCTGTTGTTCAGGTGAAAGGAACAGCCCACGGTTTTACGTGGATTAGGTTTAAGTCCCCAGTCGAAGAAATTTCGCTCGAACTTTGCAACGGCTTCTCTGAACTCTGAGCTTCTGAACCAGTGTTGTCGCTTTATCCGGAGATGAAGCTTGGGCTGCAATTGCAATTTCGTCAGTGAACATAAATGATCATCCGGAGACTTTTGGTATGTCGCTGACATACTTAGATGTTGAAAAGGTCTGCGCCTGCGGATCACTATTGTTCAGGGTTTTGCGCTTACTCAGTCTTCTATTGAGACTCACCTGAAACTATCTATTTGAAAGGAGGGTGTCGCAAAGACGATACGTGCGTTTGAATTTAAAGATATCTGTGAGCTTGTAGAGTAGTCCCTGTTTCCGGACCGTGTCACATGCTGAGCTGAGATCGAAGAACACCGCCACTGTTTTGAGTTTATTTTGGAACCCTGCTTCGATGTGAGAAGTTAGTGCAAGCACTTGGTCACAGCAAACCCCGTTCTCTATAGGTAGATGTTGCTCGACTATAGGCGTCATTCTTGCGAGAAGTACTCGTTCGAAGAGTTTGTGCGTGGTACAAAGTAGGGAGATTGATCGGTAGCTGGCTGGGTCATCTGCTGTCTTGCCTGGTTTTAGTAGTGCGATCACTTTCGCATTCTTCCATAGCTTTGGAAGTTTGCACTTCAGGACAACATCGGAGAATAGGTCCGTCAACCAGTTAATGGACAGGGCACCCTGTCCATTAACGTTTTAAGAATTCCGGCAAGATGTTGTCAGTCCCGGATTCCTTGCTAGTTTTGGTGGCTTTAATGGCCGCAAGTACTTCAGATTTTGTATTCATGGGAATAAAAGGGGAATAATTTTTCTTTAAACATTGGGCTATATTTTTTGGTGTTGTTTGTGAGACTTGTTGCGCAGGTTGTTTAGCTGCTCCCAGCAATCGGATAGTAGACCAAGCTTATCGACCAAGTTTGTTTTATTTATTACAATTTGTGTTAACGAAATATAAACACAGCCTAAATCACCTTTTCTTTAGAAAAAGCACCGCGCAAGTCCCTGACAACACAGCCCAAGTCTTTTTATTTTATGTAAAACACCGCCTAAGTCGTGTATAAGCAAGAAAAAAAGGATTTTGCAAGTTTTTTTGCATTTATATTATGGATAGTACTTATCAAAACACAAAAATATAATACTTAGTCTAATAACTCTTAAATTTACGAAATTAAACAGTTTTTTGTCTCTCCTGTAAAGTGAGGAAATATGACTTGTGCGGTGTTGTTTGCTAAGCGACGATATGGTGTTTTTTAGGGCACCCAGATTTGGGTCTTATTTGCTCGGCCTAATTTGGTGTATTGTTCCATTATGCAAAATTCTATGCCATTTCATACGCTTTCTCAAATTTCTTTGCACTCATTATTAAATAACTATTTTATATGACTCAATATTAATTATATGCAAATGGACCAAACAGTATCATCACAACTGGTAAGTAGATGCTACTATTTGTTGCAGGCAACTATTGTATATTGTTACTCATACATAAGCCAGATGTTTATTTTAACAATACCTCATTTGCAAGACCCGTGAAGTTTGTATCAGATAACAAAAGTTTATGCATTGTATCCTAAAAGACTTCTTCAATTATTTATCCATGTCGAAAGTGTCGACGACCGTCTAGTGCATTTTATTCAATTTGGTTCAAGGAGAGGACAATTTTCCACATAATTCAACTAAAAATTTCTTAATGAGGACAATTAGAAAGAAGTCACGCAAGACGGAGAGAGATGGCGTCTTTTGGTTGCGGAGGCCAAGATCCACTTCGGGTCGCTGAGCCAGCGTAGTAAATAGGTGGCAACTTCACTCACACCAGATGGGTGAAGGGACCACTTGCTGCAGTGCCTGGAAAATCAGTCAATGAATTCCGGTTTGATCCTTTACGCAATCCAGCCATCTCATTTATCTCCAAATGTCATATCATGGTTGTTCCAAGACATTTATGTTTATAGAACTTCGAGCCCACCACTCGTATTTTACACAAGTTTTTTTTTCTTGTACAATATTGTCCGGTTGTGAGAGTTTGTGTAGCCGTTTTCTCTCCTTAAGGTTTACTACATCATAAGAGACATAAACTTAAGACATCATCGTCTATCTATAGCTATTTCTTGTTCTTTATTCCTCGCAAAATCGTCCTTTCATATCGATGACATATTGTTAGATTTATTATTACATCATTACTGGAAAAAAAAAGAACAAAAAGCTAAACGGTTTTACAGATATAGCAAAACCGGTTCCTATTTTGTAAACATGCATTACAGTCATGGTGATCAAAATATTTCACGAGAATAAAGCCATAAAGGCTTTTGTAATTTCTGCATACAATAAATGTATCAGTGAGGGATGATTGCGGTTTTATTCTTCGTTCAAATTGTTGAGTATGGTCAGACGAATAAAGCCATATTTTTAAATATCTCCTTAAATATGGTATTTAGGGATTTGAAAAAAATTACACTTATGAATTACACTTACAATAAATGTATCAGTGAGGGATGATTGCGGTTTTATTCTTCGTTCAAATTGTTGAGTATGGTCAGACGAATAAAGCCATATTTTTAAATATCTCCTTAAATATGGTCTGAATATGGGTCTGAAAAAAATTACACTTATGTATTCGGCATTTTACACTTTACGGGTTTATTCTGCGGGGGGTGCGATATGTAGTTATGTATTTCCGTAGTCGCTTTGTGGAAAGGGCAGGCGTAAAGAGGCTTACCTTCACAAACTCAGCATTGGCCTTCTGCTTATCGCTGAGGGCCTTCCACCAGCTGTTGCTGCTGGGTTGAAGAGCGAACTTCTTCTCGTTCAGTTTCTTGGTGAGGGCTTCGACGAAGGGCTTGATGTCGGAGTGGACCGCCACCGCGGACTTGGTGCTGTTGTGAAGCTCCTCCGGGGATATGTCCACCTGAAAACCAATTTGGTTTTGTTAGTGAATCACCCACGCGCAAAGAAAAATGCACAAAATCGATTCCTGTATCAAATACACTAAACGAATTGAAAATGTTCACATATCAAATCCTAGAATTAGGTGAGACCTATCTAAAACAGCCAGTTTCGTGTTGACATTCATAAACGTTTTGAAGATATTTAGCTTGAAAAAAATAGGCGGCGCACTTTTTTTCAAGCAAAATATCTTGCAATCTGTTATGGATATCAACATGAAACTGGCTGTGTTCGATAGGTCTCAACTAATTCTAGGGTTTGATATGTGATCATTTTCGTTTTTTTTGTGTATTTGATACAGGAATCGATTTTGTGCATTTTTCTTTGCGTGCGGGCTTATTCACTATGCCCAGCGCCTTACACATTAATAGTATGGCCTGACAAGCATGAGATTAGCTCGAGAAGCTATACAGAAGAAGAAGTCATAAAAAGAAGAAGAAGAAAAGAGAAGTCTAGAAGAAGAAAGAAGAAGTAGAAGAAAAAGAAGAAGTCATTAAAAATATCCCGCGCTGAAATTGGATCCCCTTTGACGGTCATATCTTTGACAGACAGACAGACCTTGTCTTTCCTATGAACTAGGCCGACTAAACTGAGAGGACATATTTAACTATGTCCTACGCAGTGCAGCTTCCGAGTGGTCACTTCACCCATTTAGTGTGTGTGGAAGTGCCAAAGATACTGTATAAATCATCTAACACAGAATTTGATGCTCTCTGGCAAACCTTGAGCTAACAGTGTGATTTGAATGTGATGCGTACCTGAATGGAGTATCTAAAACAATGTCCCAGGCACTGCAGCGTTCGAGTGGTCCATTCAACCATCTACAGGGTGCACTCTAAGTCAATAGCGGAACTTTAAGTAGGCTGTCTACTGATCACTACAAACAACTTGTACTAGGTGGCTTTAAAAATGGAGCGAATAAAATATCAGCTGTTCCATACAAAAGGTTGACTCAGTACTGCGCCAAATGTATGAAACAGCAGATATTTTTTTTGCTCCATTTTTTTCGCCACCTAGTACAAGTTGTTTGTATTGATCAGTAGACAGCCTACTTAAAGTTCCGCTATATCGACTTAAAGTGCACCTTGTAGTGTGAGTGAAGGTGCCACTGGATGCTGTATAAATCATCTCATTATTTAGATGCAAAAGGCCTTAGTAGTACCTGAATGAATTATTTATTTGCGCTTATGATTTGTATGCCAGGCAAAACATGCTGGAACAAAATGTTTATTTAAGACCTTTTATGTACTTACACGCATGTTTGACAAATAATTATACTTTACCTGAATGATCTTGACTCCAGGCGTGTACCTTGGCGCCTGTCCGAAGTGCAGCATCCAGTTCATCCTCGCGCCCAGTAGCAGCACCACATCGGCCTTTAGGAGAGCCTGCGTACGCGCAGAGGACACGCAGAACTCTGACTCGTCGGCTACCACTCCCTTGCCTGGGGACATCGTGGTAGATTTGGATTTTATATCCTTCTAAATGAAAAGTAAGATGTAGCCTGTACAATTGTACACGTCCCACTAGAAGGGCAAAGGCCTTCTCTCAGAGAGAGAGTTCAAGCTTAATCACCACGCGTGCTCAATGCGGGTTGGCGATTTTTGCGTTGAGGGTATAATGCCTCATACGCAGGTTTCCTTACGATGTTTTCCTTCACGGTCAGCGAGTGGTATTGCTACTACAAATTCACAAATGTACGTAACTTTAAAATTAAACAAGTCATAGATACATGCCCGCACTGGGAACTGCTTCAGAGTCCACTGTTCTACCCACTAGACCACCACCGCCATCATACCGCTAAAGAGACCCATAAATCGTCACTGCGCAACTCAAACGACGTGGTGCTTCAAGTCTCTTTTTTCGTGGCACGCATTGTACTTAAGACTCGCGAGAGTGGAAAAAGGCCAGCAGAGGTGGGCTGATGATGATGATGGCCACTGATGATGATGATGGATTTTTGAGATGCTAAATAATGCGCGTATAATCCGTGCGGGATCAGAATGGGATAATACCTTTTGGAACTGAACCGAAAATGACAGTTCTCGAGTAGAGTCAGTAAAAAAATTGTTAGTTCTACGTTTTATCATAGAGTTATGAAATTGAAAATACGCAAAAATGTTTAATGGTTGTAGTCTGAAAGGATTAAATGTTATTGCATTAATTGAATAAAACGTGATAAAACTCGAGCAGACACCCACGCGCACAGAAAACACAAGCAAGTTTCGACGCGAGTTTGCCATAGACAACTAGAGTTTGCTGAAATGCTGACGGTACAGCTGACAGGCGGACCGCGAGCGTCTCAGTTCCAAAAGGTATTATCCCATTCTGATTCCGCACGGATTATATCAGTGTTGCATGTTTAGTCGGAACGAGGGTTTAGTTCAGTGCAATCGTTCTAGTGATATTTTTAGTACTCTAACATTGAATCCCTATGGAGAGCAGAATCGAAAGATACAAAAACAGTTTTTCTTGACTTCAAATTTATCTAAAGATTTTTTTGTGCCACCTGTATGTTAAAATATTTGGTAAAACTTAGTCTTAGTTCTTGAGGAAACAGTCGTGAGAATTAAGATAACATTTCAGTTTTTTATCTGTATTCATAATAATTAATCTTTACAGCCTGACAGGCTAGTGCTAGTGATAGCGATTCCAAGCAAAGTTTAACAATTGAAGCAATTGATGGGCTGTTGCCAACCGTAAGCCTCTAACTTGTTATCTCTAATCTTTTGACCGCGAATCCACTCGCACTGTAGATAAGTTAAATCTACTCAATGTGGTAGCGCCATGCTCCTATTTGCTGACGTTATGGGCGAGTTTGCAAAAAAACACGGAAATAACCATAATACTTTAACATCTTGTTTTGGCGTTGGCGATAACAATTAGAAGTGGGGTAACAATTTAAAACATACCACATAAGCGTACATAAAAACGGCACTTTTCTAGTCTGAACTGACTTTGAACCAGTTTTCATTCAGACTCTGAACCTAACATCTTCTCGGCCTTGCCGTAGGCGGCTCCTTTGTCATCGACGATGGCCAGAGGCCGCTCTTCTTTTTTTTACTTTATCTTAAGGCAGGAAGGTTCAAATCATAGTTGAAGGATTGATCAGAAGTGGGATGATAATTTAAAACACACCCATGGGCGTAGGCAAGGAGGGCACTTTGGTAGTCTGAACCAGTTGCCTGACAACCTCTTCAGCCTTGCCATAGGCGGCTCCCTTGCCAACGATGACAAGATGCTCTTCTTTTTATTACTTTAGGTAAGGTTGAAAGATTCATCAGTTGAAGAATTCATCAGAAGTGGGATGATAATTTAAAATATACCCAAGGGCACTTTGGTGGTTTGAACCAGTTGCCTGATCACTTATGACATCTTCAGCCTTGCCGTATGCGGCTCTATTGCCGACGATGACCAGGGCGCTTCCTTTATTTACTTTTTGGCGAGTTTGCAAAAAAACACGGAAATAACCATTATACTTTAACATCTTGTTTTGGCGTTGGCGATAACAATTAGAAGTGGGGTAACAATTTAAAACATACCACATAAGCGTACATAAAAACGGCACTTTTCTAGTCTGAACTGACTTTGAACCAGTTTTCATTCAGACTCTGAACCTAACATCTTCTCGGCCTTGCCGTAGGCGGCTCCTTTGTCATCGACGATGGCCAGAGGCCGCTCTTCTTTTTTTTACTTTATTTTAAGGCAGGAAGGTTCAAATCACAGTTGAAGGATTGATCAGAAGTGGGATAATTTAAAACATACCCATGGGCGTAGGTAAGAAGGGCACTTTGGTGGTCTGAACCAGCTGTCTGACGGCCTCTTCAGCCTTGCCGTAGGCGGCTCCCTTGCCGACGATGACCAGGGGCCGCTCGGCCTTGGCCAGGAGGTCGGCGGCCTCAGCCACCAGGGCCGGATCGGGGTGCGCCAGCTTCACAGGGCCTGCGGTGTAGTAGTCCAAGGGGACTTTCTCCTCGTCGGCTTCGCCCTGTGGGTGAAGAATTAATTGATTGTCTTGTTTCTTTTTGTTGGTCCTACCCCCTTAGCTTGCACAGTCAACAAAGGCTTTAGTAGACGCCGAAATGTCAGTTTTTAAAAACGAATGATTCAGTTTAGTCATCCCTTCTGGTGTCAGCACGACCAAATTTGGGTTAGGTTAGTTAGGTTACGGGGTAACCTACCCTAACGTTTTTGGAGCCGTCAGTCGGTCGCTCTGGCAGTCAAGAGAGATACATTTTCTCGATGCTAGATGAGATAACTGACATTCCGGCGTCAACTAAAGACTTTTTCGAGCATGCTAAGGGCATAGCAGAGGACAAAATAACATCAAGTAGTTGCAACAAAAATTTTGCGTACAGTCTTAGCACGTAAACCAGTACATTTCCGTTGCAAAGTCACCCGTAACGTAAACTGTAATTTTAAAACCGAGTCAACGGAATGACAATTGCAAGTTACCACTGTCAGATAAAGCCTTTGTAGCAACTGTCATTTCGTGGACACGGTTTTTAAATTTGGTAGAGTGCACACATGCTGTCAAATGCGCACGGTTTTCTTTCTTCCAGCCAATCTTTAAAGGGGTAACATTCAAATGAGAAATGGGATAGGGGAAAACGTCTTACCATCAACAGGGTCCCGGGCATGTCCAAGTAAGCGACGCCGGGTCGGCCTGTGGAGGCCAAACGGACGGCCTTCTCGACGTGCTGAGGGATGAGGCGCGGGCTCGGCGGCCTGGCTGCGTATTTGCAGTACAGGCGACTGGACTCCACCTGGGGACGGAATACTCTTCAAGTGAGTTGGTCCTCTTACCCACATCAATGTCGAGTTCAGTTATGGTGTTGGAGCAGCATGAATCCTATAGAAGTAATCAATAGGTACGGTGGGCCACAGTCACAGATACCCCATGGCAGCTCTTAACGCGCGCGGCGTAAGGGCGCCAATCGAACAAAAAGGGGTATCTTTGGGTGAGGCCGGCTGTACTATCACCAAAAGTTAAGGTCGATCTTTGCAGCGCCCAGCGGCTACCTTGCTTTGCATGATTTTGTCGACCAAACACAACAACAGATTTTTTGTCGCCAAAACAATGGTAACTACTCATAAAATACCAAGAAAGTAACCTTTTCGACCCTATAAAGGGCTAGGCTACATACGATTCTAACGTGCAAGGGAAAGACTTCTATTTGCTAAAATGTAATGTTTTCAGGACGAGGTTTTTTTTCTCAAACTCACGTATTCTCACATATATATTGGAACGTGCGAGAGAGAGGGACGTTAAGTGTAAAAACAAACACCCATTTGAGAATCGTCCTGTGTCCTACAAAACATTATCTTACAGTACGTTTGAATATTGGATATTTGCCTGCATATTTTAGGTATTTTCCTATACTTGCATACATACATTATGGCCGAACTGCTAATAGTATTCGACCTTGTATGTTTCATGTAACCAATAACATGTTACTGAACTGAGAACATACGTAGGTATATGAAACAAGTGTTACTTTTCACTGCCTATTAAGATACCTGTCGTGTATCATACAATGTTGACATTGTCGTGAGCTGGGGCCTTAGCCTGTAACGCAATGGTGGATCGATGGCGTCCCGGCAGAAGGACAAAACTTATCCTCTAGAATTAGAATAAAAATATGCTTTGCTGTATTACAAAAACATTAAAAGGACAAACAGCGTTAGTAAATCGTAATTGAAGTTGTCAACTGACAGCCCATTTTGGCACCATTGCGTTACAGGCTAAAGGCTGTGAAGTTTTATACACAAAGTAGGTACTGGCCAGGCGTCCGAGTGGTCACTTATCCATCTAGTGAGAGTGAAGTTGCCACTGGACGTTGCATGAATAATCTCTTCACATAGATGTAAAGGCCTAATCAAGAGTAGTCACATTATTGATAAAAGTAGACCACTGATGGCAATCTCTGCATAATATAAAATAAAGTCGCTTTCCTCGTCTGTCTGTAGGTTTACTCGCTAACTGCTAAACTACGTAATGCATTCTAGAACGGGTTTTACAGTCAGTTAGATATTTTTTCATGGAAGGTATATTATAATTTCTTGCAGCCGTGTGAAGCCGCGGCAGGTCGCTAGTTACATATATCAGAAAAACACCTGTGGCCACTCCTGGAAGCCGCCGATGCCTTCGTGGTCTTCGGGGCAGGAGCCGGCGATGACGATCAGCGGCCAGCAGTTGACCTGCGCGTTGGCCATGCCGCCGATACAGTGCAGCAGCCCAGGTCCTGACACCGCCAGGCAGACGCCCGGCTTGCCTGCAAGCAGACGGAAAGGGTGATGGCAGGGGCATATTATGGGTTGAAATAAGGACCTCTATTTCTCGCGTTCTTTTGCGGAAACTTCAAGCTCCTATAAGTGAGTCCAAACAAGGACTGACGTGGCAAGCTAATGGCAAGAGACGGCCGGGCCGCCCCCATACTACCTGGAGACGCTCAGTTGACAAAGAGGCTGCATCGACTGCACTCTGCTGGAAGGAGCTAGAGGCCGCCGCGTAAGACCGCGAAAAATGGAGATCCCTTCTTCGAGCCTATGTCCCTTATAAGGGATAAAAGGATATCATCATCATCATCAAGCTCCTATAGGTCGACCGCTTAAACTGCCTGTGTGGTGAGGGTAGCAAACCTCTTACCCGCGCAGGCAAGCGTGTTAAGCGATCGACATATACCAGCTGAGTTAGGCATCCATTTTTGCAACTGAGCACGGCAAAGTAGTTAGGTCATTTGTCTAACTACTTTGCCGTCCTTTACTTGTCCAGGTTATTGTACGCGTATGCGACAGATGGTAAAAACAAATATATTTTGTGGTTCATACTTAGCCTATTGAAGTGTGTGACATAATATAAGTTATTAGGTAGGTACCATTCTGGTAATTATAATATTTTCACATGTGGTAATTAGATAGTTTTAAAATTAGCAACCATGTGAAGGTTGTTGTTTTTGTGATATATTCATGTAACAAGGTGATAAGTTTTGTAATCCATTCTGATAAAAGTGGCATCTACAGGCGATTAGAAGTTAATACACAGATTTCTGAGATTAAGCTAAACAAAAAGAAACAATAAGTAATATTTCTAATGAAAGGTATTTTTTGAGGAACACAAGCAGAATATAATAAATAATTATTCCTAGTAATTAGACTTGATTTTGATTACGAAAACAATTACAATCATTACATTAAATGGATCCAGAGTTGATGCTTACCTTGGAATATTTATAACTTGGTGAAACGTTTTTTCCTGCTAAGTAATAACTTTTTAATGTTTTTTTTGTTAGATTAGGAAGTTAAAAAGGAAAACAGAAAATAATTTCAAAAGTTAAGTAACTTCAAAAGTTAAGTAACTTCAAAAGTTTAACTTTTGGAATTGTTTTATTGTTTCTTTTTTTTGAAATTGTTATAAATTATAATTTTATTCATCTTTTAGTGGAACCTGAAGATCTTTTATTATCATTACTTACCAGTCAGGTATCCAACGGCCTGGGCAGCGTAGCAAGCCGCTTGCTCATTGCGCATACCGACATACTTAAGACCAGCCGCTTGGAAAGCCATTGATGTCTCAATGACAGGGATTCCCACTATGCCAAATACATATTCAACACCCTGAAAGATTAAAACCACATTAATCAGGGGCCATATTATTGGCTTATTCCCATAATAGGCTAATTTAAGAATATTTAGTGTGCAATACAGATTACTGGCTGTATTTTTCCATTACAAGGACATTGTACCGATCGGTAAGATAAAGTTTTAAGGAAAAATTTACCTAGTTATATTCTATAGAAAAATAAGGTAACTGTAAAGGCTACCATACACTGTGAGTCAAACCTGCATTAGTTCTTCTGATTATGTAGATATGATTTAATTGGTTCATTGTGAGATTGACAATTTGGCCAAATAATACATTTTACGAATTTATGAGATCATGTCTGGTCAAGCGAAACTGAAGGCAAAGCTCCTCATGTATGGTAGGCCTATAACATGCATGCAAGACCAAATCAACACCTTTAGTTCCACAGGTGGACAGAGTGGGTTATATCTATTTTTAAAATAAATTATAATATTGGTAGGTAGGTAATCCAATAGGATTTGCAAAGATAATGATCTAAGGTGTGTAGGATTTCCTTATCAGACATTATTCTTTAAACACATTATCTAATAAAGTCTTAGCTAGACCAACTAAGCAGAGATATGATGGTATTCATCTAAACATCCCCACAAGAAGCTGTTTAGATCATTAACCTGCAAAGACTCCAGTTTTTCATCTGCTAAAAGTTAAAAGTACTCACCTGTCTCTTCAGACTCTCCGCCAGTATGGTATTCCCGTCGATACCCATTGCTTGAGTCAATGTCCTCGATACGTGAATGGATCTCCTGAAGCTAAGCTGGGCTAATCGTCCTAGTAACATGGTAAAAAAAATAATTTAGGTCTATGAGTGAAAGTTACCAAACGTGATCTGTAAAAAATACTGCACTGCACTGCTATCAAAGGGGGGGGAGTCAAAGTACAACAAAACAACAAACTCACGATTGATAAGGTGCCTCGCAAATTTTTATCACAGATATTGTTAAGCCCGGCTGACAAGACTACTTGACAGTGTGCAAGTCGAGCCATAAAAGGCTATAAGGCATCAACCTATCATAGAAATCATATCGTAGCGTTTTATCGCTTGCAATTTTGGATTTTTGTACCTTGTTATTGAACTTTGGTTATTTTTCATGTCTGTGTGTGCGAGCGATTGATAATAACCACAGATAAAAATGACGTACGTTTACTCCTGTGTGTGAGTGTGTGTTCCGTTTAGTACTTATGTTATTTATAAAAAAAAACCAATATAAATCGAGTAGACTTAAAAATATTATTTTTAGAACGCGTCACGTAGTGCAATTTTGTTTTTTATATATAATATAAAAATCTGCTGTGACAGTAGCGTTAAATTAAATTTAATAATATCAGCGTGAACAGGTAGTAAGTACCTAGTGATCTTTTAACCAATTCGGAACAAAGCAGTTCACAAAAAGGTTGGTTTGACAGCTCACCATATTATTTTTAAAAAAGTAGTAGGTTTTTGAACGTATCCTAAGTAGTGGCGGGAGGGGTCATAGAGCCGTAGAGCGGGATTATTCAAAAAACTTTTCGGAAAGTTTGGATACTTACTTACAGATATCTACAAAAACTGCGCATAAATCAGTCTAGTGTGAATAAAAATACTTTTTCATCTCCCACGCTCGGAAAGTTTGCTGTTACTAGTAACTTACGATCGTGTAAAGGCCGCATTTAAACTATCTGAACTTTTGTGCGCTTCGAAATTTGAACGCGACGCCGGGACAGTCTTTCCCGCGCCCTATGGTTTTGAAAAAGAAAAAAACACTGGCCGTTTAAGTAGATGCCAGTCCCCGTAGCATGACTTTTATCGAGGCGGATTTATCCAACAAAATGGCGGTTTATCAGCATTTTTGACGTCTAAAGTGGGTTATATATCGTCGAAAGCGATATATAACCCACTATAGACGTCAAAAATGCTGATAAACCGCCATTTTGTTGGATAAATCCGCCTCGATAAAAGTCATGCTACCCCGGCAGATCCCGATGGAAAATAAAACCTCATTCATAGTTCGTTTAAACGCGTATTTCAGCGAAAGCGATTGTTCGTGCCCATTCTCTATACTAAACTGTGAATGTAAATGGTGCATAAGCATCTTTTAAAAAGGTAAAGTCACGGAATAGAACATTCAGAAACGCGGTTTCTTCTTATAGTCTTTTCAATATTTTGTACACATATTTATTTTTAAATACCAGTAAATAAAAAAAATGCTGCGCTTCTGTTTTATCAAATAGATAATTATGTTTTGGTTTGTTAAATACATTTTTTCAAACGATATTACTAATTTAATTTTTTATCTCCTACAAATTTTTAATTTATATGGTATAAGTTCAGAATGCACCCGGAAAAAAAAACATTCTTTTATTTACATTATTTTTGTGTCTGGATAAATAAACTTCAGGAAATTATTAATAAAACGAATGGTTTTAATACCAACGAAGCTCAAAACTTTAGTGCGGCAGCCGTAACTACAGTAAAATATGCTTATAAAAGGAACTTATTTGACTCACCTGTTTTGCCTATAAGTAGTTTTCTATAGAGTTTGTCCCGCTTGGCTAACAAAGTCATTTCCTCGCTTCTGTGAGATGAAAAGTTTTGTGTTTCGCACGAATGCAATATTATTTGCGTCTCGTGCTTCTGAATACCTCGCTACGCTCAGGTTTCTTTTTTTGAACCACTCGCTACGCTCGTGGCTCAATTTTAGAAACCTTCGCTAGCTCGGTTTTCAATACAAGCACTCGCCGCAAACAATAATTTTGCATTCTTGCATAACAAATAACTATTATTTGTGAATAAATAGTTTGGGCTTTATTGATAGGCATTGAGAGACATTTCAGCGTGCCTGCGTGAAGAAGTATGTAGCTTCTTGCTAGTTGTATCATTGTGCCTGTTGCCATCGCTAATCAAATCAAAATCCAAGAGCTAACCAATCATTGCATGGAAATTAAGCATCGATTTGCACGATGACAATACCTAGTTTGTTTACATTTTTTCTCAGCGGAAGCGGGTAAGAGGCCATAAATCGGAGCTCGCGTGGTCGGTTGTTACTTGTTGACGAAAGCACGTCCGTTAGTCCGGTGTACCAGCCTCTAGCCCGTATGGTATTTCTCGTCCGCGGAGCACGCATTCTGTCTTCACGCTGTGCGCGAGCGCCTCCACTACATGTCGGTGCCGCCGCGTTTGTATGAAAATATTCACGAAGTTTACAGAATCGGTGACTTTAATTTTTATCAAAAAACTTTTTGTTGGTAGGAGAAAATGGCAGTGATCGTGCTAAAGAAACTTGGTGAGTGTTTTGTTTTGTTTTCGGGTTCTCTCAAATCTTTCTGCAATAGGTAGTCATTCTGTTTTCTGCAAACTCACAACGTCCGTGCTTGGGCACTTGGGCTCATACAAAATATATGGAATGCGGGAATAGCTTTATTTCCTACTTTGTATCGGGCCAGCGGGATAATATTAGCAATTTTCGAAACTAGGGAATAATTTGTCTGAGAAGCAGGGCCTTTGGTCATTTATTATCTCCAGTGGTTTAAAAAATGCCTATTATCCATGCTTCTTTGATTTAGGTGCCTAAGTAACTATTTTTTTATTAGCTGTACTAGCTTTTGCCCGCGACTTCGTACTTTTTTTTTGCGCAGACTTTTTTTTTCTCGTGAGTTTTTCCGTTGTTTTAATGGTTATTCTGCTATTCGGGGCGGAGAGAAATCCAACAAATCAAAAATCATTAAAATCGGTCCAGCTGTTCTCGAGGCCTTTTGTTTTATAATGGCCCGGCTAGTGCGACATGTACCTATATTATTTTTTTTTGTTTTAAATATTTTATTTTGGATCTTGCTTCAGAAAGTCGTTCAATCTTTTTGGATTTTGCTGACAGAGTTCCTATTTATCGTATCTACGAAACTACTCTATTTTGATAGGGCGTGGTTCACGTGGTTGGGACTTAGGAAGTAGATCTCGGCATACATTCGTCTCATTATGTACTTAAGGCTGGAAGATAGTAGTGTGGCGGGAAATTCAAAATTTTCACAGTTTTTTACATTTTGTAGCTAAACTGAGCTATTTTTGTTCAGCGATTTTTCGTTCGCGAGAATAAAACCGTATTCTTTTCATTATTGTAAACAAAAGAACAACAATAATTCAGCCGCTTATGTGTTCTGGTCTACGACAATTTTTTTGGGCAGTACCACTGCTTCGTAGACCAGAACACATAATCGGCTGAATTATTGTTGTACTATTGTTTACAATAATGAAAAGAATACGGTTATATTCTCGCGAACGAAAAATCGCTGAACAAAAATTGTTCACTTTAGCTACAAAATGTAAAGGTCTGTGAAAATTTTGAATTTCCCGCCACGTTGCTATCGTCTACCCTTAATACGTGGTCTAGGTCTAGGTCGAGAGCGGCGCTAGAGCCCACGACATCCAGGGGCCTTTGCTTGTAACACAAAGACGTATCAATGGCATCCCAGGTAGAAGGACAAAACCGGGACTTTTTCGTTGTCCTCCTACAACCAGCGAACTAATCCTCTAGAATTAGACTCATAATATTCTTTGTACTACAAAAACATTATAAGGACCGACACTGGACCGACAGCATAAATAAATCGTAATTTAAACCGTCAACCGGGAGCCCATTTTGGCACCATTGCGTTATAGGCTAAGGGCCCTGAAAGTCAATACCTAAGTATATATTCACCCAATGGTTTCGGTAGAGCAACGTCACCTCTTCGTCCGTTCGGAGGTTCGGAAATATGAACTTTCTTCCTGTTGGGCCGATTGAGGAATCTGACTATGGGAACTACCAAGCGATTCAACCAATAAGCACTTAGATATAAGCATAGAATAGTGTAGTAAGTCTATGGATATAAGTAATAGAAATATATTTTACGTCGGGAGGCTTTTATCGTCAACACTGTTTGGTTTGATAACAGCCTCCATTCGTCACGTCAGTCACGTGTCACACAGGCCCTCTTTGAAGAAACAAATTATTGCATTGCTGTTGTTTTCTTGGATGGCTTGAAAATACGACGAACATAAACATAAGTACCTAAACTCAAATTTTTAATTAGAGTCCACGGAATGACAGTTGCTAGTATGCAACTGTCAGAAAAAGCCTTTGTAGCAACTGTCATTCTGTGGACTCGATTTAAAAATTAGAGTTTATGTACTTTTTAGAATATTTACAGACTTCTTCTACGATCTATTCCATTTCAAATATCTAACTCTATAAATAGAGACTTTTCCTCATAGAAAACTATAGAAAGAGTAAAATTACAAACTCGGCACTAATTTTAGCTTTACCTAAACATAACCTATTGATAGCCGCTCAGTTCTATAGCAAAATACCCCTGTTAAACATAAGGTAAGGATACAATATAATTCAGCATAATATTATGTTACGTTACGATATCTATCCAACTAACCATATTCACAGAATTCGCCCAAAGGTCAATAAGAGCTACAAGCCTATCCTGGCGCAGATATAGAGTTCCTTAGATATACCTAAAATAGGTGTAGTAAGTATTCCAAAACCGGTCCCCAGGCCGGTTGCCATGCCAGGGTGCTAGACATAGTAACCACGTTTACGTAACAATAAACTGAGCTTGAACTTGCCTCTGGAAAATTCTACGGTCAAACTGTGTGATACCTTGGAGAAAGTAACACGGACCCGAGCGGTAGTTTTCCAGAAACTGTTTCGCAAAGACATTCCGTTCATGTAATGTCCGCCGTGACTGGCATAGCGAAAAGACTTTGCCATACAACCTGGAGTTCCTGGAGCTAGTTTACAATAAGTATTAACTAGGCAGGATTGATTGATTGAATCGTATGAGGTAGTGGGCGTCCTCCGGCGACTGGTGTTGGAGTTTTTATGCCGCCCTCGATTTACCAATAGGGTACGTCTTATCGATGTACTTAAATAAGTGCTACGTGAAGAAGTAAATTTTATTGACTGACAGAGTGAGGTACCTATATTCTCAGCTATCTTCTCTGATTTCTCGGAGTTCTAAAAGTCGGAGTCCTTCATAAGAATATAATGCTTATGTTTTCCAGTTTCTCGACAGGGTTTTCTTCCCTGTCGTCCTATTCGTCCTATTATATCCATAATTCTGTTACGCACCTAAATTCAGACTGCGAGTATGTCTATCAAGAAGCCAGGCCTTCTCTCAGAAAGAGGCAGTGGTGGATTTACCAATAGGCTGTTGAAAAGTCTACTGGCGGCGAATGTGTAAATCCGCCACTGGAAAGAGGTCCACTTTTTTTATAGCGGCTGGCTTGTGTTCTGGTCAAGCAAGATGCGACCCCTAACCAATATTTAATTTAGCACCGACAAAGTTCAAATAACAGACAGGTGATATATTTACGAATCACATCTGATAAACGATGACATACTATCCTCCTTGGTACTCGTGTAAGTATTCCAAGGGTCCACATAATAATGGTTAAATATTGTACACTAGAATCTTAAACATCAGAAACGAAAACATTTGCGATACTGACATCATTGGAGTGTCCATAATTTTTAAGGATAAAGATGATGGTAATCCCATTGGCATATCGGCATAGGATAAGTACCTACCTACGTCGAGCTTCGACGAATGTACGGTCGGCCACCACCCCATGGCAGGTCTTACCGCGCACGGCATAAGGGCGCCAATCGAACAAAAAGGGGTACCTATCCTAGCGTGTGGCCGACTGTACATAGACCCAAATGTGATAACGAGATTACGAGATGAACCGGCTGCCACAGTACCTACTGGGGTATTGCCAATCACTGGCATCATGACTCTAATAACACCGTATACCTTTCATCCTTACCTTTGATTTTGTATTAATGTTGAAGCCAGATATAGCTACCTTCTTATGCAGTCTTCATTACATCATGGACTTGCTGCCTATCTGAACACCAGCTGCATATTGGGTACAGAGCAGACACAGTCATGTCAGACATGCACACTTAGATACATAAATATATTGCCCACATATATTTTTGGCCTCGCAGTCAACCTTTTTTTGAATAGGCATTCCTGCCACTTAGCCCTCCAAATATCCGAATATCGTAAAAAGGCAGCCCCTATCTCCCTTGTATGTCTGCCGGTCCATCACAGAGCCTATTCCTCCAGCACTTCACACGTATTTATCTCGAATTTTCACTACCTACAATATTATTGTAGAACAGTTGGTTCAATATTTTTGTAGTACAGACTATTCTACATTTTTCTGATGTCATCCGAGAGCGTTTCGTGAGAGTAAGCAAATATACTCAGCATAAAAAAATAGCACCTTTTGAAAAATACTTCAAACAACTTTTGTTCTATTTGAATTTGAAAACGATTAGGTATTATGGGGGGATAATTAAGTAGGTATCAATGGAAAGGACATTTAACGACCTTAAAATAAAAAATCGTTTAATTTTGATAAACAATACAAACCTCTCGATACGCGAGTTGAAAAAAGTACCAATGGTAAAGTCATGAACCTGCAGATCCACGAAAGAAAGCATGAAAGCTGTTATCAGGGCAAGGGAAGGTAACACTAGGTTTTAGAGTAATTTGAAGCACTTTTGTGATTTTCTCTGTAAAATTCATACCTACTAAGCGTATTAAATACCGTTTCTTTTTTCGCGAAAATCAACTTGTTTTTTTATTCTTCCCTGGTAAAGGAAAACACAAATCCATTCAATTATCCTACTTATATTATAAAGGCGAAAGTTTGTGAGTGAGTGAGTGAGTGAGTGAGTGAGTGTGTTTGTTACCTTATAACGCTGAATCCGCTGGACGGATTTGGATGAAATTTGGAATGTAGATAGCTGAGGCATCAAAATAACATATAGGCTACATATTATTACGCTTTGGCGCTTAGGAGCAAAGTGAATGCATAAAGATTATCATATAGTGGCTATTTGTATAAAAGTGAACGACAAGACCATTTACTATGGACCCTCTGTCATCACGTAGCGATGAGCTATTTACTTTCGTAAATCCATCGAAAACTGGTCATCGCTGAATTTTGATCTACCAAAAACACACCAAAAAGGCCACAATGTGCCGCAACTATGCATTATAATCAAACGATGTCCAACAGCGAAGTTGTTTTAAATTATCGCTGTCATCCGTCACTGTCAACCGTCACTGTCACAAAAATGGTATATCAACAAAGGAACAAAGGAGAAATCAACATGTTTAATTACCTAAAACAGACAAAAAAACATAGTTTCAGTGATAGCTACTTACAATCTGAAAGAACTAATAAATCCTTACTTTAAAAACTCTGCATTCAGCAGTTTTTATCAAAGCTCTTTACAAAGTTGCGATCACATCCTGCGATCCTCTAGCCAGACAACATGGTAAATTCGTTGAGTGCATTGCTGGTTATTCAGGGAAGAATAGGATGCACCAGACCTCGAAGCTGGACGGATATTATGACCAAAGCCACACAAAAACACCTGCATGAACTGATCCACATCGCGAGTCATAAAGCGCAATGAAGAACTCTTCACTCTGCCACCTTCAATAATGGTCACGATCCTCAGCATTGAGGGAACGACTGAATGGAATGGAGACCTCGAAGGAAAGTTAAGATACGATGTTCTGACCAAAAACATCCGCTGTTTCTAGCTGTACTGTGCAAGTGTGCAAAACATTGTAGAGTCTTGAGCGACCATAGGCGCATAACATCAGCCATTGATGGTGTAACATGAGCACCATGACCGTTTAATTTCCATTAAGTAGACTACAAGACTGTTTTGTTTTAAATATTGTGATGAATAAAATCCAATTTATTTATTTATTTATTTATTTATACTTATTGAGTACCTAGAAGGACTGGACAGGTGAACTTTTACATAATTTCATTGTCGCCTATATATTCATTCTTGCATGTGAGAATCCCCGAACCGTCTGCGTGGTGGTGTTGCCTGCATGAAAGATATGTGAGGTATACATCCAGAAGAGGCAGATGCCGATGTTTCGTGCCAATCTTAACTTTACTGACTGACCTGATCATACCTGTCCTGATGATCCAAAGTGCAGCTGATAGGATCTCTCTAGAGGCGACCTCAGCGCGATCAAGTTAACGAGTTTCTGGGACAGCAAAGTGTGATGCTTTCAACACGAAAGAAGCATAAGACTGACGATTTAAAACCGTTGTTTCAGACTATGGTATCGTAGACGCTAAGGATACGCGTTTGGTGTTTCAGAAGGGCCGCTCATAGGAAAAAAAAAACTACTCAATGTGGTAGACATAATAATTTAAGTATCTCCTGATATTATCACATATTTTCTGGTGTCAGAACCCAATTATTATGATCGGTCTCTTTGATATAATATGTGCAAAATAAAAAATAAAAAAAACATATGGATCTCTTCGATCTCTCTTTTCTCTTCGTGCCTATAATACGAGTAGGTAACGCTAACTAGCTCTGTTGGAGATCTTTTACAGTTTTATAGAATTCCAGACAGATGTTGAGATCTGTAACGTACTGCAGCGAATGCTGATTATTCATTCACCCAACTGCGCAAGCTAACGAGATGTATGTACTTGGGTTTCAAACTACCCATTAGGGCTCTCTAACATCGGGAGAGGCAGTGTCCACAAAGGTCACAAAGGCACGTAGTTTTTGCATAATCATACTTAGAAGACTTGGAGCGAGACCAACTAAACAGAGAGAGAACCCAGCCTGAAAGTTTGCAGTAAGCAGCAGCAGATTAGCGGACTCTAAATTATGGGATAAGGCTAAAAAGAGAAGATAATCTTCGAGTGTCTTGAAATGCAGGTAACCCACGTTCAATCAGTTAGTCGCCGATAACAGTAGGTATCTGCATCTTTACTCCGTTGAGGTTGGAAGAAGCAGATAAAAACTCGTGGTCCACGGAAACGAAGTCTTGGGCCAACGCTTCGATAGCGCTGGGTGTAGGGTGGGGTTCATACTAGGTGGTCAAAAATATGCTAAGTACCATTGCTAATATCCTTTTTCTTTTATCCACGTAAAAGAAGTCGCGGCTACAAGCTATAAACTATAAATTGCTATTTTTTCCCCTGACTGACGTCGATGGCGGGGGAAAATAGAGCTGCAACTTTTTATCTTAGTCAGCGCGGACGAAGTCGCGGGCAAAAGCTAGTTGATACATAAAACTTCCCTTTGAAGGAACTAAAGTTTTATAAAGTCATTGTTTCAAAAGGTGTGATTCTGATGCTAAGTGTATAACTACCTACAACACTAATGATTATGAACACGAAAGTTTGTATGTTTGGATGGACGGATGGATGTTTGTTTGTTACTCTTTCACGCTAAAATGGATGGACGTATTTGGATTTGAAATAGAAAGCAAATGAATGGGCTTTAAATAGGCTTTTTTCGGGTTTTTTTTTTTGTTGTTTATAAAGACGTCTCTAGATGGCGCTATTCTTCTCACCATAGAAAATGGAGTTTAGCCAGAAAAAATGTCAAAGTCTGTCCACAGACTGTATAGTGGTCTGTGCCGAGGTTTTTTCACAGATAACTACCCCGCCGCGCGCCGCTTGCTTGCTCTTGCTCGTAATTTTTGTTTCACAAATTCACAAGTGTATCCGTCCACGGATTTTCATTAAAATAATACCTACCTATAAATTATAAGTGCTTTTGTACATCTTTTACAAGTCATGTATGGGAAGTGTTGTGTTTTGGGTCGAATGGAAAAACCAGTTTAGCCTAGGCCAAACTAGTCTAGCCCTATTTGAGTAGGGGTAATACAGATTATACTTATTTATGCTAGCCTAGTACTAACCCGCCGTAATTATCTGAACAGTAGGGGACGCATTTAAAGGCCGAATTTGAAAAAGTCTACATTCAAAAAGTCTACGGTATATCCGATTTTGTCCGGTTTAAAGGACCACTCGAAAACAAAAAGAGGTAGGTAGGTATGTGAGTGTGTCGCCAACCGAACCTACTGACCTAACCTTTGTTTTAAATCTTTTTCTTCAAGGAATACCCTGTATGTTTAACACGCTTTATGTCGGTTTTTAGAACACCTATCAAAGTAAAAGGCCTGGTTTCGGGGTTCTTAAGGGGTTCGAAAATTTCGTTATTTTTGCGCTAAACCTCTTAGTTTACGAGATATGGTAACATTCATACATAATCGTTCGTCAATATCAGCTCGGGCTAGGCCATACTAATTTATCCTGGAGCGTACAATATTCTTGCTAGGCCAGACTGGATTGGCCTAGGCTAAACTGGTTTCTCCATACGAGCTTCGGCTAGACTAGTTTGGCCTAGGAAATACCGGTTTATCCATACGAGCTTCGGCTAGACTAGTTTGGCCTAGGCTTTACTGGTTCGTTCATACGAGCTTAGGTTAGACTGGTTTGGCCGAGGCGAAACTAGTTTATCATGAAATCGGGTTTGGCCGGTAACATAATACAACAGAAATGGCAAGAAAATAAGGATTATTAGGGGTCAGGTCAAGCGGTTGGTCAGGTGATTATTTTCCATCGCTACTTAAATACCACCCGACGCCACGGTACGCTACCCGACGCGCGCAGACTTATCTGGCGTTCTTTTTGGTTATCTGTGATCTAGTTTGACATTTATTCTTACTAAAATACAGCGCCATCTAGAATTTTTATTATAACTAAAGGAAAAAACCCTATTACCAGTAGGCTTTACAGTACTGGGCCCTTAGCCTGTAACGCAATGGCGGGTCAATGGCGTTCCGGCAGAAGGACAAAACCGGGCTCTCCTCGTTTTTCTCCTACAACCAGAGAACTAATCCTCTAGAATTAGAATCAAAATATTCTTTGCTGTACTACAAAAACACTAAAAGGACAGACAGCGTTTGCAAATCGTAATTGAAGTCGTCACCTGACAGCCCATTTTGGCACCATTGTCTTACAGGCTAAGGGCCCAGTAAGTGGCTGGTGACAGTTCAGAGTAGGCAAAATGGCCCGTGTGCTAAGCCTACTGCGTTGTCCCGCGACTTTGTCCGCGCTGGCGCTGATATCGATAACGGGTATAAACTACTATAAACTACGGACGAAGTCGCGGCCATAAGCTAGTAGGTATACTTTACATACGTAGGTATACTGCGATCGCTTTGTTAAATATTGATTAAGTAAGCAAATATTTTTTTGGGCAGAAAGTCTCATTAGAAGTTTCTACCTCTTATCAATAGAAAGCCCCACTCACATCATTAACTCTCGTTTGACAAAGTCAACACAACACGAGTGGCGATTAACCGCGAAGCGATTATCTGAAATCATAAGGCAAAGATCCTGGGATCTTGCAAAGAATATTAAGATTTTTCGCTGGTTGTAGGCGTAAAACGATGAAACCCCGGTTTTGTCCCTCTAATGGGACGGCATCGATATAGCAGCGTGGCTGAAATTCAAAAATTTCACAGTTTTTTACATTTTGTAGCTAAACTGAGCTATTTTTGTTCAGCGATTTTTCGTTCGCGATCGGCGAGTAGATGAGTTAGTCCTTTATTTGGGTTGTTTAAAGATAAAAAGGTTGATTTAAATAAAAAATCAAGTAATCTTCTATCTATACGAGTCCAGACGTTGTAATTATTAACTGGTTTAAAAACTTTCAAAGCTATATGCATCGCTATTTTGGCTTACTCTATGGGCCCACCGAAGCTTTTCGCGTATGAGATCTTGGCCTATAAATGAAGGCGGTCAAGACAAATGACCCTGAGGTCTTTGAACAGTTAATGAACCTGACAAAAATAATAAGCAAAAGTCGTTAAGACCTGCATCATTCTCACTAAGTATTGTTTCGTTTTTTTTTGCATTTTTTTTCTGAATTGGTAGAGTTGTTGGTAATATACGTAAATTAAAGAGTTCCATCGTAGTTTCTCGAATAAACTGAAAACTGATGTACCTACATCAACATTACCTATGCCGGAAAAAGCTTTAACTAGGTACGGTCGCCCACAGTCACAGATACCCCATGGCAGCTCTTACCGCGCGCGGCCTAAGGGCGCCAATCGACCAAAAAGGCGTATCCTAGCGTGTGGCCGACTGTACTAGCTAAAGGCATTTACACACTTACACCTCACGGCACGCACCCCTGAGAAAAGTGTGTAGGCACACGTCGTTGCCCCTTGCGTATTTTTTCCATACAAAACTGGCTGTTCGCGCCGCCGTGAATATGTAGAGGCCATAACGACATCTTCACGGAGAATAATAACCCGTAGAAAAACTACTTTTCCGTCTTTTATTGAAAATATGACATTCAATTTCCAGTAGGTACCCACTACCCACATTAACAGACCGTTTACATCGCCGAGGTCGAATTTGAAAACCCCCATGACATTGAACTGGGTCGGTCGGTAGGTATGTAGCGTGATCGCGGAAAGTCATGATCATCATCAATGGTCGGAAGTGACCACACAACTGCCGCATCCCGAACTGCTATTTACTGGGTGATACGAAGTTTATTTTTTAACAAAAGGTATCCTCATAGAGACAGTAGATAGGTAATCGTATGATGTAGTGGCCCCCCTGGTGTCAGAGTTTTTAGGCCGGTTTAGATGCATTTTTTTAAAATTGCGGTCTATCAAAATATACCCCTTTTTGTTCGATTGGCGCCCTTATGCCGCCTTATCTTATTAGAAAACAAAATAAGTAGGTAGGTAATTCAAATTGTTGAGCAATATGTTCTGTTGTTGAACTAGGACCTAGATGGAGTTGGCGGTAGCTGAAACCTTCTATGGGCCTGAAGTATGTAATAAAGATGACTTTATCAGTTTTTGAAGTATATGTATGTATAGGGGTACGCATTATACGCAACCTCGATTTTCCTCCTAACTTTTATAGTATTGGGGAAAACCTACGCGAACTCTACATTTTTGCTTTGCGTAACCTTTTGGGGTTCCATGCTAGGAGAGTGCCAACTAGAACCTTTGTGTAACCATATCGATCGATACAATAGTATAATGAAATTATAGACGTTATCAGAAAGTAATGTAACTATTGGAATGCGTAGTTTTATTTGATAAAAATATAAAAACGGTATCTGGGCAAATAAAAGGTTTTGTTCTATATTAGTTAGGGCTATAGCTAAGCTTCCTTTCATAGCTGTACATTCGACTCTCACACGCTTGCACTCTATTCAGTGACGTTACGGGTGACTTTGCAACGAAAATGTAAAGGTTTCGTGCTATTCACTATAGGTACATACTGTGAATCCTGTTGTCCCAATCCTTTGGACCACCATGGTCTGACCATGGTGATCCAGCATGAGTGTGACAGGTACAATGTATTGTCAACTAAACACTGCTGTAAATGCTTCACTGGGTTTGCTAATGGGAAGCGAATAACGTCATTGTACAGCTAACAAAAGAACGAATCAGATCAGTGTTCTATTCAACCGTTTGATTGAATCAGTTTTTGATTTTCAAAATAAAATCGAAGGAGAAAAATTTTAGTGAGTAAAGGTACTTAGTACATCACGATTCATCTTAGCTATCGCTGTTTTGTAGCTATTTCTAGTTCGAAACATTTTTTTTCAATCAATGCTCACGTCTCATGAGCAAGGATAGTTATAACTTACAAGTTAAATCAACATTCGATTCGAAATGTGCATTTTTCTTCTCCAGGATAACACCATTCTTGATAAAGTGTGTCAAGTATTTTTTTTTATAATAAAAGAACGCAAGTTGCTCAAGGTGGATCTTGATTCATTTGCAGGGATTGTAGGTAGGTACTTACCTGCCTACATAATGTATCGTTTCTGACTGTCACACACAGCCGCCGCCGCCTCATGAATATATTTAGGGCCATTCGTAATATCCTCAAAAATCAAAGTCACAAACATTCTCTTTACATCTTTGTTCTTTCCTACAGTCGAGTACCTAAAATGATTACCTATTTTTGCAGTATCTGACGTCATTCCGTACATTGCATATCAACTGCCATAGAATTAGGCACGGGTGGACGGTTCACATAATGCATGAGCCGTTTATTTCAATAATACTAGCGTTGATATTCGTAAATATGACTGGTAAAGGATGGAAAATTCGATTCCTTCGTAGAACGTGTTTTATAAACTTAAATGAGGCATTGCTGTCTGATATGAAAACATCACCGCTGTTAACCGGAAACTACTTATTTAAGCAAATGGAAACAATAATGTGCAAATATCTAGAATGTTTGGGATTTTTGCAATCCCAAGGACTACCGGAAATTAGGTTCTTGACCTCAAAATACGAATCGCCTAGATACCTACACCCAGAACAAACCCGATAGCGTGCCTTCCTCAAATAAACCTCGTTGGATAGTTACTTCTCACAAGGCGCCCATCCAAAGACAAACGTCAGATTTGTGTACAAAATATGGATTGAATATTTTTGGTAATCTCGTCATATTTTTATGATGATAACACGAAACACCAATGGCTAAAGACGAAATAAGTAATTCCACGTCACCGGTGACCCGTATACAATGTATCAGATTCGAGTCGAACCTCGCCTCGGCTCTACCTTATACTCCATTTCTCCACCTCGCTCGTATGATCTTTCGTCGTCCTTTCTGTTACTTACCGAGTTATTGAGTGTTTAGTGTATTTTTTATAATTTTGTGGTATTGAGTTAAATAAGTCTGTGATGGTCCTCCATATATTTTCCTTTATCCTTTATATCATTTATATCCTTTATAGAGTCGATTAGTGCAGGAGATTGTGTTTTAAAAATAACGGCATCTAGGTCATATTCAGGGATGGCTGGAAGACATTTTGACTGAAATGGGACCGCTTTAGTATTACAAAATGTCTCACGTTTCTGAGATGTTTCGTGCTGTACGTGCAGCATGGTAAGCCCGAGATAGGCCCTTCTCTATGCAAAACTGTCAACTTGTCGGTCGGGCTCGAGTTGGCTCTACGCCATCATAGCGATAGAGACCAAAATACAACATTTTTATAAAAAACTAGCTTTTGCCCGCGACTTCGTCCGCGCTGACTAAGATAAAAAGTTGCAGCTCTATTTTCCCCCGCCATCGACGTCAGTCAGGGGAAAAAATAGCAATTTATAGTTTATAGCTTGTAGCCGCGACTTCTTTTACGTGGATAAAAGAAAAAGGATATTAGCAATGGTACTTAGCATATTTTTGACCACCTAGTATGAACCCCACCCTACACCCAGCGCTATCGAAGCGTTGGCCCAAGACTTCGTTTCCGTGGACCACGAGTTTTTATCTGCTTCTTCCAACCTCAACGGAGTAAAGATGCAGATACCTACTGTTATCGGCGACTAACTGATTGAACGTGGGTTACCTGCATTTCAAGACACTCGAAGATTATCTTCTCTTTTTAGCCTTATCCCATAATTTAGAGTCCGCTAATCTGCTGCTGCTTACTGCAAACTTTCAGGCTGGGTTCTCTCTCTGTTTAGTTGGTCTCGCTCCAAGTCTTCTAAGTATGATTATGCAAAAACTACGTGCCTTTGTGACCTTTGTGGACACTGCCTCTCCCGATGTTAGAGAGCCCTAATGGGTAGTTTGAAACCCAAGTACATACATCTCGTTAGCTTGCGCAGTTGGGTGAATGAATAATCAGCATTCGCTGCAGTACGTTACAGATCTCAACATCTGTCTGGAATTCTATAAAACTGTAAAAGATCTCCAACAGAGCTAGTTAGCGTTACCTACTCGTATTATAGGCACGAAGAGAAAAGAGAGATCGAAGAGATCCATATGTTTTTTTTATTTTTTATTTTGCACATATTATATCAAAGAGACCGATCATAATAATTGGGTTCTGACACCAGAAAATATGTGATAATATCAGGAGATACTTAAATTATTATGTCTACCACATTGAGTAGTTTTTTTTTTCCTATGAGCGGCCCTTCTGAAACACCAAACGCGTATCCTTAGCGTCTACGATACCATAGTCTGAAACAACGGTTTTAAATCGTCAGTCTTATGCTTCTTTCGTGTTGAAAGCATCACACTTTGCTGTCCCAGAAACTCGTTAACTTGATCGCGCTGAGGTCGCCTCTAGAGAGATCCTATCAGCTGCACTTTGGATCATCAGGACAGGTATGATCAGGTCAGTCAGTAAAGTTAAGATTGGCACGAAACATCGGCATCTGCCTCTTCTGGATGTATACCTCACATATCTTTCATGCAGGCAACACCACCACGCAGACGGTTCGGGGATTCTCACATGCAAGAATGAATATATAGGCGACAATGAAATTATGTAAAAGTTCACCTGTCCAGTCCTTCTAGGTACTCAATAAGTATAAATAAATAAATAAATAAATAAATTGGATTTTATTCATCACAATATTTAAAACAAAACAGTCTTGTAGTCTACTTAATGGAAATTAAACGGTCATGGTGCTCATGTTACACCATCAATGGCTGATGTTATGCGCCTATGGTCGCTCAAGACTCTACAATGTTTTGCACACTTGCACAGTACAGCTAGAAACAGAGGATGTTTTTGGTCAGAACATCGTATCTTAACTTTCCTTCGAGGTCTCCATTCCATTCAGTCGTTCCCTCAATGCTGAGGATCGTGACCATTATTGAAGGTGGCAGAGTGAAGAGTTCTTCATTGCGCTTTATGACTCGCGATGTGGATCAGTTCATGCAGGTGTTTTTGTGTGGCTTTGGTCATAATATCCGTCCAGCTTCGAGGTCTGGTGCATCCTATTCTTCCCTGAATAACCAGCAATGCACTCAACGAATTTACCATGTTGTCTGGCTAGAGGATCGCAGGATGTGATCGCAACTTTGTAAAGAGCTTTGATAAAAACTGCTGAATGCAGAGTTTTTAAAGTAAGGATTTATTAGTTCTTTCAGATTGTAAGTAGCTATCACTGAAACTATGTTTTTTTGTCTGTTTTAGGTAATTAAACATGTTGATTTCTCCTTTGTTCCTTTGTTGATATACCATTTTTGTGACAGTGACGGTTGACAGTGACGGATGACAGCGATAATTTAAAACAACTTCGCTGTTGGACATCGTTTGATTATAATGCATAGTTGCGGCACATTGTGGCCTTTTTGGTGTGTTTTTGGTAGATCAAAATTCAGCGATGACCAGTTTTCGATGGATTTACGAAAGTAAATAGCTCATCGCTACGTGATGACAGAGGGTCCATAGTAAATGGTCTTGTCGTTCACTTTTATACAAATAGCCACTATATGATAATCTTTATGCATTCACTTTGCTCCTAAGCGCCAAAGCGTAATAATATGTAGCCTATATGTTATTTTGATGCCTCAGCTATCTACATTCCAAATTTCATCCAAATCCGTCCAGCGGATTCAGCGTTATAAGGTAACAAACACACTCACTCACTCACTCACTCACTCACTCACAAACTTTCGCCTTTATAATATAAGTAGGATTGCAATATCTACTTTCTGCTCGACATGACCCTAATCTATTGCCATCTCGAATCCCGCCTGCCATGCTCGCACAATAGACATGGCATGTCTGTCACTCGAGTTCGAGAGAGTGTCAAAACGACCATGCTAAGCATACTGATGTAGAGCAGCGCCGACAACGTCGCATCTTTATTTTTATTTATAAAGATACATTTGCAGAATGAGGCGGGTTCTAGGTCATATTCAGAAAATTACGAATAATGACAACATCTTCACACCTTCCCTGATGCTTCACAATGCAGCTGGCAGGATCTTATAGAAGCAAACCCTACTAGCTTGATCAAGTTACGGTGTTTTTGAGTTTGACGAAGTTTGACGCTTTCGACACGAGAGAAGAAGTCTGTATTAACCCAGATGTTACTGAAACATGATTTTGTGTCCAAACTTGATGAATTTTTTGCATTAGGCTTATTGTCGATCGAATAACAAAGAAAAAATCACAAAAAAAATATTTCTTTCGTGGAAACTCGGGAAAACGGTGTCGTTTATAAACTACGGTAGCAAAATGTACTACTACCAGAGTTTGCATTGAAATTAAAATAAACTGTATATTTATTTTAAAAATAACGAAAATTTGTAATAATAATAATAACATGGGGATAACCTGTTATGGTGGATACCCAGGGTAACATATTATCGAAAATATTTGTGCTGGATGCAGTATTATCGACCACGAATCGCCAATTGGTCGGATTATTGATGGTACTGTTTATCAGATGGGTCGTTTGAATCGCAAACCTCCTGAACAAGGTTCTGAAGCATATGATGTAACTACCCTGAATGCAAAATTTTCAAACTGCAGTGGGCAGGGCACGCGTGGTCGTAGATTTATGGGACACTCACTTACAGGTGACATAAAAAAAGGTCCTGCCACCACCACAGTATTAGAAACTTGGACTTCACGCTTGTGGGGTGACAGTTCTACTCATTCGGCTACTACCAGTCCAGCTCCAACTACACTCTGAATGTTTCATCAATTCGATAAAGTGTACCGTCGTCGATGATGCGATCAATCGGTGATTCGATTTCGACAAAATACAACATTCGGCTAAAATATTTTCGATCATACTATGAGAACCCATGTTCACCCTCAATTCTTCGCTAGCTTCTTGCTGGTTTATAAAGCAGCAAATTTTTCTCCTCACTATTTGAAGAATCATAGTGAATTTCAGCTTGAGCTCCTCGTTGCAACTGGGTAACTTATGGAGCAACATATGATTTTTATCACCAGAAACTTCATCATAGACGAATCTGTGATATCCGCATTGGAGTTTTCTGGTGGATGACTGTGTCTGGTAAAAGACCTTTGTCTTTCTCCAACTCCTCCATAATTTCATGCAGCTTCAGACATCAATGCTGTAGCCATATATCGATACAAATGAGTTATAACTATGCAATGGACAAAGTAGTACATTTTCCTACTGGCGTTTATAAACAACATGAACTTTATTTGATAATAACTCTATTACAAAAGTCGCCAACCAATTATTGTTTATAGTTTTTGATGGATAACTATAATATAAATGATATGTCAATCAATGATTTGAATAAATTATAGAACTTAATATAAATACCTACATTGAAGAATTCTTTGTAAAAATCCCCTCAATAAACTTGTAAACAAATACTAAACGTAATTATCCAAACTGATATTTAATACAGGATGAGACTGACAAAGGACTCAGCAATAGGGGATTTTCTGACGGCTAAAAAAATAAAAAAATAGTTCTAAAAGCTGTGACAGATGGCGT